>CM021101.1:580957226-580978364 GCA_007115665.2 Sequoiadendron giganteum
CTTTGCATTTTGCAAGAGATGGGAACGTGGAAAAATTTCTCTATAAAGATATATTCACAAGATATGGTGTTCTTAGAGTAATTGTCACAAATTAGGGACCATAATTTATATCAAATCTAATAAAAAACTAGTACAAGAATATAAGATCAGACATAAAAATTCCACACCCTACCACCCTCAAGAAAATGGTCAAGTGGAGGTCACAAATAGAGAAATTGAAAACATCCTCACAAAGATAGTACAACTCCATAGGAAGGACTAGGAAACTAGGTTACGTGGAGTAGTTTGGGCTTACAAGACAACCTAGAAGATAAAAACATGTTTTACACCATATGAGTTAGTATATGGTAAATAGGTAGTACTTCCAATATAATTTGAATACAAGATTCTTAGGACAATAGTCAAATTGGACATGGACTTATCAAGAATGTAGAAAAAGAAGTCACACAAGCTCAATGAATTAGATGAAATCAGAATGGAATCCATACACCATACTGAAATCATCTAGAAACAAAGGATGCATTGGCATGACCAATTTATTAAAACAAAGGAATTGAATACATGTGACTGGGATTTACTATATGAGTCAAGGTACAAATATTACAAAGGAAAATTGCAGACTAGATGGCTTGGGCCATATGATTAAATTATTTTTTCCAAATGCATAAGTATAGATAAAAACAATTGATGATGTAAGGTTTTTATTACTAGTAAATTTCAATAGATTGAATCTCTAAAAATTGAAATTATACAAGGATGAATTTATTTTATCACTGCAACATTAATTTGAGCCATATATACAAAATTTATTATCACCAACGAGTAGTTCTTCAGAAATATCAGTAGACGAGCAACACAACTTGTCCACTGATATTTTTTAGGTATAATTCTAACACATGTTTCACATTCATACACTACACATGGGACATTCAACAATATTCATTTTTTGAACCAATAGCAGAAGCAACTGGGACTTGTGACATCACATCGCTATGTGATAACACTACATAAGGGACCTATTACTACATGAGCCCATAGCAATTATCTAACAGTTATTCCATAAACACCCATTGTAATTACATTTCCATAATTTTATAACATATGCTTTCACACATGTAGCCATACATGCTCAACTTCATTACATGTAGCCCATCTCTTCCATCCACACGTAACCATCATACCAAATTTTTTGATTCCACTATACCATGCAATCAATTTCACCTTATAATAAGCATACTTTTCATAGCCTTTTCACCCATCATTCTAATATATTTTTCACGTGGCAAAGATATGTTGCCACTAATTTCACACCAAAGCTTCACAGACTTCATAGAACCCATGACATATCATTTCAAATCAAGTTCAAGGCTATATACAACTACTTCACACGAGGTGAATTTCAATTCAAGCCATTCCAATAGTTACACTCAACATTAAATTATCGTAATTATCATTCTAATTTACTTATTTTATGCAAATTTAACTTTCATTTGTTCATGTCACATATCATGTTTTAAATATATTATATTTACAAAATTATACCTCTTTCCAAACCATACACACTAAGTGAGGACACTTAGAAACTTTAGTTGGGGGGAGTGTATTCATGATTATCTCTTATTTTTCTTGATTTTCAAAACTTTCCAAAAAACCTTTTTGTCATTTCATTTTCCATTTTCAAAAGACATAGAGTTCAGAGAAGAGGAAAAAAGGTTTAAGCAGCTGAATTAAGGGGTTCATTTGAGTAATACAACATAAAATCATAATAGAAGTGTAATTGGGGTGGAAAAACAAGAATAGAACAAAGTAGCAATGTGAAGTGACTGCGAATTACTAAAGCATTATTATGTGAGGTGATATCATACAAAGGGAAACAACAACCCATAACCTACTACTAAAAGAAAAACAATATTTGACTATCTTCCAGTGAGTTGGCTGGATGGATTATTTCCCGAAGCTTACAAAATTCAATGAGGTAATGACCCAAAAATTCACCAACACATTTCATAATGATGAGGATATTTTTAGGGGTTTAAAGATAGATGCATCAGAGGCAGTTGTAGTTGAAGTATCCAACTTTCCAAGAGTGGGAGAGGAAATTACAACCAGAGTGGATGCCATTGTAGAAAGAAATAAATTCTCCTTGCTAGGAGAAAATCTAGATTCTCCCTCACAAGATACTAAACAATTGTATCTTCCTTGACTTTGGGATAAATTAGCTTCTTACATAGTTAAATAGTTGACATGTGATGGTTGGCAGTCATTTCTATACACAATCCATTTTAAATTGTTGAGCCATCTACATCATGGAAGACATGTAAATGTTCCCAATTTTTTGTACAATTTGTTAAAAATAATGTCTTCTAAATATAAAAGGAAAAGAAACAAATCAACATTGTCTCATTTTTCTTAGTTACATTACTAGTAAAGAGAAGCCTTAGGGTTAAATTCCCAAATATTTCTTGGGAAGACTTTCTTAATTATAGTAATATCAATAGTATCCTTGAATTTCCTAATGAGGGAAACAAAGGACAAGATCAAAGAATAGAAGATCCTACTTCTACTACTCTAGAGGAAGTAATGCTCTCTGGATCCCTTGCTGCAACACCTACACATAGTATGGGAGAGCCAGAAGAGCAGGGTTTGCAAGAAACACAACCTACAGTCTCTATTGAGCAGCCCACAACAAAGAGCAAACAAGAAACCAATGTTTCCAAGAGGCCCCAAGATGGTAAAAAGAGGAAGGGTGGAGCTTTTTATTCTGTACCTAGAAGGGGGAAGGAGAAGCCCACATAATCTAGGAGGTGATCAAATTGCCTAAGAAAGAAGGGATCCATGAGGGGATCAATTAAAAAGTAGAAAAAAGATGTTGTAATGGTAGAAAAAGATGCATAATTAGAGATGAATGGCCCTATTAATGAAACAAAAACACCAATTGTATAGTATTTATATTTTTTCTGCATTTCTAAATCATATTTAGCAGATACCTTTGTAGCCAAGAAAATGAAGATAAGATCTCCAAAAAGACCTATTTCAGAGGGTTGTGGATACAAAAGTGAAATGAGAGATGAGAAATTTTTGGAGAAGGATGATGAACTTTTTATTGAAGAAATAAATGTTAATAAGGAATTATAAGAAGAAATTTAGAGAATAAAATAGTTGAAGGAATTATTAAAGACATACCAATAGAAGGACAATGAGTGGGATGTTAGGATTAAAGAATTGGAGGAAAGGCTTCACAAGTTTAAGCATGGGTCAAAATTGGAGATACTAGCACCAATTGCCATGGTAGAAGTAGAAGGGAAAGAACTAGTATCCCAAGGCTCAATTCCTTAGATTAAAACCCCCACTGGACCAACTATAGTGTCCCTAGGTGTTGAATTATGGAAAATAAAAAATGGGTAGGGGAGAGAACTAAATTGATATCCAACCACACAAGGGAACTAAAAAAGAAAGAAGTAGAAGTAAAAAGGTTGAAAGTAAATATTGAAGAAATAGCAGACAAGACAACACACTTACTAAAGTGTAAGCCACCTGCTAGAATTTATGCTTTATTATTATATGATTTTTTTTGTGTTTCCATTTTGGCCAATTGATTAGTGATCTTCTTGTAGCAATGAACAAAAAATTATTGTTTTTAAACACTTTCATTAATTTTACACTAGACATGCAGGATCAACTATGTGAGTTCAATCTACATAATTATGTTCTTCTAGATGACATTTCTTGGAATCCATTGATGTTTGTAGGTGATCTCCAAATAAAATATTTGTCCTCTTATGTCAAAAATGGGAATCAAAGGGTCTCTATTCTACAAGAACACCATGAAAGGAAAAAGCTATTGTCTTACAGCTCAAGAAAGAATCAATGGATCATAATGCAACCATAAATTTGTTGAGCATCCAAAATAGTGAGAGGGGGTGAATCAGTATTCCATAAAACCATTCTAATAAAATACATCTAACCATTATCACAATTCTGACTGAATCAACAAGAGAGAACATAAAAAAAAATCAATGCAACCACACACATGAACACCAGGATTTTTACGTGGAAAAATCAAATTGGGAAAAACCACAGTGAAGGTTAACTCACAATATATTATATATGGATAAAAGATATTACAGGGATCATTGCCAAGACTCACTATCCTTGAAAGGCTCTTAGCCTGAATACAAAGGATGGCTAACTACAAAGATAAAAAGAATATGGCTCATTTCCAAAAGCTTGAACTGATAGAATAAACCTTTAGTGTGCAGGGTTCAGTTCCAATGAAGCTTAGAATATGAAGTACTACCTCACACAACAATTGCTCAACCAATCTACTCTTACCCTCAACTAATATAGTATTTGGCTTAGATCTTCACATGCCCTTAATACTTTTCGCACCTTCTTCACCATTTCCACTTCCTCACTCACATATTCTTCGAAACATCTTATATATCTACAAGTATATCTTATTCATCAATTAGGTCAGCCTAATTAGATGAAAAAAAAATAATCAAAAAACTCTTGTCGGCACCATATATGATTTAAAACCTTTTATCCATGTAGTGCATTATACCAATTCACCTAACATCCATAAAGCATAACTAGTCTCCTTAGTGAATTTCATACATTAGGTCAACCAAGACTAGAACTTAATTCATAGAATCTCCAAACCAACATACAATCCTCAAAGTAAAAACCTTCTAGATCTGAGATCACATCAACTTCTCATCATAATACCATCATAAAGACTACCCTTAAAACCACAACATTGGAATGTGTATACACCTAAAAATGATCTAGATAAATCTAATTAATTAACCTTTATTTCATCTATTTATAAATAAATAGAAATATTTATTTATATAGTTCACATTCTATTTTATTCTATCTTAATTAAATAATCAAAATCACATAGTTTGTTTAATTATCATCCCCTTTTATTAAATAAACAAATTTCAATTGTTTTATTTAATAATATATCTTCCCTCCAAAATTGAATAATTCAAATTTCCAATTGAGCACATGTCTACAAATTTTCTCTCAACAAAGTTGAAAGTTTCAAATTTTATGCAATTATGCTTTATCTTTCCCACCAATTTTGGAACAAAATTTAAACACTTGGCTTCATTCTTCCATAATTTTTTCCTCATCACTTGGCATAATGTTTTGCTGAGAGAAACATTCCCCTTCTTCTTCTCCAACTTCTTCATTTTCTACCATTGATTTATCCAGATCAAATCTAAACCGTTGTTTGCTGCCACATCATATTTTTCCTTTGAAAATCTATAAAAGCAACCTCTTGCTATAGGAAATGGATCCCCAATTTTATGCAATCTTACTCTGCAGGAATCATATTAGAGAAATTTAGCATACAACATTTGAGCAATCAACAATTTAGAATCATATAGCAATCATATTAGACTACAATCATGGTTTTCATATTAGTTGCATCTTAGTTTACAATAGTTAATCATATCATATCTTTATCAGTATCACAGTATCATATAGCTTTCATTATCAATCATTTCATCACAACATATAATATAGTTTAGCCTTCTCATTCTCTAGGATGTAATTTTAGATGTAATTTTAACAATCACAGTGCACACAATCTGAGAGCCACTTTGGTTTAATAAATCCCTGGAGTTAGAGAGTAATGGAATGATTTTATAGATTTGATTATGTTTCAATTAGATTAAATCTATCATTTGAATTCTCTAATAATGTTTCATTAAGTTGTGTTGTTATTATTTCACTTACACATATTTTCCACACACATAAAATGGTGCCCACCATAGGGCACAATCCCCATTTAGACTTTTTTCTGGAAAGTGATTGCAGATTTTGATATGATTCTATTTTAGTGTGACCAAGATTTCTTACGATGCATCCGATAGATATTTCAGCACATCTAAATACTATTTCGGCGCATCCAAAAAAAATTGTAGCACATTTAATTACTGTTACGACTCATTGGAAAAAAATTTTGGTGCACACAATTGATACTTTAGCGCATTCAATTACTATTATAGTGCATCTAATAATTATTTCAATGCATTTGCCTATTACTTTAGCGCATCTATTAGTTGTTTTAGCACATCTAAAGTGTAGTGCACATGCTTAAAGTTTTAGCGCATCTAACTATTTTTACAGAAAATTATTATTTTGGATATTAATCATTGTTTTCTATGCTGTAGGTACAAAGTATGCTTGTCAAAGACAGTTGTTTGAAAAATTTACGTCGGTCAAAGACAAATACTACAAATTACTAATGGTGTTTGTTGGGTTTTAAATTTATTATTGCTTTCCTTTATTTAAGATAGGCATCTAGCTTAAGTAAAAGTATAATTGAACCCCTTGTTTACTGTGGTTGAAGTGATAGGCTTATGGTCTCCCCTTTGAAGAAATTGATAAAACTCAACCTCACAGTCCTCAAGAATCACCTACAAGCAAACACCTATCACATGCAACAGATATTCAGAACAAAAGAAGAGATGTTCTGTAAACCCTCAAAGCAAAAGTATGCAAGCTAAAAACTAGAATCATATTAACGAAATGATATGTTTTACAAATACAACTAAAGCCTTCAAAAGGAAATCATGCAAAACCCTAATCTTATCTTGAGCAACAAGATAGCTCAATAAGATAAAGATTATTAATTAACCTAGGAAATAAAATATGCCTAAGTAAACTTATGCTAAAGTGTAATTAAATAAATAATTACACCAACACCCCCCCATAAGTTCAACTTAGGGAGAAGCAAATTATTATGCAAATATGAGTCCCGGCAACAAGGCCTGATCAGGTACCCATTTACAAATGCAATGCAAACTAAATCAAATGGGGTAAAGGAGAAAACCACATGGGAACAAAACTCCTCCCTAAAAATAGAATGCAAACTAACTAAGTGATGAAAGATGGAGGACTCCATAAGACCCCCCAAGAACACCATCCATCACAAAGATACATAAAATAACCCCCCCAGAAGAGAGGAAGAAGAAGACCACAGATCCCCCCCAGAATGAAGTAGCCCCAAAAGAATTGAAGAAACTGCATCTCCTAAAAGAAGTGAGAGGGAAGAGGCCGAATGAATGCAATCTCTGAAGGTGAAGTAGGTGTAGCCCAAGATGTCTCCACAGAAGCAGGTGTGACCTCAAAAAATGAAGAAGTCAAAGTAGGTGAAGACTGAATAGGAACCTCCAAAGATGGATGAACAACCAGATCCTGCTGCACTGAAATGAAAGAAACCACATCTGTAGTCATAGAAGTATCAGCAACTGCAATAGTAGGTGGAGGAGATGGAATGGATGGCTCAAGAATAGGATCTAAAGTGAGAACTCCAATGTTCAAGAAGCCAAATTTCTCCTCTGAATGATGATTCACACTAGAGGTGTGATGAATAGCTGTAGGAACAGAAGCACCATCAGTAGCAAAATATGCAAAGGAATACAACCGAGATGAGTGATCCACCACCCCAGTAGAAATAACTACTCTACTCTCCAAGTCTCTGATGATAATTGAATCAGGTGTGAACTCCACAGACCTCCCATTGCCTCCATGTGTGATCTGATATATAGAAAGAAGGTTGTTCATCAAATGAGGAACACACAAGACATCCTGAAAAGTGTTGTCCCCAAAACTAATAGACCCCTTCCCTATAACACTCATGTATGCATTATTTCCCATCAAAATAGGAGACATAGTGTGAGATTCAAAGGAAGTGAACATAGTCTGTGTAGAAGCCATATGATGAGATGCTCCTGAATCTAGAAGCCATCTCCCTGATCCGAGACTCGAAGAAGCACAAAGAGCATGCCCCCTCATATTTGATGAAGTGTGTAAACCAGCTGTGCCTGAAGAAGAAGAAGAAGAAGAAGAAGAAGAAGGAGGAGGAGGAGGGGAAGGAGATGATGCAGAAATCCTAGAAGGCAAATCAATCTGATGTTTCTGAAGAAGATTCTTTGGCTCATCAATGTCCTTCTTGTAGCAATTATGTTCTACATGTCCTTCTCTCTTGCAATATGCACATGGGCCCTTCTCCTTCCTAAATGATTCCCCTTAGAAGAGGATGATGAATATGAGGACTCCTTCTGCTGCTCATAAGATTTAGAATCCTTTTGTTTTTGTTTCTTTCCTTTTCCTGTAGAAGCCTTCTGATCTCTGGGCTCCTGTGATGCAATAAGTGCCTGTGATGAAGAGGGCTTCAACTTGCCCATATTAGCCAACTTGGCCTGCTCTCGAGTGAGAGAAGATGCAAAATCATCAAAAGAAGGCATAGTAAATCTAATACCAAGTGCATCCCTAGTAGCATAAAAGGTAGAAATAAAAACTAAATAATCTGGTCCAAGCTTAGAAAGAATGGACAATATCAACTAAGAGTCTTCCTTCTGAACACCACACTGTGACAACTGCAATCTAAGAGACTTGATTCTGGTGAAAAACTCCTGGATGCTATCAAAATCCCTAGGATTCAAGCCAATAAGCTCATTCTCTAACTGAAACCCTCTCATAGTATCCTGCTACCCAAACAAAGACTGCAACGTAGTCCAAACTGCATGGGGTGTAGTGCAAGACTCAATGTGAAAAAGAAGGTCAGAAGAAAGAGATAGACATAATGTACCATAAGATTCATCACACCTATTAAACCACTTTCTCTTTTCAGCAGCACCTGTAGGTTCGATTTCTGTGCCCATGGTTACCCTGTACAACCCTTTGTGTTTCAAATGAATCTCCATTTGTTTTTTCCAACCAAAATAGTTGAATGGAGTAAGGGGTGCAATATTATGTGTATCCATGATAGAAAATAGAAATATATACTATCAAATAAAATAACAATGCTCGCTGATCTCAAAAAATACCCTGATTGCATGCTTCCCAAGAAAATAATTGAAAAACTAAAGGCTGAGATAAAACAGTAATATCAGATACCTGGTAAAAACAATCTGGAAAATAGGTCTGATTTTTGTGTAGAGCATTGAATCAGCTTTCCGATGCCTATTTGTTTTCGCAAAACGGAGTCTGGACGCAAAAGTTATGCCACCCGAACTGAAAACAACAACTTCTAGCTTTGACAGGCGAAAAAGGCACCAAAACCAGAAAATCAGAAAACCAAACCTCCACCACTAGAAAGAGCGTTGAACCAGCTTTCTTCCAATATTTCGTTTTTGAAAAATAGACACTGTATGAGAAAGTTATAGCCGATTCCGGAAAAGTACTCCAATTTGCTCAATAAGGCCTCCCGGAGTCCTCAGGGGCTAAAAAAATAAGCCCCTGGTCGCCATACGGCTGGGGGCTGGAGCCGAAGCTCTTGGGAATCCATGTGACCACACATGGGGGCTGGGAGTTCGGCGGGGGCTGGGCGCGTGGGGCCTGGTCACCCACGTGACCCTCCACTCAGGTCGTAAGCCCACGGGGGTTGGAGGAAGCCGACCGGCGGCGAGTGTTGGCGGTGCCGCTCGGAGCGCCGATCTACCAGTGGTGGATGGGTGGCGCGGTGGCAGCGAGATCTTTTTGCACTAGCCACGCAAAAAACCTTATTTTTTTTTTGGATTTTTCACAAATTTTCTCCTCGGATTGCGTGCTGGGGAGGCCGTACGACCTCTCTCGCAAATTTTTTTTGCCTTTTTTTTCAACAGGTCCAAAATCGATGAAACGAAAGGCATTTCTAGGGTTTTTGGGTGTCCTGAACGTGATGGCGATGTCTGTTTTGTCCAAAAATTCATAGAAAATACGCCTACCCCCAGATGCACAAAAGATCAGCCTGGCTTGAAACCCTTGCATAGAAAAAACCGCTGTGAGAGAATGTCTTCAAATCACGAACAAGCAGCGGTAGGTTTGGAGCTCTGATACCATGAAGAAGTTGATAAAACTCAACCTCACAGTCCCCAAGAATCACCTGCAAGCAAACACCTATCACATGCAATAGATATTCAGAACAAAAGAAGTGATGTTCTGTAAACCCTCAGAGCAAAAGTATGCAAGCTAAAAACCAGAATCATATTAACAAAATGATATGTTTTACAAATACAACTAAAGCCTTCAAAAGGAAATCATGCAAAACCCTAATCTTATCTTGAGCAACAAGATAGCTCAATAAGATAAAGATTATTAATTAACCTAGGAAATAAAATATGCCTAAGTAAACTTATGCCAAAGTGTAATTAAATAAATAATTACACCAACACCCTTCACTAGGTGATCAAAATGTTAGATTCACTTTTTATGCTTTTATTAACACCTTTAGAAGGCCTACCATAGTGGGAAAAATTACTCACCCTACAGGAATGACCTAAGTGGGAACAACCAAAGCCAGGTTTTCCAACCCACTATAATCAAAAGAGAATTTAGGGAAAGTATGGAATTCAATAGAAGTGTGCAAGATAACCATCTCCAAAGCCTTTGTTCTGAAGGTTGGGAGGTCTCTTGAGGGATTTTATCTTTTTCTGCACCGAACGAAAACCCTATCTATGAACTTTAAGTTAGAATCCAACTGTGTTAGTTTCTGAACACTTTCTATACCATAGTGCAAGGGGAGGGAAGAATCTACCCACAAGACACTTACAATATAACTATCAGAGAACCTATCCTAAAGTGGAGGATTTGACTTTGGTTAAGACTCGGGAAAGGGAAAAAATGGGTGCCCTCTAGGGGGTGACATAGTTGTGTGAGTTGACATAGTTTGAAGATGTGGGTTATGGTATTTTAGTGACCTTTTGAGATTAGAAAAGAGCTTGAACTATCTTTATTGTGTTATACTAGTGGAAATTGAAAGAATTAGACTTGATTCTAGAACACACACTATATGTTTAATGAGTAGACTTGAAACAACTATTTATAAACTTGCTGCTATGTGTGTAAATTCATCTTTTTTTTAAAGAAATTATCCAATCAAAGCAATCAATTTCCATAGTCCACAAAACAAAAAAATCAGATACAAGGTCATTAATCAGAAGTTTATACCCTTGAAATAAACAAATTACTGATTAAATCCAAAACAAAAATAGACTGTCAAAATATTGAATACATCTAGAATAATGCATTCACTCTGTTATAACGCATCCAATCTGTTTAAAAATGCATAGACACATCATTTAGTGCATAGGAGGAACAATATAGTGCATAGGAGGAATAATCTAGCACATAGGAAGAAAAGTCTAGCGCATAGACGAAATAATACAATGCATCCAACCTATTTAACAATGCATCAAAATAATCTGTTAGCACATCTATCAATTATTTTAGCGAATATACAAAGTAAAAAACAAAGAGCCGTTTTCACTGTCTGTCAGAATTTTAACATCGGAATTCAGATTTTCATCAGTAGAAAAGCCTTTCTAAATCAAACCAGAGTCTTAAACTTTCAAAAAATTGAACCTTACAAGTGAAATTATTCAAATTAAACTAAGATCTACCATCCTAAAGTGTCTAAATCAAACACATTTGATTAAAAGCTAAGTTTCATTATCAAGATAAGTCATCCTACTTCAAGAAACTAAGTTGTATAGTCATACTTATCAACTTAGTCTAATCAATAGAATCTATCATTCTATTTGACTCAAGTTAATATCCTTGACACTGTTCCAAACCAAGATCAAAGTTTAGTGGACAATTATAACACTTATATGCCAGTTTTGACAAGGTCACAAAGACTAAAAATTCAAGAAAAGGAAATTAAAAATCAAACAAACATGTTTGAGATTGAGGAGAATCTACTCAATAGATCCAACCAACATGACAATGATGAAATATCCAAAGAGGATCTACAAAATATGTAACAAGACCCCAAGTTCCATAAGTTTATAAAGAAAATTTTGGAAAAGGATGGGAAAAGTATCTTTTAATGTTAGCTGATCTAGGTATTAAAGTTCCAAAGGACTTTGATATTAATAGACTGAAGGAAACACCTAAAAGAGCTGAGATTGAACCACACAATATAGATGAAGTGGATGCAATGAAACATCAACTACAAAACTTACAACAACAGTTCCAAGTTATGCAAATAGGAACTACTAAGAGATACTTACTGTAGGATATTTTTCCATATCCTTTTTCCCAAAACGTGAACATGATTCCATTTCCAAAACATTATGAATTTCCCAAGTACAATGAATACAATGGAAAAATAGATCATCTTGACCATGTAAGGGAATTTTGAGCTATGAGCTTAGAGTTTTCCCATGAAGAGACATATTTGATGATGCTATTTCCATGAAGCTTAGGTGGACAATGTATGGAGTGGTTCTCTAAATTAACTCTAGGAATTAGATCCTTTGAAGATCTAGTTAAAAAATTTATAACTCAATACTGCTATAATATACAACATGATATCACAATGAAGGATCTTTGCAATACTAAAAAAAATAAAGGTGAAAAATTTCTTTCATTTTTGCAAAGATGGAGAAGGTTGTTTGCAAGATATCCATGTTCCATACGTAAAAAGGAAAAGATGGAACTATTCATTGATAATTTAAATGATGAAATGAGTTATAGAATTGAACTAAAATGTCCACCTAGATTTGAGAAAATGATTAAAAATGGTCTCAAGATAGAAGAAGCTTTGGTCAAAAGAGGAGTTTTAAAAACATACAATGAAGGATCAAACAATGCTAGTTCCTCTAATCACAACAACAACAATGATAAACCCAAGTTTTGGAAAAAATATAGAAATGCTGGAAACAATGATGCTGTGACTAGAACACAAAACAAAAAACCAATATTTAATTTAACAACAACTGCCACTAAGAAAAATCAAAATAACAACCAAGGCAACAATCTAAATATAGATCAAAACAACAATTTGAACAATACTGGATCTAAATCACTATCATTCCAAAAGCCATCAAATCGGAGGAAATTCATGGCTTTAAGACAATCATTGGAATCAACATTCAAGGAAATTATTGAAGCCAAACTTGTAACATTACAAGATCCACGAAATTGGGATCCACAAGTCAAACCATTTTGGTGGACTGACCACATTATTGTGACTATCATAAAAACAAAGGCCACAAAACAAATGACTGCTGGAAATTGAAACATTTGATCCAAGATCTGATTGAAAACAAGAAAATATTTGTTGAAGGTCCACAAACAAACAATGATCATGGGGCTTTCAAGAATCCTTTACAAAATTACGAAAAAGGAGAATCATCTTCTATAAATGGTAAAGGAAAAAATGTAAACTAAGTTATGACTCCACTATTCTCCATATCAAGGCAGTTGAAAATTAGACTAATAATGCTCAAATAAATGATGAACATGACTATTGCTTTTGAAAATTAAATAAATGAATTTGTTGCTGCTGGTAATCATATCAATGACATGATTGCAACTGATTATCAAACTCATAATGTGGAAATTAATGACAGTAATAACATTATTACAACTGATCATCAAACCACAAACATTGCAGCAAATGAAAATTAGATTAATGTCATAAAAATTAGAAAGAATCAAGAATATCAACTAGTCAACGTGACAACAAGGGGACAATCTAAATCATCTGATGCTCCTTCTATAATCAAAATAACTTCTGCCCCTACAAATTAGTACAACATAATTGATTAGTTGAAGAAAATACCAACACAAATCTCAATATTAGAACTCTTGAAAATATCTCCAGCACACAAGGAGATCCTAGAACAAGCTCTTGTTTACACAACAGTACCCAATGACTTGGAAGTTTTCCAGTTCCAAAGTATGATGGGACACTTGTTGTGCAGTTTTGCACACATGCCCCTCTGAAAGTAGGGACCCTCTTGTGGCTTGATCTTTTGGCCCGTTCTTGTGGCTTGCCCCCTCTTTGTGCCTATCTTTGAAAATCTTGGGGTTTCGATCTTTTGTGCTTGCCTTGGTTATGGCTACCTTTGTGTTGGGTTCCTGGTGGTTTTAAGGTCTTGTGGATTTCCTCTTTGGGGTGGTCTTGTTTTTCCTTCTATTTTCTCCCTTGTTTTGTTTGGGTCCTAAGGGTTGGGTTTCTCCCTTAGCTTTCCTTTGTTTTCCTTGTTTCCTTTGTTCTTCCAGAAGCGGAACCAGGATAGGAATTAGCTTTGAACTTTGGCTAAGTTCCTAGTTTTGTTCCCGTTCCCATTCCAGCTCTGCTCCCCGTTCCCTTTTTTTCTTCTGCGTTTGTTCATTTTTGTCCTCGGGGGTCACTTTCCCCCTTGGTATTTTCTTTGCTTCATTTTTCCTTCGCTTGTCAGAGGCAGAACTAGAATGGATCCAAATTTTGAACTTATGCTAAGTTCTTAGTTCATCTTCATTCCTGTTCCACCTCTGCTTCCTGTGTTCTCATTTTTCGTTATCTCATTTGTCTTCGGCCTTCGGGTTGGTTCTCTGCCCTTGAGTTTTCTCTGGTTTTCCTCTTTTGTCATTTTGTCAGGGTCGGGACCAAGATGGAATTTGGCTTTGAACTTGGTGAAGTTTGTGTTTCCTTCCCCATTCCTGTTCTGCCCCCACTTCCATCGGGGTAGGTTTTGCTTCCACCTTCACTTGGTTTCCCTTTGGTTTCCTTTTCCGTTCCTGTTCCGTCTTCGCTTCCGCCGGGGTGGGTTTTGTTTCGCCTGTTCCCCTTCCTTTCCCTCTCCATCTCCACCTCCACCTGTCTAGGCTCTCTATTCCTATTCTTCTCATGGCTCTGCCTCCACCTATTTTTGTTTCTGCCTCTGCTTGGGTTTTTTGCATGATTCTCTTGCCCTAGGAATTGTTTTGGACCTGCTCGGATTATGATGGTGTATTTTGAATTAATGGTGTCCTATTTGAATGCAGGTTGGATTGAGCGGGTATTTGTAGGATGTACTTTGAAGATTTGGGCATAATTTGTGGGTGTAGTCGGCTACACTTTGCAGCTGCTATCAAAAGACCCACTCCTGCACGCAAGGTCAACATGTTTGGTGTTCATTAATGGCAGGTAGATTCGGTTGGTGGATTAAACCTGGTTTTATTTGATCTGGGCCATCCATTTTCTCGGCTCTGGTTTGGTTGGTTGCTCATTTTCCTCCTGGTATTCATGTGGGTGTTCATTTATTGATAGGGGTGGATCAAGGATCTGTCCCCTGGTTGCATGTGATCCCAGGTTGATCTGATGGGGTCCTTGCTACATACATTGCTAAGCGACAGGTTATTGCTGACTGTCAGGGTTGATCTGGTTGGTGGCTGACTCTCTTGTAACCCTAGCTTTATTTTGCACGAGATGTTTTCTATAAGTATGGCACTATGCCTCATTTGTAAGGGTTGGGCTAGGTTGGAATAATTGGCCAAGCTGATTAATTTGGTTACCAATCAACTTTTGACAGTAGATTTAGCAACAAAGTAGCATCTTAGTAGATTAGAAGTTAGTTTTCACATTTCAAGAAAGTACTGTAACATACCAGAGATGTTCTTTATATGACGATTTAATACAAAGTGAAAACATTATGTTATGACTGGTGCCTTCTTTGCATTGAAATAATCTTGCATGTTTCTTGTTCTATCTTTCAAATCGCTTGGAAATGTTTGAATACATCTTAGATTTAGTTAGTAATGTTTGTGGTTTAATGCTTGGAGTGTTCTAGCAATCCCTGATTCATACTTTGGGTAGCTTCTTGATTATGGGAATGTTGTGCAAGGTCAACCTGTACCTCATATTCATGTGCTTAGTTGAACTGTATGTATTCATTAGGTCTTATTGGATGAATGCCTATAGCTTGAAATTTTTTAACACCTTAGAAGATTGCACTGTTCTCTATAAGATTGCAGGTATAGCCCGAGTTGACTAGGAACTAGTTTAAGGGATTGATCCATTGTATGTCTTTCATCATTTGCATGATTAATCTTAGAAGTAGTGTTAACAATATGAACTTCTAGAACCCTCATCTTTTGTTGTTTATTTTATTGAATGGTTAGAAATAGAAATTTGAGAATCACTATATCCTAAAATCAGATGAGTTTAGAGCTTCTAGCATTTGTACATAAGACCCCTTTGTGATTACCAACATATTCACATTTTTTCACTGAGTTTGTTCACTACATTATCATAACTTGACACCTGTGAATACCTTGGGGTTATCTCTTTGTCCATAGAGATCAACCTTTTAAGAGAGATAGGATAACTTTTATTCTGTCTGAGTTGTTGCCATGCAGAAACACCAAACAACAGGATTGGTGCTAGAAGGAGGGCTTGAACAAGCAAGCTGGAGCATTTTCTATATGCCATTTATCCTGAGAGGCTCAGATGGAGAACCAAATCCACAACAAGAGAAGAGGAAGAGTTCCAGGAATTTCCACCTCCAACCAGGTCAAGAAGGACTAGAAGAAGGGAGGAATCATCATCCAATCCATCATTTCCACCATCTTCACCATGACCCACTCCATCTTCATCTGATTCTGACACTGGTTCTATTCCATAACCCCAGCCAGTCATTCATCAACCATTACCACCTCCACCAATGGATTTTTTGGCAAATAACCCATCACCCTTGACATTCAATAACTACAATGTTATGCCCAGGAACCTTGAGCACTTTTTCTCTAAGTTTCATATGAATGACCCAAATAGGATAGCAGACGAGCATATTAGGATCTTTTAGACTTGTTTGAGGGATAGAGGAATTAACCATGAAGATGTTGTGTGCATAATCTTCCCCTATTTGCTAGGAGAAGAGGTCTTTTATTGGTATAACCACTTACCTGCGGCTTCCATCCATAACTGGGCTAAGCTTGAGGCTACATTCCTGCTAAAATTCAAGATTCCCATTAGTGCTAATGAGCTATACATGCAATTTACTAAGGTAAAAAGAGAGGTTAATGAACCCATAGGATCATTCAATAATAGGTTCCATCGAGCATACACCAAACTCCAGGCACCTTACGCTAGAAATGAGGACATTGCCCTGGAGGTCTACTTTGAAGCCCTTGACAACCTTACCTCCACTTGCCTTAAGTGGAAAATTAATCCACCAACTACCTTGCTCGCTGCATATATGGAGGCTGTTAAGGTCACTAAAAACCTAAGACAACACTTGTCCGGACCTCTACCATCTTTGGGATCAGCTGCTCACCCAAGCCAAGTCCAGTCTCTCAACCAGGCTCTGATTAATCACATGCCCATCATGAATCCAATTGCACAGTTGCCTCTGGTCCCTCGCCCGGGTCATCAAATAAACCAGGTCCAACCAATGCCTGGTTCTCCTTAGAAAACTGCTAACCATCCCCTCCATTCACAACCACAAGCTAATTTCCCAACATATTTGTAGAACTCAAAAGTTTTGAATCAGTCTACTGGTTCTGGAGGAGTGTTAGGGAACTCCCCAAACACTATGAATCCAGTCCCTTACAAAAATACAGATAAAGAAAGGTTAGATGAGCTAACCGAACAAGTAAAGAAGCTGAACATGGAGGTAACCTACTTGAGGAACCAAAACAATCATTTCCAAGCTAATCAGAAAATCATGCAATCAAGTTATAATAGAGGGAAACACTATGACAAAAATTAGAACTTTGAAAGAGGACAAGGTTCTAGTCAGAACTTTGATAGAAATCAACAAGGTGGACAAGGATTCGAAAGAAGACAACCGCTTAGGAATAATAGGCCACGGAACACTCGGCCCAACAATGGAGGAGTTACCACTCCACTAGATCAACCTCCAAATCCTGAGAAACCTCCAGATGGGGTGTACCTAGCAGAGGCCTCTTTGTCCGGATGGTGTAGGCTTCATAAGACCAGTCAACACTCTGAGCTTGATTTTCATGAATTTCAAACTACTACTTCCATTTTTTAATATGAAGTTGAAAACAACTCCACCAACCAGGAGTTGGTGCCCTCAAATTCCTATGATTCCCTGGTGTTATTATTGAATCATGCTCTGTTCTCTAGGGGTGAGGAGAATGAACTAGAGGAGGAATCAAGAATCTAGAATGAAGAGGCTAAACAAGTGCTCAATGAAGATGGAATCTCTCAGCTGTTTGATAAAGAAACTAAGAATGACAATGGCCCATTGGATGAAGAAGAGGTTGGTGTTGAAGAGGTGCAGATATTTTAGCAACCTGTTAGAAAATATGATCTAAGGAGCAAGCCCCACAAGAATCCACAAGCTGGAGGACCATTCACCACATCTGCCCCTCCACACAATTTTACTACCCCACAGGATCCACATGCTAATAACAATCCATTCTACCCTCAGGTGCCAACACAATACCTCACAAAGGAAGGACAACCAGATGTTTCCAAAGGAAGCATGTTGATGTGACAAAGGATAAGAAATCCGGTCATTCCAAGGGGCTCCACACTAGCCTAAATGTGGAGCAGCTAGGAGAATATGTCACTGAGGAACTCAGAAAGGTAAAGGTGAGTCTTTTTGCTTTCAAGTTATTAAGAGTTCCTAAAATTAGAAATGTAGTCCTTGGGTCCTTTAATTCAAGTATAGCAATTCTAGGAATAGCTACCAATGAGGCAATGGAAAGGCCTCCTAGTTCACAAACACCCAAAGGTCCTAGTCCATCACAACTCGAGGATAGGGGTAAAGAAAAAGATAAGAGTCAAGTTGCCCAAGATGACTCACAATTGAGTTTATTCCAAGGAAAAATGGAAACCCCTCCTTTTTTGATTTCCATTTGTATATTTGGTAAAAATCTACACAATTGCCTGCTGGATTCAGGGGTATCCACAAATGTTATGCCATTTTTAGTCTGTAGGGCTCTTGGTATTACCCCTATAGCTTCCCAAAAGAAAGTCACCCAATTAGACAAAACAAAGGTGAACATTGTAGGAGAACTAAATATGATTCCCATGTAAGTTTCCTTAGATCCTAGAGTGCAACAAGTGCTCAATATTCAGGTGGCTGACATTCTCGACACCTATGGTCTGATCTTGGGTAGGGATTTCACCAAGGCACAAAATGGGTACACATCCATAGATCACTCCCATATGTGGCTCCCCTGGAAGGGAGTCCAAAATCAGATCAAAATTGAGAGAGAACCTAGAATGAAGTATGTCATCACCGAATATCAGAATACTTCAAATGAGATACTGGTGAAAAAAGTCAGTATGGGGAACTATTTCCTAGCCTCCCCTGCTTTAGACACAGAGGAAATCTTGATGTTGCAAGGCTCTTCTAGTGAACCCACATCAAAAGACAGTAGCTCCAAAGTGCAACTTGAAAAAACAGAGGAACCTAGTGATCAAGAAGAAAGACAACTCAACTTGTTGGATAAATTCCAAGAGTTTATTTGAAAATCCATGGAGGATCAAATTCAACTTGGTAGAAATATGAAATTTGAAGAATTAATTCTTCCTAATTGGTGCCAAATCCATGATGCTCCCCATTCTGAATTAGAGTGTTTCTTGTGTCAAACTGCAGTAGAGCAGATATAAAGGCACAACAACATAACCCCAACTATTGGGTCAAGCATTCAAACCATTCAAAATAGTCAAAAGGGGAAGGATCCAAAGCCTCCTAAAGAACCTATGGGTGATAGTAAGGACATGGATATTCCAAGAAGAGCAAGAGCTAATGACTGCTGGACATTAAGGTTTGATGGATCCAAATCCAAGCAGGGTGCTGGAGCAGGGCTTGAGCTGATCAGTCCTAAAGGTAAAACCTACTTTGTTGCTCACATGCTCCAATTCCAATGCACTAATAATGTGGCTGAGTATGAAGCCCTAGTTCATGGGCTACTAATTGCATTGAGAAAGAAAGTTAAAATCCTCCAAGTGTTTGGAGATTCTGAGCTTGTGGTTAGGCAGGTGAGGAAACAATACTCATGTCATGACAAAAGGATGACCAATTACAGACATAGAATTTGGGATCTTATTGAAGGATTTGATGCCTTCAACATTCAACTGATACCCTAGAGAAAGAATCAAACTGCTGATTCTCTGGCACAAGAAACAAGTACATTGCAGCCATTATCACTTTCAAGCTTAAATAAATTCACCGTGGAACTTGTTCCAGTACCCTTGGTGCTTGACAATGTCAACAATTTTTCAGGTATTTAAAGATGATAAGCACATTCTTGATTTTATTACTAGTTGTGATGTATTTGCTTCCCAAGTGATTGACGAGGTTGAGCTTTAGGAGGCCAAAATTGATCTGGAAGGAGTCCTCAATTTAAATACTAACACCATCCCAAGAGGCATGGTGCAATTAGAAAGGATCTTTGATCTCGATAGGATCAAAGATAAGGAGCAAAAAATGAAAGGGGAATCCCTCAACTGTCAGTGTGAAACGTATAACATGGGGACCCAAGGTAATATCAAGAATGTCTTTACTAGTAAGGTGTGCACTTCAGAGGAGAGGAAAGGAATTATTGAGGCCTTGCACACATATCAGGATGTAATAGCCTGGAGTTATGATGACTTGAGGACATGTGACACTTCAGTCATTACACACACAATTCCCCTCAAGTCAAATATTAATCCATTCCAGCAAATACAAAGACCAATCAATGCATTTCTGGAGCCCATTATTCAAAAGGAAGTGCAGAAGTTTCTCTCAACACAAATAATATTCCTAGTAAGACATTCAACATGGGTTGCAAACTTAGTTCCAGTCAGGAAGAAAAATGGAGAAATTAGACTGTGTGTCGATTTTAGAAACTTGAACAGAGCATTAGAAAAGGATAATTATCCAGTCCCTTCACTGGATGAGGTGCTTCAAGTCATCAATGGATCTTAGGTGATGTCCTTTTTGGATGGGTACTCTAGATACAATCAAGTCATGGTTCAATATGAGGATGGGCACATGATTGCCTTCACTACAAAATGGGGAACCTTTGCTTACCGGAGAATTCCCTTTGGATTAATCAATTCTGGAGCTACATTCCAAAGAGAAATGGATATTGCCTTCAAAGACATCATTGGAAAGTGTATAATCATCTATATGAATTATTTGACAGTATTTTCCAAGAAGAGAAGTGATCATGTTGCAGATTTATGCAAATTATTCCAGAAGTGCAGGGAATTCGGTATTTCACTTAATCCAAGGAAGTGCATCTTTGGGGTCACTGAGGGAAAGTTGTCTGGACACACTATTTTAGAACAAGGTATTGCCATCAATCCTGAGTGAGTGGAGGAAATACTAAATATTCAACCCCTTGCAAGCAAGAAATAAATGAAGTCATTCTTTGGCAAGATTAACTTTTTCAGAAAATTTATCACTCGATTTGTAGAAA
>CM021101.1:580978464-581001938 GCA_007115665.2 Sequoiadendron giganteum
CCAATTTTAGGTGTATACAATTACTACAAAGGAATAGATAGAAAGAGGGATGGAATATTCAAGATTCCATAGAAGGAAGATGAATCTTTGGAAGATTATGTTGAGAGGTTTCAATTTTTCCTCAAGTAATCTCATAAAAATAGACTCTTTGATGAATCCCCAAAATTGGTATTCTTAAGGGGAGTTGATGAGGACTGTATGGATGCAATTAACCTCATTGAGGTAGGATAAATCTCATATTTAACATTTGAGGATATCTATATAGCATGTAGAAACTATTCAAGGTCTTTTACCAAGAAGGCTAGAGGAGACAAGACATCTTCCATTAAAAAATCAACCACTAGAATCTCAATGGTAGAGCTAAGAAATGTTCTATCAAACATGAAGGAAGATATAATAAACCACTGTATATACAAATATATACCCTTCACATCAATAAAATAAAGAGGAAGAAGAAATGACCCTCACAAAATACTACCCTCACTATAGCTAAAATAAGGTCAATTGCAAGTGCAAAAAGTTGGCTAGTATTTCTGAAGATAAGCAAGGGAAATCATAATTTCATACATTAGAAGATGAATATGGTCAAGTTTTTTACATAGCTCAATGAAAACCATGACAAACAAGACAAGGTATGCCCCAAGATCCCTTGAATTATAACATATAATTTTTAGTCAATAATGGAAATTTCCCTAATTGGAACCCTTAATCTTGGACCAATGTACAAAACTCACAATGACCAATGCCTCAATACAATTGGAATACACAACAAAAAAACATGTGGCCACCATATAATTTACAAGGACCTAATTATAATTTTCAATGGCCGCCCCAATAAAATCAATGGAAACCTTAGTGGAAAAATCAAAATCTCAACTATTAACATCCACAACAGTCCTTGTAGCCACAACAATAAGCCATAATGCCAAACCCCTCAATAGCTATATCAAATCCACCAAGAGCACCTTAATTGCTAGCACAACCTACACCTAACCCAATAATAAGCCTCTCCAACAAGCTTATACTAATGACACCATATAATACCCCACCTTTGGGGTTGAGGTGAGTGATGAAAACCTTTGATCAGGGAAGATGTTAGTTGGGCATTCATCTCCTCATATCACCAAATTAATTGATGAGAAACTCCAAGTAGAGCCCATGGAAAAAAAACCTAATGAACCTGAATCAAATCAAGTTAACCCAACAACCATGATTCCAAAGCCTCCATTCCCTAAAAGATTAATAGTCCAAAAACATCCTTCACATGCTAAAAATAGTCTATTGGAATAACTCAGTGGTGTTTGTGTTACATAGATGGTTGTCATTGCACCAAAAGGTTGACCTATTAATGCTCGAAATAACCACCAGAGTTAATGAATCCATGAGAGGCGGTTAAGCCATATCACAAACTTGAGCACTGTGATGCACAACACAAGGAGACCAAGGGTGCACACCTTATAAAAATTCCACTAGCATAAGTAAGGGGTTCAAACCCATGACCCAGACTCTAATACCAATTTTTGCACAAAAGGTTGTTGTTGCACCAAAAGATCAACCTTATAATGCCCGATACAACCACCTGAGTTAATGAATCCATGGGAGGTGGGTAAGTCATGTCACAAACCCGAGCTCTATGCTAAACATCACAAGGAAACCAAGGGCGCACACCTTGAAATAATTTGCATCAAAATACCCCTCATCCAAGCTATTAAGGAAGTACCCATTTATACCAAAATAGTGAAAAAATTATGCCTCAAAAATCCAAGTACGAAACATAAGGACCCTCAAATTATACATGTCTTAGGACAACTTGCAAAATTTATGTTGGGAAACATAATTTTCCCTAAGTATGCATACCTTGGGAGCCTTGTAGTGGATGCAAAAATCATGGTACTCTCATTAAGAATACCTTATTTACCTTGAGGCAACCATCAATGTAATGACCAAAGAAAATATGAAACTATTACAACTACTGGATCTTAGACCTACACCTAGTGGGATATAGTTAGTAGATATGTCTATAGTCAAACCTGAGGGAACCATAGAAGATTTAGTAATGGAATTAGAATCATGGGACCACCTTGTAGACTTTATAGTGTTGCATCCTAAAGCCAACCTTGCAGGATACCCCCTCATCTTAGGTAGACCTTGGTTGGCAACTGTAGATGCCTTTATAGGTTGTAGTTCTAGTAACGTGATCATTTCCAATGGAAATGTGACTAAGAAACTAGTCCTCTATCCACTTGCCCAACCACATGTAGATTTGGAGAAAACTATATGGCCTACCCTCGATGAGGAAGATAAACAATCCTTACAAAATTTGATAACTACTGAACACATTCCCTTGTTAGAAAACCGAGATGAAGATGAAATGATTGCAAACATCATGTAGAACAATTATGGTAGGGAACTACAACAACATGATTGTCAAACATATTTGCAAGACCCACTGTAAAACATGATTCTCACAAATACATCTAAGTTTGTTTCTCAAATTTTCTACACATTATTGCCACATCATTGTATTCCAAATGTAGTAGGTCTTGACATTTCATCTAATTAAACATCATCCTTGACTTTAGAGATTATGCCAAACAAGAAATATTAAATGTAAATAGTCAATTGACTACTATACAACAAACTTCACTATTGAATGTATTGCAAGCACACACAACAAAATTTGTATGGGATTACCATAATATGAAGGGTATAGATCTAAACCTTTGCATGCATAGGATTTAAATCAATGAAGGCTATAAGCCAGTTAGGCAACCCTAAAGAAGAATGAACCCTATAGTCTATGACAGTCAAAGGAGAATTACAAAAGTTATTGGGTATAGGATTCATATATCCAAACTTTGATAGTAAATGGGTGTCTCCACTAGTGATTGTACCTAACAAAGGAGGGAAATGAAGAGTGTGTGTAGACTACTGTGAGTTAAATGCAACAAATAGGAAAGACCACTTTCCTCTTCCATTCATTGACTAAGTACTAGATTCACTAGCAAGCCAACAATAATTTTCCTTTTTGGATGGCTTTAGTGGATATAATTAGATTAAGATAGCCCTAGAGGACCAAGACAAGACAACCTTCACATGACCTTGGGGTACATATGCTTACTCTATCTTTCCATTTGGGTTGTGTAATGCACCTACCACTTTCCAAAGGGTAGTCCTAAGAATATTCTCATACTTTGCTAATGATTCCATGGAAGTTTACATGGATGATTTTACAACTTATGGGAATAACTATGAAGAGGCACTTTCCAATTTGGAAAAAAGTATTAAAAATGTTTCAAGATCATCACCTATCCTTGAGTCATGAAAAATGCTTAATGATGATGACTGAGGGAGTAGTCTTGGGACATTTTAGTCAAATAAGGGAATTTGAGTAGACCCCAAAAAATTGAGATCATATTGACCTTTCCTATACCCCAGAAGTAAAAGGATGTTACAAGCTTCCTTGGCTATGCTAGGTAGTACAAAATATTAATACAAAATTTTAGTAAACTTTCAACACCACCATTTGTCTTAGTATATAAGGATGTAGAGTTTTAATGGACACCTTCTTGTCAAATTTTTTTAAAGCTCTCAAGAAAAAAATAACCAAGACCCCTATCCTAAGAGGACCAAATTGGAATCTACCTTTCCATATCCATACAGATACTTTTGATTTTTCAATAGGCGATGTGCTAGGATAGAAGGATGGAAACCTTGAGTACGCCATTTATTATATTAGTAAAAAATTTCAAGGGGAAGAACTAAACTATATAGTGACAAAGAAGGAAATGTTAGTAGTGGTTCATGCAATCAACAATTTTAGACACTACATTATAGGGTATTCTATATTAATACATATTGACCATACAACAATAGGGTATCTAATGAACAAACCAATAGTTGGTGGCATGATTGTGTAGTGGTTACTACTACTTTAGGAATTTGATATAACTATTGTGGACAAGTCAAGGGGAGCCAATGTAGTAGAAAATTTACTCTCCAGACTACCAATCAAATTAGAAGAAGATTTTTTAGATGATTCATTCTCAGATGAGAACCTATTTTATCTCTCTCTGCATATGCTTGCGGTATGCAGACAACCATCTATCTGGTAGTAGGGAAAACACCACCACACCTCTCACCAATGGAGAAGAGGCAATTAGTTAACTTTTTTTCCCCTTACTCATGGATAGAAGGATTTTTATTCTACACAAGGCCTACCAACATATTGATAAGATTCATTAGATAAGATGAAGTATATGATATCCTCAGAGGAGGCCATGATGAACCTTGTCGGGGACACTTTGCAAAAAAGAGGAAAACTCTTAGGATTTTAAATACTAGTTATTACTGGCCAACACTTTATAAAGATGAAATTAATTACACCAGAAGATATGATATATGTCAGAGAATGGGAAGACCAAAAAGACAGATGAGATGCCAATACAACCACAACTTGTCATAGCACCATTTGATAGATGGGGACTAGATTTTATTAGTCCCATCTCCCCAACATCAAATAACAAAGAATACATACTCGTTTGTACATAATACCTTACTAAATGGGTGGAAGTTAAATCTTTGCATTTTGCAAGAGATGGGAACGTGGAAAAATTTCTCTATAAAGATATATTCACAAGATATGGTGTTCTTAGAGTAATTGTCACAAATTAGGGACCATAATTTATATCAAATCTAATAAAAAACTAGTACAAGAATATAAGATCAGACATAAAAATTCCACACCCTACCACCCTCAAGAAAATGGTCAAGTGGAGGTCACAAATAGAGAAATTGAAAACATCCTCACAAAGATAGTACAACTCCATAGGAAGGACTAGGAAACTAGGTTACGTGGAGTAGTTTGGGCTTACAAGACAACCTAGAAGATAAAAACATGTTTTACACCATATGAGTTAGTATATGGTAAATAGGTAGTACTTCCAATATAATTTGAATACAAGATTCTTAGGACAATAGTCAAATTGGACATGGACTTATCAAGAATGTAGAAAAAGAAGTCACACAAGCTCAATGAATTAGATGAAATCAGAATGGAATCCATACACCATACTGAAATCATCTAGAAACAAAGGATGCATTGGCATGACCAATTTATTAAAACAAAGGAATTGAATACATGTGACTGGGATTTACTATATGAGTCAAGGTACAAATATTACAAAGGAAAATTGCAGACTAGATGGCTTGGGCCATATGATTAAATTATTTTTTCCAAATGCATAAGTATAGATAAAAACAATTGATGATGTAAGGTTTTTATTACTAGTAAATTTCAATAGATTGAATCTCTAAAAATTGAAATTATACAAGGATGAATTTATTTTATCACTGCAACATTAATTTGAGCCATATATACAAAATTTATTATCACCAACGAGTAGTTCTTCAGAAATATCAGTAGACGAGCAACACAACTTGTCCACTGATATTTTTTAGGTATAATTCTAACACATGTTTCACATTCATACACTACACATGGGACATTCAACAATATTCATTTTTTGAACCAATAGCAGAAGCAACTGGGACTTGTGACATCACATCGCTATGTGATAACACTACATAAGGGACCTATTACTACATGAGCCCATAGCAATTATCTAACAGTTATTCCATAAACACCCATTGTAATTACATTTCCATAATTTTATAACATATGCTTTCACACATGTAGCCATACATGCTCAACTTCATTACATGTAGCCCATCTCTTCCATCCACACGTAACCATCATACCAAATTTTTTGATTCCACTATACCATGCAATCAATTTCACCTTATAATAAGCATACTTTTCATAGCCTTTTCACCCATCATTCTAATATATTTTTCACGTGGCAAAGATATGTTGCCACTAATTTCACACCAAAGCTTCACAGACTTCATAGAACCCATGACATATCATTTCAAATCAAGTTCAAGGCTATATACAACTACTTCACACGAGGTGAATTTCAATTCAAGCCATTCCAATAGTTACACTCAACATTAAATTATCGTAATTATCATTCTAATTTACTTATTTTATGCAAATTTAACTTTCATTTGTTCATGTCACATATCATGTTTTAAATATATTATATTTACAAAATTATACCTCTTTCCAAACCATACACACTAAGTGAGGACACTTAGAAACTTTAGTTGGGGGGAGTGTATTCATGATTATCTCTTATTTTTCTTGATTTTCAAAACTTTCCAAAAAACCTTTTTGTCATTTCATTTTCCATTTTCAAAAGACATAGAGTTCAGAGAAGAGGAAAAAAGGTTTAAGCAGCTGAATTAAGGGGTTCATTTGAGTAATACAACATAAAATCATAATAGAAGTGTAATTGGGGTGGAAAAACAAGAATAGAACAAAGTAGCAATGTGAAGTGACTGCGAATTACTAAAGCATTATTATGTGAGGTGATATCATACAAAGGGAAACAACAACCCATAACCTACTACTAAAAGAAAAACAATATTTGACTATCTTCCAGTGAGTTGGCTGGATGGATTATTTCCCGAAGCTTACAAAATTCAATGAGGTAATGACCCAAAAATTCACCAACACATTTCATAATGATGAGGATATTTTTAGGGGTTTAAAGATAGATGCATCAGAGGCAGTTGTAGTTGAAGTATCCAACTTTCCAAGAGTGGGAGAGGAAATTACAACCAGAGTGGATGCCATTGTAGAAAGAAATAAATTCTCCTTGCTAGGAGAAAATCTAGATTCTCCCTCACAAGATACTAAACAATTGTATCTTCCTTGACTTTGGGATAAATTAGCTTCTTACATAGTTAAATAGTTGACATGTGATGGTTGGCAGTCATTTCTATACACAATCCATTTTAAATTGTTGAGCCATCTACATCATGGAAGACATGTAAATGTTCCCAATTTTTTGTACAATTTGTTAAAAATAATGTCTTCTAAATATAAAAGGAAAAGAAACAAATCAACATTGTCTCATTTTTCTTAGTTACATTACTAGTAAAGAGAAGCCTTAGGGTTAAATTCCCAAATATTTCTTGGGAAGACTTTCTTAATTATAGTAATATCAATAGTATCCTTGAATTTCCTAATGAGGGAAACAAAGGACAAGATCAAAGAATAGAAGATCCTACTTCTACTACTCTAGAGGAAGTAATGCTCTCTGGATCCCTTGCTGCAACACCTACACATAGTATGGGAGAGCCAGAAGAGCAGGGTTTGCAAGAAACACAACCTACAGTCTCTATTGAGCAGCCCACAACAAAGAGCAAACAAGAAACCAATGTTTCCAAGAGGCCCCAAGATGGTAAAAAGAGGAAGGGTGGAGCTTTTTATTCTGTACCTAGAAGGGGGAAGGAGAAGCCCACATAATCTAGGAGGTGATCAAATTGCCTAAGAAAGAAGGGATCCATGAGGGGATCAATTAAAAAGTAGAAAAAAGATGTTGTAATGGTAGAAAAAGATGCATAATTAGAGATGAATGGCCCTATTAATGAAACAAAAACACCAATTGTATAGTATTTATATTTTTTCTGCATTTCTAAATCATATTTAGCAGATACCTTTGTAGCCAAGAAAATGAAGATAAGATCTCCAAAAAGACCTATTTCAGAGGGTTGTGGATACAAAAGTGAAATGAGAGATGAGAAATTTTTGGAGAAGGATGATGAACTTTTTATTGAAGAAATAAATGTTAATAAGGAATTATAAGAAGAAATTTAGAGAATAAAATAGTTGAAGGAATTATTAAAGACATACCAATAGAAGGACAATGAGTGGGATGTTAGGATTAAAGAATTGGAGGAAAGGCTTCACAAGTTTAAGCATGGGTCAAAATTGGAGATACTAGCACCAATTGCCATGGTAGAAGTAGAAGGGAAAGAACTAGTATCCCAAGGCTCAATTCCTTAGATTAAAACCCCCACTGGACCAACTATAGTGTCCCTAGGTGTTGAATTATGGAAAATAAAAAATGGGTAGGGGAGAGAACTAAATTGATATCCAACCACACAAGGGAACTAAAAAAGAAAGAAGTAGAAGTAAAAAGGTTGAAAGTAAATATTGAAGAAATAGCAGACAAGACAACACACTTACTAAAGTGTAAGCCACCTGCTAGAATTTATGCTTTATTATTATATGATTTTTTTTGTGTTTCCATTTTGGCCAATTGATTAGTGATCTTCTTGTAGCAATGAACAAAAAATTATTGTTTTTAAACACTTTCATTAATTTTACACTAGACATGCAGGATCAACTATGTGAGTTCAATCTACATAATTATGTTCTTCTAGATGACATTTCTTGGAATCCATTGATGTTTGTAGGTGATCTCCAAATAAAATATTTGTCCTCTTATGTCAAAAATGGGAATCAAAGGGTCTCTATTCTACAAGAACACCATGAAAGGAAAAAGCTATTGTCTTACAGCTCAAGAAAGAATCAATGGATCATAATGCAACCATAAATTTGTTGAGCATCCAAAATAGTGAGAGGGGGTGAATCAGTATTCCATAAAACCATTCTAATAAAATACATCTAACCATTATCACAATTCTGACTGAATCAACAAGAGAGAACATAAAAAAAAATCAATGCAACCACACACATGAACACCAGGATTTTTACGTGGAAAAATCAAATTGGGAAAAACCACAGTGAAGGTTAACTCACAATATATTATATATGGATAAAAGATATTACAGGGATCATTGCCAAGACTCACTATCCTTGAAAGGCTCTTAGCCTGAATACAAAGGATGGCTAACTACAAAGATAAAAAGAATATGGCTCATTTCCAAAAGCTTGAACTGATAGAATAAACCTTTAGTGTGCAGGGTTCAGTTCCAATGAAGCTTAGAATATGAAGTACTACCTCACACAACAATTGCTCAACCAATCTACTCTTACCCTCAACTAATATAGTATTTGGCTTAGATCTTCACATGCCCTTAATACTTTTCGCACCTTCTTCACCATTTCCACTTCCTCACTCACATATTCTTCGAAACATCTTATATATCTACAAGTATATCTTATTCATCAATTAGGTCAGCCTAATTAGATGAAAAAAAAATAATCAAAAAACTCTTGTCGGCACCATATATGATTTAAAACCTTTTATCCATGTAGTGCATTATACCAATTCACCTAACATCCATAAAGCATAACTAGTCTCCTTAGTGAATTTCATACATTAGGTCAACCAAGACTAGAACTTAATTCATAGAATCTCCAAACCAACATACAATCCTCAAAGTAAAAACCTTCTAGATCTGAGATCACATCAACTTCTCATCATAATACCATCATAAAGACTACCCTTAAAACCACAACATTGGAATGTGTATACACCTAAAAATGATCTAGATAAATCTAATTAATTAACCTTTATTTCATCTATTTATAAATAAATAGAAATATTTATTTATATAGTTCACATTCTATTTTATTCTATCTTAATTAAATAATCAAAATCACATAGTTTGTTTAATTATCATCCCCTTTTATTAAATAAACAAATTTCAATTGTTTTATTTAATAATATATCTTCCCTCCAAAATTGAATAATTCAAATTTCCAATTGAGCACATGTCTACAAATTTTCTCTCAACAAAGTTGAAAGTTTCAAATTTTATGCAATTATGCTTTATCTTTCCCACCAATTTTGGAACAAAATTTAAACACTTGGCTTCATTCTTCCATAATTTTTTCCTCATCACTTGGCATAATGTTTTGCTGAGAGAAACATTCCCCTTCTTCTTCTCCAACTTCTTCATTTTCTACCATTGATTTATCCAGATCAAATCTAAACCGTTGTTTGCTGCCACATCATATTTTTCCTTTGAAAATCTATAAAAGCAACCTCTTGCTATAGGAAATGGATCCCCAATTTTATGCAATCTTACTCTGCAGGAATCATATTAGAGAAATTTAGCATACAACATTTGAGCAATCAACAATTTAGAATCATATAGCAATCATATTAGACTACAATCATGGTTTTCATATTAGTTGCATCTTAGTTTACAATAGTTAATCATATCATATCTTTATCAGTATCACAGTATCATATAGCTTTCATTATCAATCATTTCATCACAACATATAATATAGTTTAGCCTTCTCATTCTCTAGGATGTAATTTTAGATGTAATTTTAACAATCACAGTGCACACAATCTGAGAGCCACTTTGGTTTAATAAATCCCTGGAGTTAGAGAGTAATGGAATGATTTTATAGATTTGATTATGTTTCAATTAGATTAAATCTATCATTTGAATTCTCTAATAATGTTTCATTAAGTTGTGTTGTTATTATTTCACTTACACATATTTTCCACACACATAAAATGGTGCCCACCATAGGGCACAATCCCCATTTAGACTTTTTTCTGGAAAGTGATTGCAGATTTTGATATGATTCTATTTTAGTGTGACCAAGATTTCTTACGATGCATCCGATAGATATTTCAGCACATCTAAATACTATTTCGGCGCATCCAAAAAAAATTGTAGCACATTTAATTACTGTTACGACTCATTGGAAAAAAATTTTGGTGCACACAATTGATACTTTAGCGCATTCAATTACTATTATAGTGCATCTAATAATTATTTCAATGCATTTGCCTATTACTTTAGCGCATCTATTAGTTGTTTTAGCACATCTAAAGTGTAGTGCACATGCTTAAAGTTTTAGCGCATCTAACTATTTTTACAGAAAATTATTATTTTGGATATTAATCATTGTTTTCTATGCTGTAGGTACAAAGTATGCTTGTCAAAGACAGTTGTTTGAAAAATTTACGTCGGTCAAAGACAAATACTACAAATTACTAATGGTGTTTGTTGGGTTTTAAATTTATTATTGCTTTCCTTTATTTAAGATAGGCATCTAGCTTAAGTAAAAGTATAATTGAACCCCTTGTTTACTGTGGTTGAAGTGATAGGCTTATGGTCTCCCCTTTGAAGAAATTGATAAAACTCAACCTCACAGTCCTCAAGAATCACCTACAAGCAAACACCTATCACATGCAACAGATATTCAGAACAAAAGAAGAGATGTTCTGTAAACCCTCAAAGCAAAAGTATGCAAGCTAAAAACTAGAATCATATTAACGAAATGATATGTTTTACAAATACAACTAAAGCCTTCAAAAGGAAATCATGCAAAACCCTAATCTTATCTTGAGCAACAAGATAGCTCAATAAGATAAAGATTATTAATTAACCTAGGAAATAAAATATGCCTAAGTAAACTTATGCTAAAGTGTAATTAAATAAATAATTACACCAACACCCCCCCATAAGTTCAACTTAGGGAGAAGCAAATTATTATGCAAATATGAGTCCCGGCAACAAGGCCTGATCAGGTACCCATTTACAAATGCAATGCAAACTAAATCAAATGGGGTAAAGGAGAAAACCACATGGGAACAAAACTCCTCCCTAAAAATAGAATGCAAACTAACTAAGTGATGAAAGATGGAGGACTCCATAAGACCCCCCAAGAACACCATCCATCACAAAGATACATAAAATAACCCCCCCAGAAGAGAGGAAGAAGAAGACCACAGATCCCCCCCAGAATGAAGTAGCCCCAAAAGAATTGAAGAAACTGCATCTCCTAAAAGAAGTGAGAGGGAAGAGGCCGAATGAATGCAATCTCTGAAGGTGAAGTAGGTGTAGCCCAAGATGTCTCCACAGAAGCAGGTGTGACCTCAAAAAATGAAGAAGTCAAAGTAGGTGAAGACTGAATAGGAACCTCCAAAGATGGATGAACAACCAGATCCTGCTGCACTGAAATGAAAGAAACCACATCTGTAGTCATAGAAGTATCAGCAACTGCAATAGTAGGTGGAGGAGATGGAATGGATGGCTCAAGAATAGGATCTAAAGTGAGAACTCCAATGTTCAAGAAGCCAAATTTCTCCTCTGAATGATGATTCACACTAGAGGTGTGATGAATAGCTGTAGGAACAGAAGCACCATCAGTAGCAAAATATGCAAAGGAATACAACCGAGATGAGTGATCCACCACCCCAGTAGAAATAACTACTCTACTCTCCAAGTCTCTGATGATAATTGAATCAGGTGTGAACTCCACAGACCTCCCATTGCCTCCATGTGTGATCTGATATATAGAAAGAAGGTTGTTCATCAAATGAGGAACACACAAGACATCCTGAAAAGTGTTGTCCCCAAAACTAATAGACCCCTTCCCTATAACACTCATGTATGCATTATTTCCCATCAAAATAGGAGACATAGTGTGAGATTCAAAGGAAGTGAACATAGTCTGTGTAGAAGCCATATGATGAGATGCTCCTGAATCTAGAAGCCATCTCCCTGATCCGAGACTCGAAGAAGCACAAAGAGCATGCCCCCTCATATTTGATGAAGTGTGTAAACCAGCTGTGCCTGAAGAAGAAGAAGAAGAAGAAGAAGAAGAAGGAGGAGGAGGAGGGGAAGGAGATGATGCAGAAATCCTAGAAGGCAAATCAATCTGATGTTTCTGAAGAAGATTCTTTGGCTCATCAATGTCCTTCTTGTAGCAATTATGTTCTACATGTCCTTCTCTCTTGCAATATGCACATGGGCCCTTCTCCTTCCTAAATGATTCCCCTTAGAAGAGGATGATGAATATGAGGACTCCTTCTGCTGCTCATAAGATTTAGAATCCTTTTGTTTTTGTTTCTTTCCTTTTCCTGTAGAAGCCTTCTGATCTCTGGGCTCCTGTGATGCAATAAGTGCCTGTGATGAAGAGGGCTTCAACTTGCCCATATTAGCCAACTTGGCCTGCTCTCGAGTGAGAGAAGATGCAAAATCATCAAAAGAAGGCATAGTAAATCTAATACCAAGTGCATCCCTAGTAGCATAAAAGGTAGAAATAAAAACTAAATAATCTGGTCCAAGCTTAGAAAGAATGGACAATATCAACTAAGAGTCTTCCTTCTGAACACCACACTGTGACAACTGCAATCTAAGAGACTTGATTCTGGTGAAAAACTCCTGGATGCTATCAAAATCCCTAGGATTCAAGCCAATAAGCTCATTCTCTAACTGAAACCCTCTCATAGTATCCTGCTACCCAAACAAAGACTGCAACGTAGTCCAAACTGCATGGGGTGTAGTGCAAGACTCAATGTGAAAAAGAAGGTCAGAAGAAAGAGATAGACATAATGTACCATAAGATTCATCACACCTATTAAACCACTTTCTCTTTTCAGCAGCACCTGTAGGTTCGATTTCTGTGCCCATGGTTACCCTGTACAACCCTTTGTGTTTCAAATGAATCTCCATTTGTTTTTTCCAACCAAAATAGTTGAATGGAGTAAGGGGTGCAATATTATGTGTATCCATGATAGAAAATAGAAATATATACTATCAAATAAAATAACAATGCTCGCTGATCTCAAAAAATACCCTGATTGCATGCTTCCCAAGAAAATAATTGAAAAACTAAAGGCTGAGATAAAACAGTAATATCAGATACCTGGTAAAAACAATCTGGAAAATAGGTCTGATTTTTGTGTAGAGCATTGAATCAGCTTTCCGATGCCTATTTGTTTTCGCAAAACGGAGTCTGGACGCAAAAGTTATGCCACCCGAACTGAAAACAACAACTTCTAGCTTTGACAGGCGAAAAAGGCACCAAAACCAGAAAATCAGAAAACCAAACCTCCACCACTAGAAAGAGCGTTGAACCAGCTTTCTTCCAATATTTCGTTTTTGAAAAATAGACACTGTATGAGAAAGTTATAGCCGATTCCGGAAAAGTACTCCAATTTGCTCAATAAGGCCTCCCGGAGTCCTCAGGGGCTAAAAAAATAAGCCCCTGGTCGCCATACGGCTGGGGGCTGGAGCCGAAGCTCTTGGGAATCCATGTGACCACACATGGGGGCTGGGAGTTCGGCGGGGGCTGGGCGCGTGGGGCCTGGTCACCCACGTGACCCTCCACTCAGGTCGTAAGCCCACGGGGGTTGGAGGAAGCCGACCGGCGGCGAGTGTTGGCGGTGCCGCTCGGAGCGCCGATCTACCAGTGGTGGATGGGTGGCGCGGTGGCAGCGAGATCTTTTTGCACTAGCCACGCAAAAAACCTTATTTTTTTTTTGGATTTTTCACAAATTTTCTCCTCGGATTGCGTGCTGGGGAGGCCGTACGACCTCTCTCGCAAATTTTTTTTGCCTTTTTTTTCAACAGGTCCAAAATCGATGAAACGAAAGGCATTTCTAGGGTTTTTGGGTGTCCTGAACGTGATGGCGATGTCTGTTTTGTCCAAAAATTCATAGAAAATACGCCTACCCCCAGATGCACAAAAGATCAGCCTGGCTTGAAACCCTTGCATAGAAAAAACCGCTGTGAGAGAATGTCTTCAAATCACGAACAAGCAGCGGTAGGTTTGGAGCTCTGATACCATGAAGAAGTTGATAAAACTCAACCTCACAGTCCCCAAGAATCACCTGCAAGCAAACACCTATCACATGCAATAGATATTCAGAACAAAAGAAGTGATGTTCTGTAAACCCTCAGAGCAAAAGTATGCAAGCTAAAAACCAGAATCATATTAACAAAATGATATGTTTTACAAATACAACTAAAGCCTTCAAAAGGAAATCATGCAAAACCCTAATCTTATCTTGAGCAACAAGATAGCTCAATAAGATAAAGATTATTAATTAACCTAGGAAATAAAATATGCCTAAGTAAACTTATGCCAAAGTGTAATTAAATAAATAATTACACCAACACCCTTCACTAGGTGATCAAAATGTTAGATTCACTTTTTATGCTTTTATTAACACCTTTAGAAGGCCTACCATAGTGGGAAAAATTACTCACCCTACAGGAATGACCTAAGTGGGAACAACCAAAGCCAGGTTTTCCAACCCACTATAATCAAAAGAGAATTTAGGGAAAGTATGGAATTCAATAGAAGTGTGCAAGATAACCATCTCCAAAGCCTTTGTTCTGAAGGTTGGGAGGTCTCTTGAGGGATTTTATCTTTTTCTGCACCGAACGAAAACCCTATCTATGAACTTTAAGTTAGAATCCAACTGTGTTAGTTTCTGAACACTTTCTATACCATAGTGCAAGGGGAGGGAAGAATCTACCCACAAGACACTTACAATATAACTATCAGAGAACCTATCCTAAAGTGGAGGATTTGACTTTGGTTAAGACTCGGGAAAGGGAAAAAATGGGTGCCCTCTAGGGGGTGACATAGTTGTGTGAGTTGACATAGTTTGAAGATGTGGGTTATGGTATTTTAGTGACCTTTTGAGATTAGAAAAGAGCTTGAACTATCTTTATTGTGTTATACTAGTGGAAATTGAAAGAATTAGACTTGATTCTAGAACACACACTATATGTTTAATGAGTAGACTTGAAACAACTATTTATAAACTTGCTGCTATGTGTGTAAATTCATCTTTTTTTTAAAGAAATTATCCAATCAAAGCAATCAATTTCCATAGTCCACAAAACAAAAAAATCAGATACAAGGTCATTAATCAGAAGTTTATACCCTTGAAATAAACAAATTACTGATTAAATCCAAAACAAAAATAGACTGTCAAAATATTGAATACATCTAGAATAATGCATTCACTCTGTTATAACGCATCCAATCTGTTTAAAAATGCATAGACACATCATTTAGTGCATAGGAGGAACAATATAGTGCATAGGAGGAATAATCTAGCACATAGGAAGAAAAGTCTAGCGCATAGACGAAATAATACAATGCATCCAACCTATTTAACAATGCATCAAAATAATCTGTTAGCACATCTATCAATTATTTTAGCGAATATACAAAGTAAAAAACAAAGAGCCGTTTTCACTGTCTGTCAGAATTTTAACATCGGAATTCAGATTTTCATCAGTAGAAAAGCCTTTCTAAATCAAACCAGAGTCTTAAACTTTCAAAAAATTGAACCTTACAAGTGAAATTATTCAAATTAAACTAAGATCTACCATCCTAAAGTGTCTAAATCAAACACATTTGATTAAAAGCTAAGTTTCATTATCAAGATAAGTCATCCTACTTCAAGAAACTAAGTTGTATAGTCATACTTATCAACTTAGTCTAATCAATAGAATCTATCATTCTATTTGACTCAAGTTAATATCCTTGACACTGTTCCAAACCAAGATCAAAGTTTAGTGGACAATTATAACACTTATATGCCAGTTTTGACAAGGTCACAAAGACTAAAAATTCAAGAAAAGGAAATTAAAAATCAAACAAACATGTTTGAGATTGAGGAGAATCTACTCAATAGATCCAACCAACATGACAATGATGAAATATCCAAAGAGGATCTACAAAATATGTAACAAGACCCCAAGTTCCATAAGTTTATAAAGAAAATTTTGGAAAAGGATGGGAAAAGTATCTTTTAATGTTAGCTGATCTAGGTATTAAAGTTCCAAAGGACTTTGATATTAATAGACTGAAGGAAACACCTAAAAGAGCTGAGATTGAACCACACAATATAGATGAAGTGGATGCAATGAAACATCAACTACAAAACTTACAACAACAGTTCCAAGTTATGCAAATAGGAACTACTAAGAGATACTTACTGTAGGATATTTTTCCATATCCTTTTTCCCAAAACGTGAACATGATTCCATTTCCAAAACATTATGAATTTCCCAAGTACAATGAATACAATGGAAAAATAGATCATCTTGACCATGTAAGGGAATTTTGAGCTATGAGCTTAGAGTTTTCCCATGAAGAGACATATTTGATGATGCTATTTCCATGAAGCTTAGGTGGACAATGTATGGAGTGGTTCTCTAAATTAACTCTAGGAATTAGATCCTTTGAAGATCTAGTTAAAAAATTTATAACTCAATACTGCTATAATATACAACATGATATCACAATGAAGGATCTTTGCAATACTAAAAAAAATAAAGGTGAAAAATTTCTTTCATTTTTGCAAAGATGGAGAAGGTTGTTTGCAAGATATCCATGTTCCATACGTAAAAAGGAAAAGATGGAACTATTCATTGATAATTTAAATGATGAAATGAGTTATAGAATTGAACTAAAATGTCCACCTAGATTTGAGAAAATGATTAAAAATGGTCTCAAGATAGAAGAAGCTTTGGTCAAAAGAGGAGTTTTAAAAACATACAATGAAGGATCAAACAATGCTAGTTCCTCTAATCACAACAACAACAATGATAAACCCAAGTTTTGGAAAAAATATAGAAATGCTGGAAACAATGATGCTGTGACTAGAACACAAAACAAAAAACCAATATTTAATTTAACAACAACTGCCACTAAGAAAAATCAAAATAACAACCAAGGCAACAATCTAAATATAGATCAAAACAACAATTTGAACAATACTGGATCTAAATCACTATCATTCCAAAAGCCATCAAATCGGAGGAAATTCATGGCTTTAAGACAATCATTGGAATCAACATTCAAGGAAATTATTGAAGCCAAACTTGTAACATTACAAGATCCACGAAATTGGGATCCACAAGTCAAACCATTTTGGTGGACTGACCACATTATTGTGACTATCATAAAAACAAAGGCCACAAAACAAATGACTGCTGGAAATTGAAACATTTGATCCAAGATCTGATTGAAAACAAGAAAATATTTGTTGAAGGTCCACAAACAAACAATGATCATGGGGCTTTCAAGAATCCTTTACAAAATTACGAAAAAGGAGAATCATCTTCTATAAATGGTAAAGGAAAAAATGTAAACTAAGTTATGACTCCACTATTCTCCATATCAAGGCAGTTGAAAATTAGACTAATAATGCTCAAATAAATGATGAACATGACTATTGCTTTTGAAAATTAAATAAATGAATTTGTTGCTGCTGGTAATCATATCAATGACATGATTGCAACTGATTATCAAACTCATAATGTGGAAATTAATGACAGTAATAACATTATTACAACTGATCATCAAACCACAAACATTGCAGCAAATGAAAATTAGATTAATGTCATAAAAATTAGAAAGAATCAAGAATATCAACTAGTCAACGTGACAACAAGGGGACAATCTAAATCATCTGATGCTCCTTCTATAATCAAAATAACTTCTGCCCCTACAAATTAGTACAACATAATTGATTAGTTGAAGAAAATACCAACACAAATCTCAATATTAGAACTCTTGAAAATATCTCCAGCACACAAGGAGATCCTAGAACAAGCTCTTGTTTACACAACAGTACCCAATGACTTGGAAGTTTTCCAGTTCCAAAGTATGATGGGACACTTGTTGTGCAGTTTTGCACACATGCCCCTCTGAAAGTAGGGACCCTCTTGTGGCTTGATCTTTTGGCCCGTTCTTGTGGCTTGCCCCCTCTTTGTGCCTATCTTTGAAAATCTTGGGGTTTCGATCTTTTGTGCTTGCCTTGGTTATGGCTACCTTTGTGTTGGGTTCCTGGTGGTTTTAAGGTCTTGTGGATTTCCTCTTTGGGGTGGTCTTGTTTTTCCTTCTATTTTCTCCCTTGTTTTGTTTGGGTCCTAAGGGTTGGGTTTCTCCCTTAGCTTTCCTTTGTTTTCCTTGTTTCCTTTGTTCTTCCAGAAGCGGAACCAGGATAGGAATTAGCTTTGAACTTTGGCTAAGTTCCTAGTTTTGTTCCCGTTCCCATTCCAGCTCTGCTCCCCGTTCCCTTTTTTTCTTCTGCGTTTGTTCATTTTTGTCCTCGGGGGTCACTTTCCCCCTTGGTATTTTCTTTGCTTCATTTTTCCTTCGCTTGTCAGAGGCAGAACTAGAATGGATCCAAATTTTGAACTTATGCTAAGTTCTTAGTTCATCTTCATTCCTGTTCCACCTCTGCTTCCTGTGTTCTCATTTTTCGTTATCTCATTTGTCTTCGGCCTTCGGGTTGGTTCTCTGCCCTTGAGTTTTCTCTGGTTTTCCTCTTTTGTCATTTTGTCAGGGTCGGGACCAAGATGGAATTTGGCTTTGAACTTGGTGAAGTTTGTGTTTCCTTCCCCATTCCTGTTCTGCCCCCACTTCCATCGGGGTAGGTTTTGCTTCCACCTTCACTTGGTTTCCCTTTGGTTTCCTTTTCCGTTCCTGTTCCGTCTTCGCTTCCGCCGGGGTGGGTTTTGTTTCGCCTGTTCCCCTTCCTTTCCCTCTCCATCTCCACCTCCACCTGTCTAGGCTCTCTATTCCTATTCTTCTCATGGCTCTGCCTCCACCTATTTTTGTTTCTGCCTCTGCTTGGGTTTTTTGCATGATTCTCTTGCCCTAGGAATTGTTTTGGACCTGCTCGGATTATGATGGTGTATTTTGAATTAATGGTGTCCTATTTGAATGCAGGTTGGATTGAGCGGGTATTTGTAGGATGTACTTTGAAGATTTGGGCATAATTTGTGGGTGTAGTCGGCTACACTTTGCAGCTGCTATCAAAAGACCCACTCCTGCACGCAAGGTCAACATGTTTGGTGTTCATTAATGGCAGGTAGATTCGGTTGGTGGATTAAACCTGGTTTTATTTGATCTGGGCCATCCATTTTCTCGGCTCTGGTTTGGTTGGTTGCTCATTTTCCTCCTGGTATTCATGTGGGTGTTCATTTATTGATAGGGGTGGATCAAGGATCTGTCCCCTGGTTGCATGTGATCCCAGGTTGATCTGATGGGGTCCTTGCTACATACATTGCTAAGCGACAGGTTATTGCTGACTGTCAGGGTTGATCTGGTTGGTGGCTGACTCTCTTGTAACCCTAGCTTTATTTTGCACGAGATGTTTTCTATAAGTATGGCACTATGCCTCATTTGTAAGGGTTGGGCTAGGTTGGAATAATTGGCCAAGCTGATTAATTTGGTTACCAATCAACTTTTGACAGTAGATTTAGCAACAAAGTAGCATCTTAGTAGATTAGAAGTTAGTTTTCACATTTCAAGAAAGTACTGTAACATACCAGAGATGTTCTTTATATGACGATTTAATACAAAGTGAAAACATTATGTTATGACTGGTGCCTTCTTTGCATTGAAATAATCTTGCATGTTTCTTGTTCTATCTTTCAAATCGCTTGGAAATGTTTGAATACATCTTAGATTTAGTTAGTAATGTTTGTGGTTTAATGCTTGGAGTGTTCTAGCAATCCCTGATTCATACTTTGGGTAGCTTCTTGATTATGGGAATGTTGTGCAAGGTCAACCTGTACCTCATATTCATGTGCTTAGTTGAACTGTATGTATTCATTAGGTCTTATTGGATGAATGCCTATAGCTTGAAATTTTTTAACACCTTAGAAGATTGCACTGTTCTCTATAAGATTGCAGGTATAGCCCGAGTTGACTAGGAACTAGTTTAAGGGATTGATCCATTGTATGTCTTTCATCATTTGCATGATTAATCTTAGAAGTAGTGTTAACAATATGAACTTCTAGAACCCTCATCTTTTGTTGTTTATTTTATTGAATGGTTAGAAATAGAAATTTGAGAATCACTATATCCTAAAATCAGATGAGTTTAGAGCTTCTAGCATTTGTACATAAGACCCCTTTGTGATTACCAACATATTCACATTTTTTCACTGAGTTTGTTCACTACATTATCATAACTTGACACCTGTGAATACCTTGGGGTTATCTCTTTGTCCATAGAGATCAACCTTTTAAGAGAGATAGGATAACTTTTATTCTGTCTGAGTTGTTGCCATGCAGAAACACCAAACAACAGGATTGGTGCTAGAAGGAGGGCTTGAACAAGCAAGCTGGAGCATTTTCTATATGCCATTTATCCTGAGAGGCTCAGATGGAGAACCAAATCCACAACAAGAGAAGAGGAAGAGTTCCAGGAATTTCCACCTCCAACCAGGTCAAGAAGGACTAGAAGAAGGGAGGAATCATCATCCAATCCATCATTTCCACCATCTTCACCATGACCCACTCCATCTTCATCTGATTCTGACACTGGTTCTATTCCATAACCCCAGCCAGTCATTCATCAACCATTACCACCTCCACCAATGGATTTTTTGGCAAATAACCCATCACCCTTGACATTCAATAACTACAATGTTATGCCCAGGAACCTTGAGCACTTTTTCTCTAAGTTTCATATGAATGACCCAAATAGGATAGCAGACGAGCATATTAGGATCTTTTAGACTTGTTTGAGGGATAGAGGAATTAACCATGAAGATGTTGTGTGCATAATCTTCCCCTATTTGCTAGGAGAAGAGGTCTTTTATTGGTATAACCACTTACCTGCGGCTTCCATCCATAACTGGGCTAAGCTTGAGGCTACATTCCTGCTAAAATTCAAGATTCCCATTAGTGCTAATGAGCTATACATGCAATTTACTAAGGTAAAAAGAGAGGTTAATGAACCCATAGGATCATTCAATAATAGGTTCCATCGAGCATACACCAAACTCCAGGCACCTTACGCTAGAAATGAGGACATTGCCCTGGAGGTCTACTTTGAAGCCCTTGACAACCTTACCTCCACTTGCCTTAAGTGGAAAATTAATCCACCAACTACCTTGCTCGCTGCATATATGGAGGCTGTTAAGGTCACTAAAAACCTAAGACAACACTTGTCCGGACCTCTACCATCTTTGGGATCAGCTGCTCACCCAAGCCAAGTCCAGTCTCTCAACCAGGCTCTGATTAATCACATGCCCATCATGAATCCAATTGCACAGTTGCCTCTGGTCCCTCGCCCGGGTCATCAAATAAACCAGGTCCAACCAATGCCTGGTTCTCCTTAGAAAACTGCTAACCATCCCCTCCATTCACAACCACAAGCTAATTTCCCAACATATTTGTAGAACTCAAAAGTTTTGAATCAGTCTACTGGTTCTGGAGGAGTGTTAGGGAACTCCCCAAACACTATGAATCCAGTCCCTTACAAAAATACAGATAAAGAAAGGTTAGATGAGCTAACCGAACAAGTAAAGAAGCTGAACATGGAGGTAACCTACTTGAGGAACCAAAACAATCATTTCCAAGCTAATCAGAAAATCATGCAATCAAGTTATAATAGAGGGAAACACTATGACAAAAATTAGAACTTTGAAAGAGGACAAGGTTCTAGTCAGAACTTTGATAGAAATCAACAAGGTGGACAAGGATTCGAAAGAAGACAACCGCTTAGGAATAATAGGCCACGGAACACTCGGCCCAACAATGGAGGAGTTACCACTCCACTAGATCAACCTCCAAATCCTGAGAAACCTCCAGATGGGGTGTACCTAGCAGAGGCCTCTTTGTCCGGATGGTGTAGGCTTCATAAGACCAGTCAACACTCTGAGCTTGATTTTCATGAATTTCAAACTACTACTTCCATTTTTTAATATGAAGTTGAAAACAACTCCACCAACCAGGAGTTGGTGCCCTCAAATTCCTATGATTCCCTGGTGTTATTATTGAATCATGCTCTGTTCTCTAGGGGTGAGGAGAATGAACTAGAGGAGGAATCAAGAATCTAGAATGAAGAGGCTAAACAAGTGCTCAATGAAGATGGAATCTCTCAGCTGTTTGATAAAGAAACTAAGAATGACAATGGCCCATTGGATGAAGAAGAGGTTGGTGTTGAAGAGGTGCAGATATTTTAGCAACCTGTTAGAAAATATGATCTAAGGAGCAAGCCCCACAAGAATCCACAAGCTGGAGGACCATTCACCACATCTGCCCCTCCACACAATTTTACTACCCCACAGGATCCACATGCTAATAACAATCCATTCTACCCTCAGGTGCCAACACAATACCTCACAAAGGAAGGACAACCAGATGTTTCCAAAGGAAGCATGTTGATGTGACAAAGGATAAGAAATCCGGTCATTCCAAGGGGCTCCACACTAGCCTAAATGTGGAGCAGCTAGGAGAATATGTCACTGAGGAACTCAGAAAGGTAAAGGTGAGTCTTTTTGCTTTCAAGTTATTAAGAGTTCCTAAAATTAGAAATGTAGTCCTTGGGTCCTTTAATTCAAGTATAGCAATTCTAGGAATAGCTACCAATGAGGCAATGGAAAGGCCTCCTAGTTCACAAACACCCAAAGGTCCTAGTCCATCACAACTCGAGGATAGGGGTAAAGAAAAAGATAAGAGTCAAGTTGCCCAAGATGACTCACAATTGAGTTTATTCCAAGGAAAAATGGAAACCCCTCCTTTTTTGATTTCCATTTGTATATTTGGTAAAAATCTACACAATTGCCTGCTGGATTCAGGGGTATCCACAAATGTTATGCCATTTTTAGTCTGTAGGGCTCTTGGTATTACCCCTATAGCTTCCCAAAAGAAAGTCACCCAATTAGACAAAACAAAGGTGAACATTGTAGGAGAACTAAATATGATTCCCATGTAAGTTTCCTTAGATCCTAGAGTGCAACAAGTGCTCAATATTCAGGTGGCTGACATTCTCGACACCTATGGTCTGATCTTGGGTAGGGATTTCACCAAGGCACAAAATGGGTACACATCCATAGATCACTCCCATATG
>CM021101.1:581005006-581380222 GCA_007115665.2 Sequoiadendron giganteum
AAAAGATGGTTTGATAGGAGAGCCAAGGTGAAATCCTTTAGAATCTTTGACTTGATTCTCTACTGGGATAAAGCCCATGACAAGAAAGGAGAGCATGAAAAATTTGACAGACTTTGGCTCGGCCCTTATTAGATTGCAAAGATTCTAGGAGATAATGCCTTCCGTTCGAAAACCCTCACTGGAGGAGATATCCCGTTGCTTGTCAATGGGTAGTATTTGAAGCATTATTTTCAGTCTTGAGCTATTCTCAGCTCTGCTCTTGTACATGATTTGATTAGGTTTCCTTTCGGTTGTGCTATTTACGCTTTGGTTTTGGTGGGGTTTCTTTTGGTTTTCCCCGTTGCTTTGCTTTTGGGGGTTCCCTACTTTTCTCTGGGCTGGTTGCATTTGTATAACTGGCTGCTTATCTGGGGTTGCTCTGGGATTTATTTTACAAAATCTCATCATCTCTTCTGAGTCATTCAAACTGGTAGATTTCCTTCATTTGATGTTGCATTGGCTAGGAGTTAGTGTCACTTGGCTAAATTAAAATCTGGAATATATTTGGGTCTTATATCTTCACACAAACCTTAAGAATTTCGAGGCTGCATATGGCCTTTAGGAGGTCTGTCTGGGTAAAAAGGTCTTTAATTCTACTCCAGTTCCACTGTGGTTCTCATCCTTGAGTGTGGGCTTCATTACCTGCAAGGTGAAAAGTAAAGTTTTAAAAGAAAATCTCAAAAGAGAATATCAAAAGAAAAGAAAGAAAATATTGAAAAATCAGAATGTTCACCTTTTTAAGGGTATCCTAGTATCTCTACCGGGGCTATGGACACCTAGTTGGTAGTAGAGCTATGCTAGGGAGGGTCACAGTGATAACCTCATCAGGGTTATGGACGCTTGACTAGTAGTGAGGCTCTATCCAGGTTGCTTTTGGGGCTAGAATTCTTAGGTGGCCCTATCAGACTGAATTTGGTCATTCTTGCAACTTAAGAAAGGAAATGAACACATATGCACACACTTTGACCCTGGTGCAAGAAAGGTTAGCTTGTTAGTGATTTATGAAACCTTGTTTATTTGTAACCTAATGCTTGGATTGAAACCAAAGATTCTGAGTTCATGATGCCAGTTTGTCATCGAAATGCTCTGGAGCATTTCCCTAATGGATTCACCATTTGTTGTGCAGTTTTGCACACATGCCCCTCTGAAAGTGGGGAACCTCTTATGGATTGGTCTTTTGGCCCATTCCTATGGCTTGCCCCCTCTTTGTGCTTATCTTTGAAAATATTGGGGTTTCAATCTTTTGTGCTTGCCTTGATTATGGTTGCCTTTGTGTTGGGGTCCTGCTGGTTTTGAGGTCTTCAGATGTCCTTTTTGGGGTGGTCTTCTTTTTCCTTCTATTTTCTCCCTTAGCTTTCCCTTGTTTTCATTGTTTCCTTTGTTCTACCAGAGGTAGAACTGGGATGGGACTTAACTTTGAACTTTGGCTAAGTTCCTAGTTTTTTTCCCGTTCCCGTTCCGGCTCCGCTCCCTGTTCCCTTGTTTTCTTTTGAGTTTGTCCATTTTTATCCTCAAGGGTCGCTTTCCTCCCTTGGTATTTTCTTCACTTCATTTTTCCTTTGCTTGTTGAAGGCGTTATCAGGATGGATCCGAATTTTGAACTTTTGCTAAGTTCTCAGTTCATCTTCGTTCCCATTCCACCTCCACTTCCCGTGTTCTCATTTTTCATTGTCTCTTTTTTCTTCGGCCTTCGGGTTGGTTCTCCGCCCTTGGGTTTTCTTCAATTTTCCTCTTTTTTCATTTTGTTGGGGCTGGGTCTACGATGGAATTTTGCTTTTAACTTGGCGAAGTTCGTGTTTCCTTCCCCGTTCCTGTTCCACCCCCGCTTCTGTCGGGGTGGGTTTTGCTTCCACCTTTGCCTCGTTTCCTTTTGGTTTCGTTTTCCATTCCCATTCCTTCTCCACTTCCACTAGGGTGGGTTTTGTTTCACCTATTCCCCTTCCTTTCCCTCTTTGTCTCCACCTCTGCCTGTCTTGGCTCTCTGTTCCTGTTCTGCTCGTGGCTCCACCTCTACCTACTTTTGTTTCCACCTCCGCTTGGGTTTTTTGCGTGATTCTCTTTCCCTATGAACTTTTTTGGACCTGCTCAGATTATGATGGTGTATTTGGCATTAATGGTGTCCTATTTGAATGCAGGTTGGATCAAATTGGTATTTGTAGGATGTAATTTGAATATTTGGGAATGATTTGTGAGTGTGGGTGGGTACACATTGTGGTTGTTGTCACGAGACCACTCCTACATGCAAGGTCGACGCGTATGGTGTTCATTAATGGCAAAAAGATTTGGCTAGTGGATTCAACCTAGTTTTTTTTTATCTGGGTTGTCCCTTTGCCCGGCTTTGGTTTGGTTGGTTGCTCATTTTCCTCCTGGTGTTCGTGCAGGTGTTCATTTATTGATGGGCATGGCTCGAGGATCCATCCCCTGGTTGCGTGCAATCCCAGGTTGATCTGATGGGGTCCTTGTTGCATTCATTCCTGAGTAGCGGGTTATTACTGACTGTTGGGGCCGATCTGGTTGGTGGCTGACTCTCTTGTAACCCTAGCTCTGTTTTGCACAGGATGTTTTCTATAAGTATGGCACTCTGCCTCATTTATAAGGGTTGGGTTAGGCTGGAATAATTGCCCAAGCTGATTAAGCTGGTTACCAATCAAGTTTCGACAGTAGATTAGAAGTTAGTTTTCACATTTCAAGCAAGTACTATAATAGACCAGAGATGTTGTTAATATGATGATTTAATACAAATTGCAGACATTGTGTTATGACTGGTGCCTTCTTTGCATTGAAATAATCTTGCATGTTTCTTGTTCTATCTTTCAAATCACTTGGAAATTTCTGAATACATCTTAGATTTAGTTAGTAATGTTTACAGTTTAATGCTTGGAGTGTTGTAGCAATCCCTGGTTCATACTTTGGGCAGCTTCTTGATTGTGGGAATGTTTTGCAAGGTCAACCTGTACCTCATATTCATGTGCTTAGTTCAACTATATGTATTCATTAGGTCTTATTGGATGAATGCCTCCAGCCTGAAAATCTTTCACACCTTAGAAGATTGCATTGTTCTATATAAGGTTGTAGGTATAGCCCAAGTTGACTAGGAACTAGTTTAATGGATTGGTCCATTCTACGTCTTTCATCATTTGCATGATTAATCTTAGAAGTATTGTTAACAATTAGAACTTCTAGAACCATCATATTTTGCTATTTCTTTTATTGAATGGTTAGAACTAGAATTTTGAGCATCACTATATCCTAAAATCTGATGAGTTTAGAGCTTCCAGCATTTGTATGTAAGACCCCTTTGTGATTACCAACATATTCAAATTTTTTCACTGAGTTTTCTCACTAAATTATCATAACTTGACACCCATGAATACCTTGGGGTTATCTCTTTGTCCATAGAGATCAACCTTTTAAGAGAGATAGGATAACTTTTATTCTGTTTGAGTTGTTTCCATGCTAAAACACCAAACAACAACACTTAACCACTCCTCATTTCCTATCCTTTTCGGAGCATGATGATGTATCACTAAACTATCCACACAATGTTGCTCTCCACATTGAGGTTCTCATTCACAAATACCAAGTCAAGCACATTCTTATAGATGGTGGAGCTGGTTTGAATATCTATACTTTAAAACTAATTCATGCACTAGGATATTTTGAGGATGTTATTGATGCAAGAAGGAAAATCATAATAAAAACATATGATGATATAGAGAGATCTTCCAAAGGATTTATTGTCTTACTTATCCAAGTGGGACCAATTGTGAAAGACATAGTCTACCAAGTGTTGGACAAAGAATGACATATAATACAATTTTGGGACATCCATGGATTCACGAGATGCAATAAATGTCATCCACCTATCACCAGTGCTTGAAATTTTCAATCAATGGAAAAGAAATAACCATCTCAGCTGATTCAAATAATCCCCAACAATGTAACATCCTTAAGGCAGCTCAAGATACTTTTGTCCCTCATAACAGGGAAGCTAACATTCCAAATTCATCATACAATGAGAGTCAATTAAATCTTGTGTCAAAATGGGTTGAGAAGAAGGACCAATCAAAGGATAAAGGTATTGCTGATTATACTACATTAAACAATGAAAACTCTTTATCAAAGAAATTCAAAGAAAAGATCCAGTTAACAGACAAAGGCATGGGAGAGTATTCCACTCAACAATCTTTATGTCTTTCACAATTGCTGCCTTCACCAAGAACTTATGGCCAACCATCAACATCAATGCAACAATTATCACAACCTATCATAGTTTTTGATGGCATATTTGTAAAGCCTGGCACTTTGGTTGATGAATCAGAAGATAAGGCTGTTTTGAATTGGGTCTACAAAGATGAGGAAGCATCTACATCATAAACCCCCAACATAAAAATAGATCAATATGGAAAAGGAAATACAATCCTAGAGAAGATGGGGTATGAAGGACAATGACCTATTGGTAAAAGGAAAGAAGGAATTTTAGAACCTATTCAACCTCTTACACTCCATGCAAAGGACAAGACTATATTGGGATATACAAAAGAAACCAAAGAAGAAACAAAAGAGAAAATATGTGAAAAAATCCTATGGTTACAAGATATTTATGAGACAAACTCTAATGAGTATGAGTGGGATTCACTATCTGGGGTATCCTTTGAAGATAAAAAATGGATGTAATACAAAGGTATGCACCTACACGTGAGGAGGGACAAAGCTCATGGATTAGATCCCTTGTGTTTGGATCAAAAAATATCGATGACTCATGAGAGGATGAACAAACTCCAAGTGAGATAGACAACTTGGAGGAGAGTAACATCATAACCCTCGACATCCCTATGAAAAAAATTGACGACATTGCTATTCTAACTTTTAGTACTATTGACCTTTATTAATTCGATGATCTTTTACCCTTACTACACCCTGATATTATTGACTGGGAACAAACTGAGCCTTCTAATGTTCCTATATTTGTTAATGATGATACCATCATTAAATTTCTTTGTTCCAAAAATATTGACACAAGTTTCAACCACAAAACTCATAACAAAGCTTCAAGTCAGGGGAGTGTCAAATCTTCCAGCTGCAAAATTGAAAATATGAACAAAAGATCTAATGGTGAAAACCATTTAATGGCAGTGTTAGATCTAGAAAAAGTAAAAATAAAGAGTGCATATGACAGTGAAAACCTCTCCGAGGAACTGAAGGATGGGGGATTTGACACTCTTCCTGAACATTATCATGAGATATCATTATTTTGGGTTGAGCCAACTCAGTCTATCAATGTGGGCATAGCAAACAAAGTAAAAACATTACATTTGGCAGCATCAATGGCTGAACAAGAAAAGCCCAAGTTCACCAAATTCTTTGAAGAATGGAAAATCAACTTTTCTTGGTCTTACTCTGATATGTCGGGCTTAGACCCAGATCTCCTGATGCACCATTTATCTCTACCTCCTAGGGTGAAACCAATCAAACAAAAGCTAAGGAAAATGCATCTGCATATCGCCTTGTTGGTGAAGGAAGAACTCAAGAAATTGTTAGATGTTGGTTTCATTCATCCAATTGATTATGCTGAGTGGATATCAAACATCATACTAGTTTCTAAACCAGATAATAGCATCAGGATATGTACTGACTTCATGGATCTCAACAAGGCATGTCTAAAGGATGACTTTCCTTTACCAAACAATGACATTATTGTAGACTTGAAAGATGGACACACCGTGTTATCACTTATGGATGGATTCTTAGGTTATAAAAAAATCAAGATAGCACCAGAGGATTAAGAGAAAACATCGTTCACAAGTCCATGGGGAACATTTTGTTGGAACGTGATGCCTTTTGGGTTGAAAAATGTAGGGGATACATATCAGAGAGAAATGAACACCATCTTCCATGACATGATGCATAATTTTATGGAGGATTATGTGGATGATTTATTAGAAAAATCATATACCAGAGAGGGACAGCTTGAGATCCTAGACAAAATTTTCGCTCATCTATAAAAGTTCAACAGCAGATTAAATCCCAAGAAATGTGTGTTTTGTGTAACATTGATAAAGCTTCTAGGGTACATAGTTTTAGAGAAAATTATTGAAGTAGATCCCACCAAGGTCAAGGATATTATGGAGATTCTACCACCTAGAAACATGAGTCATTTATGGCCTCTACAAGGAAGGATTCAGTCAATCCGAAGGTTCATTTCTCAACTAGCAGACAAGAGTCATATGTTCAATCACTTGCTACATAAGAATGTCTCTTTCAAATGGAATGAAAAATATAAAAACACTTTCAATCAACTAAAGAAATATTTGATGTCTCCACCAATACTAGTGCCGCCTATAGAAGGAAAGCCATTATTAATTTATATAGCAATAGCTGAGATTTCATTAGGCGCTCTATTGGCATAGGAAGATCTTGCAGGAAAGTAACATGCTATTTATTATATCAGCATAACTTTGAATGGTTATGAGATTAATTACACATTCATTGAGAAATATTGTTTGGCAGTAGTTTTTCTACTCAAAATTTGTGCCATTATATGCTAACTCACATAGTTAAACTCATAGCTAAGATTGATCCATTGAAATAATTACTCAGCAAAGCTACTTTAATAGGAAGGCTAGCCAAATGGGTTATGATCTTGAGTGAGTTTGATATCTAGTATGTAGATCGAAGAGCTATCAAAGGAAAAGTGATAGCTGATCAATTAGCTGAAGCACCTCTACTAGATGATCATCCAATGAGCATTGAATTTCTTGATGCATATGTCCTTACCATCACACCACAAAAATGGATGTTATATTTTGATGGATCCTACATGCAACATGGATCAGGTTCTGGAATCTTATTTGTCACACCTCAAGGACATACCATTCCAAAGTCCTACAGACTCAACTTTCCTTGTACAAATAATGTAGCTGAACACGGGGCATTAATTATTGGCATCAAAGTAGCAGTTGAATGGAATATCATAGAGTTGCAGGTCTATGGAGATTTACAACTGGTCATTAATCAAGTAAATGATGATTATCATAAAAAGGATTACAAGTTTCTGCCATATAAGAAAATGGTGGATGATTTCAAAAATTACTTTGTTGAGATCAAATTTGAACAGATACCAAGGGCATATACCAAAGCTACTGATGCAATGGAAATAATTGCTTCTCTCTTGCAGATACCAAAAAGTGAAGACGTTATGAGTTTATGGTGGAACAAGTGTCTAATCCCGCCTATGAAAATCTTGAATCCCAAGTGATATGCCATATTATTGAACTTGAAACCTCCATCTATGGGGAGATCTATGCTTACTTGAAAGACAATACCCTTCCTCCTGATCTTTCCTAAAACCAAAAATGAAACTTCATTCACCAAGCCGCATGACATACCTTGATTGCCAACATACTTTACCATCGAGGTCTTGATGGTACTCTCCTACAGTGTCTAGAACACAATGAATTTGAGATAACCTTGCATGAGATTCATGAAGGTATCTGTGGAACTCACTCAAGTGGTCTAACTCTAGCGAAAAAACTATTTTGTTTGGGGTATTACTGGCCGAATATGGAGAAGGAGTCTTTTTAGTATGTAAATAAATGCCAAAAATTTCAAATCCATGGCAACCTTATAAATGCACCAGGACAAGAACTACAACCCTTTGCATCAACATGGCCTTTTTGTCAGTGGGGAATGGATTTGGTAGGTAAAATTCACCCTTCTTCATCCAGTGGACATAAATTTATCATTACAACCACAAAATACTTTACAAAGTGAATTAAAGTTTTACCCCTAACCATGATCATAGGAAAAAAAATTTCATCCTTTATCTAAAATTACCTTATCTGTCAGTATGGTATTCCTCAGTCCATTATCACTGACAATGGTAGAACTTTTAAGAATCAGGATGTCCAAGAACTATGTGAGCAGTTTCGTATCCAACACCATTTTTCAACACCGTACCATCCTCAAGGAAATGGCCAAGCAGAGACCTCAAACAAAACTATTCTAAAAATCTTAGAAAATGGTCAACGATGCTGGACATGATTGGCACGTTCAACCGAATCCTACTTTGTGGGCATACCGAACCAGCATCTAAACACCTACAAGAGCTACACCAAATGAATTGGTATATGGATCAGAGGCCATTCTACCTATTGAGGGTGAAATACCATCACTTTGTGTGTCATTAAAAGGGATCATTTTTGATGAGGACTATCGAGTATCTAGACTTTAGGAGCTGGAATTGTTAGATGAGCATCGTCAGCAAGCTATGGATCATTTGAAAGAATATCAATAGAGGATGTCTAGAAGCTACAATCATAGAGTCAAACCAAGGGTATTTTAGGTTGGTGAATTGGTATTAAAGGAAAACCCTCACAATCAATAAGATCATGAAAAGAAGGGTAAGTTTGAATGAAATTGGTTAGGTCCCTTCGTCATCATATCAGTCTATGGATTAGGACCTTATCAATTGTCTAAACCTAAAGGGGATTTTTTTGATGAACCTATCAATAGTATCCATCTCAAAATTTCCTATACTTGAATTATCCAGTGCACGAAAAAAATTTCTGCAAAAATACAAAAATTAAAAAAAAAGAGTAAAAAAAAGAGTAAAATCTGAAAAAGTGCAATAAAACAAGTAGTGTAAACCTTGTAACAAGTGCAATTGTGATAAACTAGTTGTTCCATATATTTGAGCATGTCTTGGTCATTTTCTTTCACCATCATCTACTTCTCATCGAATAACATCATGTACATATCCTGGCAATGTGGTTGTGTCTCACCCTAGCTTGGGGGAAAAATCCAAAAACTCATTGGGGGCAATAAACTACGGGCTTAAACAAACTGACAAACAACAGTATGATAAACATAGAAAATAAAACAACCATAGGGAAACTCAACATCAAAAATAATCAATCATCAGAAGATCAAACTATCCAAATCAATCAAATCAAATCTAAATGGATGATATTCTTTTGAATCATGATTTTATCGCTTTAGCTTGAATGTTCAAATGTTGTAGTTTGATTTTTGTTATCATATCTTTGGATAAAATCGATGATGTATTGAGCTAGAGAAGCAAGGAATGAGTTATGATTTTTCTTTGTCTGCTGTCTGTGAGTTAATCATTATTCCTATGTGAATTGTCACGAGATGTGCTCTACCAAGTATCACTGATGACATTCAACATTTGCATAGGAAAATAATTGATTCTTGTCTGCTTTAAGTGACAAATGCTAAGGATATCTTGGTTTAATTATACCTAGATGCTTGTGTTAACTAGAAATATCAAAAATCATGAAAGTAGTACTCAAGTCGTCATGGTTTAAATTATACCATCGATGCTTGTACTCACTTTCAACATTTCAAAGGCTCAATGATGATAAAAAAACATGCTAAATGGATTGTTAAGATGAAAATTTTTGCATATGTATATTTGCATACTTAAATTAGATTGCATTCATATTAGCTTTGCATCTGCAGAATACATTGTTTCAAGGTTGGCAAAGATTTCAAAAACAATGTTATCTCTATCATTTAATGGACTAAGTATACTTGACAATAACAAAAAAATTATCATTCTCATTTGCATGGCACATATTAGAATGCAATATAAATTTGATCATATATTTACATTATCATATCATTCATTCATTCATACATCACATCATATATTTGAATTATAAAAATATCAAAAATAAATCATGCACATAGTGGCATTATAATTGAAATTATCATATCATACATATTTGCATAAGAAAATATCAAAAACAAATTGCATTGCATATCATTTGCATCATCATATCACATTCACATCATTCATTATGCATATAAATCCATTATCCAAGCATCACATATCATTCAAATTATCACATTCATCTCATGGCATATTCATATTAACATCATTTTACCATTGCATCCATACATCATAATTTCATCAGTACATATTCATAACATCATCATCATATAAGAATCACATGACATATAGAATATGGAAACTAATGCATATATCATAGAAAACCATCATGAAATCATATAAAGCACATATAGATCAAAAATCCACTGCATATCATATAAATCTCAAAAAAATCATAATGTCAAGTATACAATGAAGTCTGAATAATTGTCAAGAGATACAATATCAAAATGGTAGTGAGTCAAAATCAAAGTATGATCAAATGGAGCTATGAAGTGCTCCCCCTAGACCTTGTTGGTCTTGCTAGGCCTCCTACAACACCACTTGATGGACCTACAACGGATGCATCTGTACCTTGGTCTAGACCTAGATCTCTATGTGGTGGTTGTGTCACACCCATGTTGGTGGTTTGAGACTAGTTGTGTGCTGATCTGGACTATGCATAGCTCAACCACTACCTGGCAGGCACTACCTCATGGTATCTCCCTCTGTAATACTCTGCTCCTGGGTATTATGGTGAATCTCCTAGATATAATTTGTTGTGGATGTGCCCTCACCCACTCTTTGCAGTCTCTCAGTCACAACCTCTTCCTGCTCATATTGTTGTCTCACAACATCCCTCTTAGTCTTCAAAATAGCTACCTGAACATGTGCCTGTGCTAACAATGCCTGCACATGTGCTAACTAACCCTACAGTGTCTGAACTTGCATGTTTAAAGCAACAATCTATGTCTGTTTCTGCTATGAGGGTAGTCCAATCTACACATGCTACTATACCACAACCACCAGAGGCACCATGACGTCCCTAACATCAAATTCTATACCGTTGCTACCTCCTCCTCCACCATCTCTATCATCATCATCTCCATCATCATCACTGCTCTCTGCCTCCTCCTCCACCATCTCCTCTGCCATCTCCTCCTCCACCTGTGACCATGTACGACTTCCCTCTCCTCCTCATCTAGCAAGGGAACTAGCTCATCTGGTCTAGATATCCATTTGAATGGATATAAAAAGAGATATTGTGCATACTCCTTAGATATCCCGGCCTCAACAAACTCTAGATGATAATCCCAAATAATTGGTTGTAAACCCTGGTACTCCTCAACTACAACATCATATGACAAGGTGGGCCCCCACTCTGTCACCATGCATAATGAGTGACACCCTATGTCATGACCTGTAACTGGCAATACTATCGTATCACCCTCCTCAACATAAATCTCTCAATAATAAATCAGGTCCTCTTGATCAAGTACATTGATTGGCACAAATATGACATCTTCATATCGTCCTCTACCCATGACTCACAACCAATTTAGGGCTACCATACAACTAACTCAAGATCATCTAGTACACACCTCCAGTACTCCAATTTTCCCATCCTATGATGGACAACTGGACCTGTGTATCCATGAACATAAGCTCTCCCAATGGGTCACTGTCTATCTGCAACAAGACGTGTGATGGGTATATGCTCCCATTCCCATATTTGTAACAAGGTGACTCCAGCTGACAAACTACATCCTCTAAGATAAACTACTTGGTGTAAATCATGGTATAAATGGGCAAGCATGCAACAACCCCAAGAATATATGGTACCCTATAAGATCATCTGCTCCAAGATATGACCCCATCAAACTGATAGTCTCTTCGACCTACGATCGATACATAGGAAACCCCAAATGAATCCAACAAGCACATATGGAAGTGTCACATATGAATCAACCATCTCTCTCCAGAGAATCTCGTAACCACATATCCGATCATACTCGAATACTCTGCACAAAGCATTAGTCCCTCCATGCTTAATTTGATCATATAATACTAGCTCTCCAACAACATGTATCCTCAGAATGTGGTACACATCCTCTGGGATCACTGTCATCTCGCTGGTAGGTAGGTTAAAGGTGTTATGCTCACTATGCCACCTCTCTGAGTGCCCTATTAATCCTAATTTGGGGCATATATAAGAAATAGGATAATCCACAACGTGCAATAACAACTGTCTCAGGGTGCGTCAGATGGGGTATCAAATCCCATGTCTTAGGAAAATGCTCATGAATCTAGAGATTCGTCAAGGGCTCCTATCATCAAAAAGTATCACAAATCAATAATCTTGTCAATTAATCGAAATCATTCAACCTATCAATCTAATTAGCTTTGGTGAGACTTTGAAAAAATATTGTGAGCATCAATCTATCATTCAACCTCACCTATCATGAGGTTAATCAATCAATCTATCATTGCACCTCGCCTATCATGAGGTCAATCAATCAATCAAACTATAATTTATCCTCGCCTATCATGAGGTCAATTATCATCAATCAATCATTGAATATCACCTATCATGAGATCAATAATCATCTAAATCTATCAGAATCATCAATCAAAATCAAATCAAAGGCTAATGCGATTGAAGAACATTAAAATCAAGGAGTTTACTGAAAAATTACTTCTTTTTGACTTGGATGCGCCAAAATAGTCCATCAAAGCACTAAAAAAGTTAATGCACTATTTAAATTCATCAATGCGCCAAAACAGGTTATCAATGTGCCATTATGGTGAATGAGCCATTTCAGGCCATCAATGCACTATTTCAGGCTATCAATGTGCTATTTCATTCATTGAATGCACTAATCTAGGATATCAATGCACTATTCCTATTTATGCATTACAAAATCCTATCTATGCGTTAGAAAATCCTATCTACGCACTAATTCAGCATATGCACTACTTCCTAAAAGGGATGCGCTAAAAATCTACTTCTATGCACAAAAAAATGAATGCACTAAAACAATCATTGGATGCACTACATTGGGCATTGAAAGTGCTAAAACTATGAAAAACAAATTCAAATGAGAAAAATGCGGGAAAAACAAATTGCACAAAACACGACGAAGTTTATCGGGGTACGTACTAGAGGTCCATACACTGTCGGCGGTTGTGACGTCGCACACGCTCAAATCAGTGTGTGTGGTAGGGAATCACCATCTTGCTCAAAAATTGCTAAGTTGGTCAATCACTCTCCAAAATTTTAATTGCAAATGCACAAATGAATTTCAAAATCACCTTTTTAACCTTTTAAAGGCTAATTAAGTGGGATTTTTATGGGATTGATTTATTTTATTTTCCAAAAGGGCTAACTTCATTAATTCATCATAGGGGCAATTTCAACATCATTTTTCGGGAGATAAATCACTTCAATATCAAATCACCAAATCATCATAAAATCATAAAAAAATTGAAAAATTTCAAAAAAATCCTAAAAATTCAAAAATTCATCAATTTATCTCCCGAGGGGACATATATCCGTTATCACTTGAAAATCAGCGTCTTAGGCATATCGGAATTTTTTTGTCAATACTAGCAGCAAAATTGATTCTTTGAAGCAATGTGTAAACACATCACTTCAAAGAGGGGAAAAATGTATACACCTAAAAAATGGTCTAGATAAATCTAATTAATTAAATATAATTATTTCATTAATTAACCTTTATTTCATCTATTTATTAATAAATAGAAATATTTATTTATATAGTTCACATTTTATTTTCTTCTATCTTAATTAAATAAAAAAAATCACATAGTTTGTTTAATTATCATCCCCTTTTATTAAATAAACAAATTTCAATTGTTTTATTTAATAATATATCTTCCCTCCAAAATTGAATAATTCAAATTTCCAATTGAGCACATGTCTACAACTTTCCTCTCAACAAAGTTGAAAGTTTCAAATTGTATTCAATTATGCTTTATCTTTCCCACCAATTTTGGAACAAAATTTAAACACTTGGCTTCATTCTTCCATAATTTCTTCCTCGTCACTTGGCAGAATTTTTTGCTGAGAGAAACATTCCCCTTCTTCTTCTCCAACTTCTTCATCTTCTACCATTGATTTATCCAGATCAAATCTGAACCGTTGTTTGCTGCCACATCATAATTTTCCTTTGAAAATCTATAAAAGCAACCTCTTGCTACATGAAATGGATCCCCAATTTTATGCAATCTTACTCTGCAAGAATCATATTAGAGAAATTTAGCATACAACATTTGAGCAATCAGAAATTTATAATCATATAGCAATCATATTAGACTACAATCATGGTTTTCATATTAGTTGCATCTTAGTTTACAATAGTTAATTGAATATCATATCAATCAATATCACAGTATCATATAGCTTTCATTATTAATCATTTCATCACAACATATCATATAGTTTATCCTTCTCATTCTCTAGGTTGTCATTTTAACAATCACAGTGCACACAATCTGAGAGCCACTTTGGTATAATAAATCCTTGGAGTTAGAGAGAAATGGAACAATTTTAGAAATTTGATTATGTTTCAATTAGATTAAATTGGCCATTTGAATTCTCTAATAGTATTTCACTTACACATATTTTCCACACACAGTCTATCAAAGTGCTAAAAAAGTCAATGCACCATTTAAATTCATCAATGCGCCAAAATAGGTTATCAATGCACCAATATGGTGATTGCGCTATTTTAGGCCGTCAATGCGCTATTTCAGGCTATCAATGCACTATTCCCCTAAATGCACTATTTCATTCATTGAATGCACTAATCTAGGCTATCAATGCACTATTCGTATCTATGCGCTACAAAATCCTATCTACCTGCTAATTCAGCATATGTGCTACTTCCTAAAAGAGATGCGCTAAAATCTACTTCTATCTGCAAAAATAATGAATGTGCTAAAACAATCATTGAATGCGGTACATCAGAGATTGAAAGCGCTAAAACTATGAAAACTTAATTCAAACAAGAAAAATGCGAGAAAAATGAATTGCATAAAACACGAGGAAGTTTATCGGGGTACGTACCGGAGGTCCATACGTTGTCGGGCGGTTGTGACGTCAGACACACTTGAATCGATGTGTGTGGTAGGGAATCACCATCTTGCTCTGAAGTTGCTCAGTCACTCTCCAAACTTTAAATTGCAAATGCACAAATGAATTTCAAAATCACCTTTTTAACCTTTTAATGGCTAATTAAGTGGGATTTTTATGGGATTGATTTATTTTATTTTTCAAAAGGGCTAACTTCATTAATTCATCATAGGGGCAGTTTCAACATCATTTATTGGGAGATAAATCGCTTCAATATCAAATCATCATAAAATCATAAAAAAATAAAAAAACTTCAAAAAAATCCTAAAAATTCAAAAATTCATCAATTTATTTTTCGAGGGGGCCTATATCCGTTATCACTTGAAAATCAACATCTGGGGCATATCAGATTTTTTTTGTCAATACTAGCAACAAAATTGATTCTTTAAAGCAATGTGTAAACACATCACTTCAAAGAGGGGCAAAATGTATACACCTAAAAATGGGTATGGATAAATCTAATTAATTAAATATAATTATTTGATTAATTAACCTTTATTTCATCTATTTATAAATAAATAGAAATATTTATTTATATAGTTCACATTTTATTTTCTTCTATCTTAATTAAATAAATAAAATCACATAGTTTGTTTAATTATCATCCCCTTTTATTAAATAAACAAATTTCAATTTTTTTATTTAATAATATATCTTCCCTCCAAAATTGAATAATTCAAATTTCTAATTGAGAACATGTCTACAAATTTTCTCTCAACAAAGTTGAAAGTTTCAAATTGTATTCAATTATTCTTTATCTTTCCCACCAATTTTGGAACAAACTTTAAACACTTGGCTTCATTCTTCCATAATTTCTTCCTCGTCACTTGGCAAAATGTTTTGCTAAGAGAAACATTCCCCTTCTTCTTCTACCATTGATTTATCTAGATCAAATCTAAACCATTGTTTGCTGCCACATCATAATTTTCCTTTGAAAATCTATAAAAGCAACCTCTTGCTACAGGAAATGGATCCCCAATTTTATGCAATCTTACTCTGCAGGAATCATATTAGAGCAATTTAGCATACAAAATTTAAGCAATCAACAATTTAGAATCATATAGCAATCATATTAGAGTACAATCATGGTTTTCATATCAGTTGCATCTTAGTTTACAATAGTTAATCATATCATATATTTATTAGTATCATAGTATCATATAGCTTTCATTATCAATCATTTCATCACAACATATAATATAGTTTATCCTTCTCATTCTCTAGCTTGTCATTTTAATAATCACAGTGCACACAATTAAAGAGCCACTTTGGTTTAATAGGTCCTTAAAGTTAGAGAGCAATGAAATGATTTTAGAGATTTGATTATGTTTCAGTTAGATTAAATCTATCATTTGAATTCTCTAATAGTATTTCACTTACATATATTTTCCACACACAGTCTATCAAAGCGCTAAAAAAGTTAATGCGCCATTTAAATTCATAAATACTCCAAAACAAGTTATCAATGTGCCAATATGGTGAATGCACCATTTCAGGCCATGAATGCGCTATTTCAAGCTATCAATGCACTATTCCCCTAAATGTGCTATTTCATTCATTGAATGCACTAATCTAGGCTATCAATGTGCTATTCCTAACTATGCACTACAAACCCTATCTACATGCTAATTCAAGATATGCACTACTTCCTAAAAGGGACGAGCTAAAAATATACTTCTATGTGTAAAACTAGTGAACACACTAAAATAGTCATTGAATGCGCTACATCGAACATTGAAAGTGCTAAAACTATGAAAACATAATTCAAATGAGAAAAATGCAGGAAAAATGAATTGCACAAAACATGAGGAAGTTTATCGGGGTACATTTTGGAGGTCCATACACTACCAAGTGGTTGTGACATCAGATGCGCTCAAATTGGTGTGTGTGGTAGGGAATCACCATCTTGCTCAGAAGTTGCTAAGTTGCTCAATCACTCTCCAAACTTCAAATTGCAAATGCACAAATGAATTTCAAAATCACCTTTTTAACCTTTTAAAGGCTAATTAAGTGATATTTTTATAGGATTGATTTATTTTATTTTCCAAAAGGGCTAACTTCATTAATTCATCATAGGGGCAATTTCAACATCATTTTTTTTAGGATGACTTTCCATGATGCTTTTCCTTCTTCCCATGAATCGTTTGCACTTACAAGTGTCTTGTGTAGTAGTTCAAGGTTAGTTAAAGACTCTATACCATCTACTAAAGTATTGGGACTAAGATTAATCTTCGATAATTCACAAATATTGTTGAGAGCACTAGAAACATAAATGTGCCTGAGTTTAACCATGTCTCTGAGTGTCACACACTTCTTAATAACTTATGTTCTTTGGTCCTGTAGGGAAAATATTTTTTCTTGAAGCTGCACAATGTAGGACCACCTCTAATTATCTCTATCTTTTGCCAATTTTTATGTATTTGCTTGAGTTCTCATCTGGGTCTCACTTTTCCTTATCTCATCTCTTATATTTATTGTACCGCCCGACCAATTTAGGAAAAAAGAAAGCAGTTCCTATTCATCTTCCTCACAAACTTGTACACTCTCCAATTCATTCATCACTTGACTATGTAAATTTACACATTTCTCCTTGATATCTTCCAAATTTCCTTCTATAGACTTGATTCTAGCATGCACTTCTAGTTTAGAGATGTAGACCTTCAAAGAATTAATCATGTTCTTGAGATTCTCCACAACAAAAATAGATGAATCAAAATTAGCACCGAGAATAACCTTCTGTAATTCTTCAAAATCTCCTTGAATGCTTATTCTTTCATGCTCATGTTGAGCTCTCTCTAACTAAATTTATTCTGCAACTTCTTGTTTGACAACACTCTCCATTTTCTTCCTTGTTTCAGTTGCACTATCGGATGTACCTTCTACATTGGAATTTGTAGGGATTTCCAAAGAATTTTTGCATAATAATCAATTTTAACCTCTGACACTTCATAATCTAACTCAAATATTCATACCAACCTTCATTCAATCACTTCCATGTGACAAAAATCTGTAAACACTAGGAAATTGATATTTTTGGAGTACCTTTCAGTAACACTTACTAGAATCCTTGACCTTCTATTCATCCTCATTTCAAATGTTCCAAAGAATGCAACAAGAGCAGTCTCTTGTGCATCAGAATTACCAAGATTTAATATGAAGTTCTTGATTTGATGGTAAATAGGCTCTGTATTTGACCATTCTATTCTTCCTATTATCGTTAATTCTCTCAAAAAGTAAAAGAGTAAACAGACAACCAAATTGCCATACTAGAATGTATTCTTCTTAGTCTTCTTGATTTCCCTTAAATTCTTTAGAATATCTATTCAAAGTAATTCAAATAGATCATAATCCATACCTCTTTTAACCATATCAACAATAGTATGTACAACAGTAGTAGAAACTATGAGGTCATTGCTAAGAAAATAAACTTTGTGACCAATGAACACAACATCATACCTAATGATTGGATCCATAATTGATAAATAAATCTCTTTTCCTTCAAGAGTCACATCGGTTACCTCAATTATCTCTTTCTCATTCATAGCCTTCCATTTGCGAACTAGTTCGGAGGAACACAAACCAATTACATCTCTGATTGCTTCTCTAGTAATCAAATGTGATTCATCAATCCACAAAGATTCATTATGAATTTTGCTCAAAACTATTCAAACAAACTTCCTGTCAAACTCAAATAAAGGGGCTTTCCCCAAAACATCCAACTTTTTCTCAACTAACACTTTGTAGGCATCATGGTTCTCTTCCAATTCATTTATTCCTCTAACTTATTGTAAACAAATGCATATATATCTTCTTTAGGAAACACTCTATGAGGGATGCAAAAGAATGCACCAATAGACTCTTCTAACACATTATTCAAATATTTTCTCAAATTGATTTGTACTCTATCCACACTACTCACAACCTTTGAATTATCCATAGCAATAAATATGAAAGATTGTGCAAACAAGAATACCTCTGTAAATTCCAAAAATAAATGGATAGATATCCAGCTTCTAGAGCACACTTCGAATCCACTTGATTTCTCCTTCAAACCCTGAAAATTTGAATTTCTCTCTAAACTTCCTTTGCAAGATTCTCCAAAAATACACATTCCTCTTGAAATATCTGAATTTATTTATTTCATTCCATGTGTTTTCACAATAAATGCTTCAAATTGTAGGTAGATTACCTCAAAAATTATGTATGCCTCCATTCTTTCACATTCTAAAAACTTCATTTTGTCAGATGTTGTGGTTGTGTTGCTGATATATTATTGTCATTGATGTCAACACTATTAGCATTTTAATCTGCTTAAGGCTGTATATGACGAGGAGATTGAGAAATTTGTAAAAAATATAGTACAGGTAGCTAGTGGATCTGAGAAGGTCAGAATGTTGGAAAGCTCTATGTGTTGAAGATCTAAAGGTGGGCTTCAAAGGGTTTGGTGTTGAACCTTTCTAGTATGTTGTCCAAAAGTTTCAGTGGTGCACATGAAGTTTTGTGGAAGTTATGATGATCTATGTTCCTACAGTTATTCAGTCTCTGTAGATGGTGTTCTTGGTCAAAGTGGATGAAAGTATGGTAATATCATGTGTTTCTCATGTTCCTATGATGTTCTTGGATGAGTCTAGATTGTGCTCTATCCTTGGTATATGTCCGCAGTGATTGGAGTGTTCATGATCGAAGATTTTTCTGATATGTGTCTGCGTGTTCATGTTCTTGGCCGACATTGTGATGTTAGTGTGTTGCAGATCCATGAGGATTAATATTTTATTGTTTGGCATATTTGGAGATGTTTTTTTGGGTCCTCACTATGTTATGGCCGACTTGTGTTGGTATACATTGAAATTTATTCATGTATCAAGGCCGACAATTGTAATTTATTCCTTATTTGTGGCCAGCTGAATTATGGATGAAAATCTGCTACACGGATATATATACAAGATTATTTTCCTCATTTAGAGTGTGCTCAAGTGTACAAGTGATGTACAAGTGCGAATAAAGGTTAGATCATTCAGATTAGAGAGTGGAAGAGTTTGAAGAGGTTTTAGTGTGCCTAACTGGAACTGTAATCACGATTTTGTAGAAGCTATTTTCTCAGTTCAAATTCATCAGATGGATTTAATCTGATTACTGTATGTAAGGCAGTGAGCCTTCCCTTTGAGCAGTGTGCTCTAGGCAGTGTGCCAGAATGCAAGTGCATTCTGTTTTTATTCTTCATTATACTTCTAACAGGGTATAATCTTATGGACTAACATCCACTGTGGTTTTTCCCCTAATAGGGTTTCCACGTATAAAATATTTGTGTTCATGCATCTCTGATGTGTTGTTCTTATGCTTGCATTATTAATTATCAGATCTATGATATAAGGATTGGTTAATGTTGTATGTTTGATTGGTAATAACTGATTTACCCCCCCCTCTTAGTTGTCTATCTTTGTTTTTTCAACAATTGGTATCAGAGCTAGTTCCTTTGAAAGAAGCCTAATAGCTTGAGGTGATCCGAGATGGTATCATTTAAAAAGGACAGTCCTAGATTTGAGGGTACAAAATACTCTCTATGGAAATTCAGGATGGAATGTCATTTGAGGTGCATTGGTGAACCTTTCTAGAAGATGACACAAATTGCATATAATATTCCTTAGAATGGTCCCTCCTCTAAAGATGAGATCAAGCAAGCAGAAATTAATACCAGGTCAGTAGAAACACTAGTGAGTGCTTTGATAGATTCAGAAATGACAAATGTGATAGGTTTGAAGATGCATATCAGATTTGGAAAAAGCTGGAAACATTGTATGAAGGAGATGCACTAGTGAAAAGTGCTAAGCTACAAAGTCAAAGGAAAATGGGAGAGCTTGAAGATGAGTGAAGATGAGAAAATATTTTCTTTCTCGCATAAGATAAATGAATTGGTGATGGACATTAGATGTGTCGGTGGAACTATGAATGATGATGAAATTGTGGCTAAGATACTTAGATTTATGCCCCCTTCCTACAAGACAAAAGATCATGCTATTGATGAACTTAGAACAGTGACAAATATTACAAAAGACATGTTGATTGGAAAACTTGCTGCATTTGAATTAAGTGAATTTGGTGAGTCTCCTCCTAAGACTGAATCTACTTTCAAGGCAACTATATCTGAGAAAAATAGATATGATTCAGGAGAGAGTTCCCAGAGAACATTCAGATATGAAGATGAGATGAAGCAGATTGAAGATGAAGAAAGGGAATTGGAAGAACTGGAAGCATTGATTGTGAAAAGAGAATCAAGAGGTCATGATAAGTACAAAGGAAAGTTACCAATTAAATTCTTTTCTTGCAGTAAGATAGGTCATTTTGCTTCTATATGTCCTGAAAGAGTTTCAAAATATAAGCCTGAGAATACTAGATTTCAAAGAAAATGCTATTATGCCAAAGAAGGTGTAAATGATGAAGAATATGATAAAGAAACTAGAAATGAAGATGAATGGGTATTTATTGCTATCAAAGAAAATGGTCAGGTGTCCATTGAATTTACTAGTAATGTAAATGTTGAGAAAGCTCTTGCAGCCAAAGTTGAAGAGAAAGATGAGTGGTTAATTGACAACGGATGCTCACATCATATGACTGGTGACAAAAGAAAATTTGTAAGCTTGGAAAACTATGATGGTGGTGTAGTGAGGTTCGGTGACAACACTTCTGGTGTGATTCGTGGCAGAGGCACTATTTCTTTTGGTGGTAAGCACAATACTGATGATGTTCTTTATGTATAAGGCCTAAAGCATAACTTGTTGAGTGTTGGAAAAATGGTAGACAAAGGCTACAATATGTAGTTCAAGAATGGTAAGTGCAAAATAATAGGAAGTTCAAGAAATATAATTGCTTCAGGAACAAAGAAAAAAGGTAGTATCTTTCATTTAAGTACTGCTAGTCAAAGTTGTTTGATTGCTCAAATTGATGTAAGCTGGTTATAGAATAGGAGGTTATATCATGTGAACTTTGATAACATTGTCAAGATAATTTCTACTCAACCAGTCAGAGATTTACCTTAGTGAATCCTACTAACAGTATGTGCAAGGAATATCAGATGGGAAAGGAAACAATAAATTCCTTCTGGAGAAAAAAATACAGCTCTAATGGAGTACTGGATTTGATACATACTGATCTATGTGGTCTTTCTAGAATTAGAATCCTACAAGGTGAAAGGTAGTTTATGTTACTCATTGATAATTTTTCTAGAATGATATGGGTCACTTTCTTAAGAGAAAAACATGAAGCACTAGAAAAGTTAAAAAGTTTTAAAGCTATGGTAGAGAATGAGACAGGTCAAAAGATCAAATGTCTAAGGTTAGATAGAGGTGGTGAATTTACTTCATGGGAAATGAATTATTTTTGTGAGGAGCATGGTATTCAAAGACAACTATCTACTCCCCGAAACCCTCAATAAAATGGAGTTATTGAAAGAAAGAAAATAACTATTCTAGACACTGCTAGAACCATGATACTGGAAGAAAATGTTCCTCATTTATACTGGAGAGAATATATAAGTACTGTTGTGTATACTATTAACAGGGTGAATCTCAACAGTAATTTTCGTTAGATACCTTTTGAACTATGGTTTGGTTATAAGTCTACTATAAAATACTTCAAAAATTTTGGAAGCAAATTCTACATCAAGAGAGATGATGATATAGGTAAGTTTTATGCTAGAAGTGATGAAGGAATCTTCCTAGGATACTCTACTAAAATAAAATCTTACCAATGCTTTAATAAAAGGTTGAAGAAAATGGTTGAAAGTGAAAATGTTAAGCTTGATGAAGATATTGGTAAATCATCTAGAGTTAGTGATTATGATTCAGATGATCAACATGATGATGTTGACAATGATGCTTAGAAACATAATCAACTTCAGATTGTTCTAGTCAATAAAAAAAATCAAGAAGCAAAAATAAGCAAAAGTGCAAAAGAAAGAGCACAAGAACAAGAGGTAAGAGAAAACTTCAAAACTCCTAAATATGTGAGAAGAAATCATTTTGATAGTTAGATCATAGGAGACAAAACCAAAGGTGTGCAAACTAGAAGAAGAATTCTAGAAGAATATTGTCTAATTTCTAAAGCTGAACCTAGAAATAGAAGTGAGGCATGCAAGGATGAACATTGGATGAAATCCATAAAAGAAGAACTGTTGCAGATACAAAAGAATAATACATGGGATCTTGTTCCTAGACTTCAGAACAAAAATGTGATTGGAACCAAGTGGGTGTTCCAAAATAAGCTGAATGAACAAGGTGATGTGGTTAGAAACAAAGCAAGATTGGTTTGTAAAGGTTACTCACAGATGGAAGGTATTGATTTTGAAGAAATTTTTGCTCCTGTTGCTAGAATTGAGGTTGTTAGACTACTTCTTTCTTATGCTACTTTCAAGAACTACAAAGTTTATCAGATGGATGTGAAATCAACATTTCTGAATGGTGAACTAGAAGAAGTTTATGTTGAACAACAAGATGGATTTCAGTTGAATGATGAAAAGGACATGGTATGTCAATTTGAGAAAGCTCAGTATGGACTAAAGCAAGCTCCTAGAGCTTGGTATGCTAGATTGGACAAATATTTATTGAAGCTTGGATTCAGTAAAGGTACTGCTGACAAAAATTTGTATTTCAAATTGGATGAGAACATAGAATTGATCATTGAAGTCTTTGTTGATGATATTATCTTTGAAGGAGATAATGATTTGTGTATGAAGTATGCTGATGAAATGAAAAGTGAATTTCAAATGTCAATGATAGGAGAGATAAAATTATTTTTGGGATTGCAAATCACTTACTTAGAAGATGGGATCTTTATATCTCAGTCTAAATATGTAAAAGAGTTACTAAAATTTTTCGGCATGGAAGAAGCAAAGCCTATTGGTACACCTATGGTGATCGGATGTAAACTCACACAGAATGATGAATCCCCTAAAGAAAATTAAAAAGGGTATAGATCGATGATTGGTGGATTGCTCTACTTGACTCGGACAAGGCCAAATATAATGAATGGTGTGTGCCTGGTTGCTGGATTTCAAGCTGATCCTAAAGAGTCCCATGTGACTACTGTGAAAATAATATTCATATATCTAAAAGGGACAACTAATCTTGGTCTTTGGTATCCTAAGAATGATGATCTTACTCTAAGTGGTATTACTGATGCTGATTTGGTAGGAGATATAGATGACATGAAGAGTACCAGTGGTGGTGCATTCTTCTTAGGTAAGAAGTTGGTATCTTGGTTAAGCAAAAAGAAAAACTAAATTTCATTATCTACTGCTGAGGTAGAGTACATTGCTGCTGCAAATAGTTGTACCCAAGTATTATGGATGAAGAAAATGTTGAGAGATGTTAGAATTGAGCATGAAGAACCCATTGCTATACTCTGTGACAATTCAAGTGCCATTAAAATTTCTAAGAATCCAGTATTGCATTCAAATACAAAGCATATATCTATCAAGTATCACTTCTTGAGAGACAAAGTAAGTGACAAAGAAGTCAGACTAGAGTACATACCTAACAAAGAGAAAATTGAAAATAAATTTACAAAGCCATTGCCTAAGGATAATTTTGAGTACCTCAAAGAAAAGTTAGGGGTAATTTCCCCTCCTAAACAAAACTAAGATGCAGGTATTTGCATCAGTCCATGGATTCATTGCTATATCATATTCTAGATTGATGTTGTGGTGACTGCTACTCAGGGGGAGTAGTCAGATGTTTTCAAAATTGAAATCAAATCATATGTACCTTTGTCATTGATGTAAAATGGGGAGAGAAGCAATGTGAAAAAATGGGAAAGAAGAAGGAAACAAAAAGTGCACAATCTTAGGGGGAGATTGTTGAAGAAGAGTTAGTTGGGTTGATGGTATTATTTGTCAAATCCTGTGTTGCCATCAATGCCAAAGGGGGAGATTGTTGGATGTTGTGGTTGTTTTTCTAATATATTGTTATCATTGATGTCAACACTATTAGCATTTTAATCTGCTTAAGGCTGTATATGTCGAGGAGATTAAGAAAATTGTAAAAAATATAGTACAGGCAACTAGTGGAGCTGAGAAGGTCAGAATATTGGAAAGCTCTGTGTGTTGAAGATGTGAAGGTGCACTTCAAAGGGTTTGGTGTTGAACCTTTCTAGTATGTTTTTCAAAAGTTTCAGTGGTGCACATGAAGTTTTGTGGAAGTTATGATGATCTGTGTGCCTACAGTTATTCAGTCTTTGTAGATGGTGTTCTTGGTCAAAGCAGATGAAAGTATGGTAATATCATGTGTTTCTCATGTGCCTATGATGTTCATGGATGAGTATAGATCATGATCTATCCTTGGTGTACGTCCTTAGTGATTGGAGTGGTCGTGATCGGATATTTTCCGATATGTGCCCGAGTGTTCATGTTCTTGGATGACATTGTGATGTTAGCGTGTTATGGATCCATGAAGATTAATATTTTATTGTTTGGTATATTTGGAGATGTTTGTTTGGGTCCTCACTATGTTATGGCCGACTTGTGTTGGTATGCATTGAAATTTATTCATGTATCAATGCCGACAGTTGTAATTTATTCCTTATTTGTGGCCGACTGAATTGTGGATGCAAATCCATGTAGTGAATATATATATACATATAAGATTGTTTTCCTCATTTAGAGTGTGCTCAAGTGTAAAAGTGATGTAAAAGTGCGGATAAAGGTCAGATCATTCAGATCAGAATGTGGAAGAGTTTGAAGAGGTTTTAGTGTGCCTAATTGGAACTATAATCAGGCTTTTGCAGAAGCTATTTTATTAGTTCAAATTAATTATATGGATTTAATATGATTATTGTATGCAAGGTAGTGAGACTTCCCTTTGAGTAGTGTGCTCTAGGCAGTGTGCCTGAATGCAAGTGTATTCTCTTTTTATTCTTCATTATACTTTTAATAGGGTATAATCTTGTGGACTAACATCCATCACAGTCTTTCCCCTCATAGGGATTACATGTATAAAATCTTTGTGTTCATGCATCTCTGATGTGTTGTTCTTATGATTGCATTATTAATTATCAGGTCTGTGATATAAGGATTGGTTAATGTTGTATAAGTTTGATTTTGGTAACAACTGATTCACCCCCTCCTCTCAGTTTTCTATCCTTGTTTTTCCAACACATTCTTCACACATGCGGCAAAGAAATTCCTTAAATATGTTAGCACATTAAATATACTTATGTCATGATGTGACATAAGTATTGATGATGGGTTTTATTAAAGTTTTTGATAATTTATCCCCCTTAGCCATTGCTAGCCTAAAAAATTGACAGACGTATCTGCACTGGAGGTCGGCACATATAAGATTGATGATTCTAATTCAAATTGCTTGAATTCTCCTTCCTTTCTCCAGATCCTTTTTACCTCTTTCCTTACTTCTTCTGGATCAATAATTTTTTCATGCTTCTTTGCCAGATAGTTATTCTTTCTTCTTTTATAGATATTAACAAGATGTTATAGATTGCTGCACTTACAAAAAACAACATTCTTCCTTCCATTCTTTCTTTTACTCAACTTATTTTCACACTGATTAGCTTTATATCCAACCTTCTTGTACTTAATTTTTTTTTTAGAGAATGATAGAGTATCATTCATTTTACTTTTTCAGTCCTTTACCTTATGAAAAAATTTCTTGCAAGAATAACAAACACCATTGAAAAATAAATACCTTTTAGCATTAGGTTGTTTGCGAGTTCTTTTGGAATTTCTTCTCAGGTTCTTGATTCATCCATCTTTACACTAAGTATTCTTGTCAGTAGATTGATTCAATTTTGAATTTTGACCTTCTTCAAACCCTAAACCACTTTTATCCATTGTCTATTTTTGAGAAGTAATCAACTCATCAAGAATTTTTGAGCTTACCTTAAATTTATCTTCAAAACTTCTTGCCTTTTCCAAATCAGATCTCTAGTTTTTTGCTTCTTGCTCAAGCTTTGTGCATTCATCCATCTTCCTTTGAATTTAATTTCTTTTATAATCTTCAGTTCTTTTCTTTTCATCCAATTGTTGTAGTAGGATGGAGATAATTTCATTTGCCTTATCCAATAGATCGCAAGCTTCTTCACATTTAGTTTTCACATTTTCAACATACTCATTTGCTTTCATCAAATTTTCCTTTAGATCTTTTGTTTCTTCTGAATGTCCAACAAAGATTTCTTCTGGAGGAAATTTTTTCTTATACTCAAATTCTGGGACCTTCCTGAAGTTGTTAGGCTTCTTCCAGGGAACCAAGCTCTGATAACAATTTTTGAACATCTAGAATACATACTGAGGGGGGGGGGGGGTGGGGGTGAATCAGTATTCCATAAAACCATTCTAATAAAATCTATCTAACCATTATACTAATTCTGACTGAATCAACAAGAGAGAACATAGAAATAAATCAATGCAACCACACACATGAACACCAAGATTTTTACGTGGAAAACCCAAATAGGGAGAAATGATGGTGAGGGTTAACTCACAATATATTACATATGAATACAAGATATTACAGGGATCACTGCTAGGACTTACTATCCTTGAAAGGCTCACAACTTGAATACAAAAGATGGCTAAGAATACACCTTGAGTGTGCAGGGTTCAGTTCCAATGAAGCTCGGAATATGAATTACTTCCTCACACAAAAATCACTCAACCAATCTGATCTGATGTTCAAGTGATAAAGAATTTAGGCTCGAATCTTCACATACCCTTAATCCTTTTCGCACCTTCTTCACCACTTCCACTTCTTGACTCACATATTCTTCAAAACATCTTATATATACATCTTATTCATCAATTAGGTCAGCCTAATTAGATGAAAAGAAAATAATCAAACCACTCTCGTCGACACCATATATGATTTAAAACCTTCTATCCATATAGTGCATTATATCAAGTCGGCTAACATCCATAATGAATAACTATTCTCCTTAGTGAATTGCATACGTTAGGTTGGACAAGACTAGAACTTAATTCACAAAATCTCCAAACCAACATACAATCCTCAAAGAAAAAACCTTCTAGATATGAGATCACATCAATTTCTCATTATACTACCATCATAGAGACTACCATAAAAAAATCAACATTGAAATTTTCTCCTTAAGAAAATGCAGAGTCTCTCATATTGATATGCCAAGCACAAAACAATAGTAAAATACAGAGTTGAACTCTATTAGAGATAAATTTATTCTCAAAACCCAAAAAATCTCAAGCTACAGGATATAGTTGTTTGAATGAGACATGATAGAATGGTTAAGAGAATAGATTCATATTCATTCTTGTGATGAATTTCAAACTCAAATAGCAACACACTGGTTCATCACAAAATAACATTACCAGTAGAGAAAATATTTCGGTAAACTAAGTAAACTTCCCATACAGTTGTTACGATGTTGACATCTACGACAACATAGGAATAATGAACACAAGCCATCTACACTTTATGCTCATGTTGCAAGGCTCCATAATTCCAACAAGATCAGTGGTTAGATATTTTGAATTATAGAGGTGTTGGAAAGAAAATAATGGATACCAAAACACATGATTATGAAAGGATGAAGGGATTAGCCACATGGAATATTAATTAAGACTTTAAATTTGTTTAGAAAATATGAGACTAAATTTCACCAAATTTGAAAAGAAAGGAGCCACACTCTATTTATAACTATGTAGGTATGATTCGCATGTCTCACAAGTACATAGACATTGCATTGGACAATGGATTTGCATGGTTTTTCTGCAGTATGAAGGTGTTGTCATTGATTTCAATAGTATGTCTATTGACTGGTGTTGTCATTGATTTCAACTATGTGTTGAGGAATTTTGTTGCTTGATGAAGATGTTGAGGATATTGAGAAAATTATGAAAAAGAGGAAAACAAGTTGTTGTGGGTTGTGCATGTATAGTTGAGATATTGAGGAAGCGTTGCGAGTACATGGAGCTATCTTTGTGTTGCAGTGTCTAATGATGTGTAATGAGTTGAGATGATGCTTCTGGTACTTAGTTTCAAAGTGCTTTTAAAAAAAATGATACAAAAAAAATAGGGTTGTACAAGTGTTTAGAATGTGCTCCGAGATGTGCTCCACATTTCTTCTGTGTTGATGCTATGCTTGTGCAGATTTGATATGTTATTCAAGGTTGTTAATAGTTGCTATTTATAGAATTTGCATTTTCGGATTGCTGTGTAGTGTGATATATTTTCACCAGTGTGTGAACTAGGTTTTCAGTGGTATTTTATATTGTCTAGGAGAAATGTATTTACTCCTCATTTCTTCGCAGTTTGACTTCAGTTTATGTGGATTTGGGAAGTTTCTTATGATGTTTGTATCTTTTAGAATTCAAGGTTTCACTTGATTTTCTATAGTACAGTGTGTGTTTCATGCATTGGTGTGCGAATAAGGCTTACCAGATGTATTGGATTAAGTATTTCTATGTTGAAAGTTTGGATGAAGTCTTTGTTGGATCTCAGATGGTTCGTGGTTTATTATAGATCATGTTCAAGTGAATTTTTTTGTCTAGAAGTTTTAAATTACCTTGAGGAAGTGTGTACTTAATGTTTTATGATGTTTAGCACAAGTATTGGATGACCTTGTGTTAGCACTACATGTGAAGTTTATGAAATCATGTTTGAGGTGTGTTAGGATTAATTTGGGTCCTAATTAAGGATTTTTTTGGGTCGCCTTCATTCCTATCTACCATGGGAATGTTTTATTTATGACCTAATATGAATTTGTAAGTATAACAGATAGTTTTTTACCTTAGAGAAGGTTTTCAAGGTTGAGGTGAATATAAATAAGAGTGGTATTGTTGTGAGATGCAAGAGAAGCAAGATATATGTGAGCTTGATGAGAGTAATGTGTGTGATGCGAATTTGAGCAGAGTAGTGAGGAAATCAAAGTGTTGGATTCCTGAAAGCAATGAGCTGAAGGTGTCCACAATATTTTATGCAAGGCTACAAAAGTGTGAGAGAAATTGTGGTGGATTCCTTGTTGCATTGAGAAAGTGTTCTCTGTGTAACATTTCTCTTCTATCTTGTATTTATTTTTGTGGTAGTGAGCCCTAGTTGTGGGCCTTTTTGGACAATGTTTCCTATTCTAGCAGTGAGCCCTTGTACTAGTTTTGCAATTATTTATATTGTGAGCTAATCCTCACTGTGGTGGTTTTTCCCTCATTGGGTTTTCCACGTAAATTTGGTGTTCTCTTATGTATGATTTTTTTATTTAAGTTTTTGTTATCTGCATTTCATGATTAATCACTTTAACAAAATAAGGGCTTAATGTATATTTGTAGATCTGATTACTATTGAGGGTTTTGATGTTTTAATTTTCTGTAATTGATTCACCCTCCCCATCTTAGTTGTCTTGTTCATTCAATAATTGGTATCAAAGTGAGCTTCCTTGGAGAAGAGCTTAACCGCTCAAGGTAGATCTGGGATGGTGAACAAGTTGGATTTCCCTAGATTTGATGGAATAGATTATGCATTCTAGAAGACAAAGATAGAAGGATACCTATCATTTCATGGATTTAAGATTGAGAAAGCAATAAAGAATCAATGCATTATCCTTAGAATGGTTTGAGTACAGGTGATGAGATCAAGCCACATGAGGTAAATGCAAAGGAAATATTTATTCTTATGAATAGTTTGAAATTTTTTGAATTGATAAAAATTATGAATCTTAAGACTGCTAAATATTTCTGGGATAAGCTTGAAATCATTTATAAAGGAGATGAAAAGTTCAAACAAGAAAATTTGTAGAATTTGAAGGCACAATTTGAGGCACTACGAATGTCTGAAGATGAAATAATTACAGTTTACATGCAAAGAGTTGATTATCTGGCATGCGCTATGAGAGGTCTTGGTGCACAAGTCAAAGAATCTAAGGTGGTAAAGGAAGTACTCAAATCTCTTCTTAATTCATACAATGAAAAGGTATCTTCTATTGAGGAAATTGTAAATTTTAATACTTATTCTAGAGATCAATTGATTGGTACACTAACTTCATTTGAGATGAGAAAAATTGGATTGAAAAATGGCATAAAAGTAGAGACTGATTTTAAGGCTAGAAAATCAGAAAAGATTGAAGATGCAGATGGAGAAGATCTTGATGATGTGGAAGATAGCTTTGTAAGGAGAATGAAACTAGGCACTGGTAAGTACAAAGGTAAACTACCTTTCAAATGTTTTAGTTTTGGAAAAGTAGGTCATTAAGCTTCAATATGTACAAACAAAGTTGTGAACAATAAGAGTAAAGAGAATAAAGGAAAGATGATTAAAAGGAGTTACTATGTTAGAGAAGATGTTGGTATTTATAATGATGAATCTGATTATGGAGATGTTGATGATAATGAATGCTTTTTTTTGGATATAAAATAAGAATTTAGTTCTTCTCACTTTGAAATTTGTGTGAAGGAAAGTGTTCCAAAGAAGAAGGATAAGATTGAAGGTACTTTGGTTTCTAATTTTCATGTTAAATAAGATAAGAATTACTAGGTTGTTGACAATGGTTACTCTAATCACATTACCAAAGATAAAAGTAAGTTTTTTAAACTTGAAAAGTATGATGGTGGACTAGTTAAATTTGGAGATGATTCAGGAGCTAAGATTTTTGGAATAGGTTCAATAAGTTTTGATGGCAAGCATAATATTGATGATGTTTACTATGTTAAGGGTTTAAGGCATAATATTTTGAGTGCTAGAAAAATGTGTAGCAAAGGATATAATCTTGTGTTTAAGGATGAAACATGTGAGATCAGAAAAGGGCTCAAAACTGTGATTGCTATTGGTAAGAGGATAGATGGAAACATCTATCAGCTTAAGGGAGCTGATGGTCATTGCTTTATGTCTTAGATTAATGACACTTGGTTATCTCACTAGAGGATGTTTCACATGAATTTTGATAATTTGGTGAGAATCAATGGATTTCATGTAGTGAGAGATTTTCCAAGAATCACAAATCCTATCAATGTTGTTTACATGAATTGTCAGTTTGGGAAGCAAGTAAGGAGTAGTTTCAAAGGAAAGGAACAATCTGCTACAACACTACTAGAGTTAACACATACAAATATTTATGGTCCTACAAGGGTGAGAAGTCTTCATGGTGACAGGTATTTTATTCTTTTGATTGATGATTACTCTAGAATGACATGGGTTACTTTTCTTAGAGAGAAATATGATGCACTAGATAAATTTAAAGAATTTAAAGCTATGGTTGAAAATGAAATGGATCTAAAAATCAAATGTTTGAGGTTTGACAGAGGTGGAGAATTCACCTCCAATGAGTTTAACATGTTTGTGTGAAGTTCATGGAATAAAGAGGCACTTGTATGCCTCAAGAACTCCTCAGGAAAATGGAGTGGTTGAAATGAAAAATCAAATGGCTCAAGAAGCTGCTAGAACTATGATGAAAGAAGGAAATATACTAGAAGTCTACTGGAGAGAAGAAATTCATACTTCTATTTACATACTTAATAGATTTCAAGCTAAATCTAATAGCACAAAGACTTTGTAGGAGTTATGGTATGGAAGGATTCCCACTATGAAGTACTTTAGAGTTTTTGGAAGCAAATGATATATCAAAAGAACTGAAGAAAACTTAGGAAAGTTTGATGCAAGGTCTGATGAAGGTATCTTCCTTGGATATTGTACTAAAAGAAAAACTTATGGATGTTACAACAAAAGGTCGAGAAAGATTGTTGAAAGTGGAAATGTTGAGGTTGATGAAAATTTATAGAATTCAATTACAGTAAATGGATATGTGTCAGGTGAACTTGATTGCAAAGAATAAGAAAAAATTGAAGAAAAAGAAGTGTATAATGAAGAGGAAGAAGCTTTGACAAAGACCCCTAAGACACCTAAGTATGTGAAAAATAATCATTCTAAAGAACAAATCATTGGAGATAAAAGGACAAGACTATTGACAAGAAGTAGAGCTATTGAAGCTGAGGTAAATCTATGTTTACTTTCTAAATTTGAACCTAAAACATTGAGTGGGGCATGCAAAGATGAACATTGGATGAAGGAAATGAAAGAAGAACATATGTAGATTGAGAAAAATCAAACTTGGGAACTGGTTCCTAGAATAGAAAACATGATTATAATTGAAGCTAAGTGGGTATTCAGAAATAAGTTGAATGAGAATGGAGAAGTAGTAAGAAATAAGGCAAGACTTGTGTGTAAGGGTTACTCACAAGTGGAAGGAATAGAATTTGAGGAAATATTTACCCTTGTGGCTAGGATGAAAGCTATCAACTTTTTGGGCATTTTCAACATACAAGGACTTTAAAGTTTATTAGATGGATGTGAAGTTATTTTTTCTGAATGGTGAATTGGAAGAAGAAGGTTACATGGAACAACCAAAAGGATTTCAATTGTAAAATCAACCGGATATGGTTTGTAAATTGATGAAGGAATTGTATGGATTGAAGAAATCTCCTAGATCTTGGTATGCAATATTGGATAGATATTTGATACAACAAGGATTCAGTAAAGGCACTACAAATAGTAATCTTTACTTCAAAATTGAGGAAGACAAAATATTGATAGTGGTTGTGTATGTGGATGATATTATATTTGGTGGAAATGAACCTATGTGTAAGATTTTTTTTGAAGAGATGTAGAAAGAGTTTGAAATGTCAATGTTTGGGAAGATGAATTTCTTCCTTGGGCTACAAATAAATCAAACAAATAAAGGTATTTTTATTTCACAGTTAAAGTATGTCAAAGAGATGTTGAATAAGTTTGGAATGGAAGAATCCAATTTGGTATGCACTCCTATTATGTCTGGTTGTAAATTGAGAAAGGATGATGATTCACCTAAGGTTGATTAGAGTAAATATAGATCTATGATTGGTGGTTTGCTATATCTAACTACTACTATAGTGAATATTATGCATGCAGTTTGTGTTGTGGCTAGATTTCAAGAAAATCCTAAAGAAACACATGTTGCAGAAATGAAGAGGATATTCAAATACTTAAGAGGCACTCTAGATTATGGCTTGTGGTATCCTAAGGATTCTGATTTCACATTAAATGCTTATACAAATGTAGATTGGGTTGGTTTTTTTGATGATAGGAAAAGTACAAGTGGTGGAGCATTATCTCTTGGATGTAGATTGGTATCATGGTTGAGTAAGAAGCAAGATTTAGTTTCTTTATCCACTGTAGAGGTTAAGTATATTGCAGTAGCATCTTGCTGGTTTTGTGGATGAGACAGACATTGAAGGATATCAAAGTAGTGTATAATGAGCCTATACCTATCTTTTATGATAATAAAAGTGTAATTAACATTTCAAAGAATCCAATGATGAACTCAAGTACAAAGCATATATCAATTAGGTATCACTTTTTGAGAGAGAAGGTTATGGAGAATGAGGTAAAGCTTGAGTATGTACCTACAAAGGATTAGATTGTTGACATATTTACCAAGGCTCTTCCTGAGGATACTTTTAAGTATCTTTAGGAGAAGTTGGGGGTTATTGCCCCTCCTTGTTTGAGCTAGATGCATATGGAGATGCATCAGTCCAGTGGATCTATGGATTTATCTCTTTTTTGGACTAATGTTGGTGGCTACCTCTTAGGGGGAGTAGGTAGTATCATGTGTTGTCATTGTTTTAGAGTTTCTGATCTAGTTGAGTGTACTCCTAAGGGGGAGTATTCAGAGAAAGTATCTTGGTTTAGTGTCAAAGGGGGAGAACAATGCAATTTTTTTATCCTTTTCCATTGATGTCAAAGGGGGAGAGAGAATTATGTGAAAAAGTTTAAAGATTAAGTGGGAAAAATAATTATCTACTCAGGGGAGAGAAAAGGAGAAAGTGTATTCAGAGCTTTTGTTTTGATCTTTGATGGTTTTTCACACCATGTGTTACCATAAATGAAAAATGGGGAGATTTTTGCAGATATGAAGGTGTTTTCATTAATGTCAATAGGATCTCTACTAAATGGTGTTGTCATTGATGTCAACAATGTGTTGAGGAAGTTTTCTGCTTGATGAAGATGTCAAGGATATTAAGAAAATTGTGAAAAAGAGGAAAATAGGTTGTTAAAAGTTGTGCATGTATAGTTGAGATATTGAGGAAGTGTTGTGAGTACATGGAGCTATTTTGTGTTATAGTGTGTAATGATGTCTAATGAGTTGAGATGATGCTTCTGGTGCTTGGTTTCCAAGTGCTTTTGAGAAAAATTGATAAACAAAGAAAATAGGGTTGTGTAAGTGTTTAGAATGTGCATCACATTTATTCTATGTTGATGCTATTCCTGTGCGGATATAATATGTTGTTTAGGGTTGTCAATAGTTATTATTTCTAGAATTTGGGTTTTTGGATCGCTGTGTAGTGTGAGATATTTTCACCAATGTGTGAACCAGGTTTTCAGTGGGATTCTCTATGGTCCAGGAGAAATGTATTTGCTCCATGTTTCTCCATAGTTTGACTTCAGTTTGTGTGGATTTAGGAAGTTGCTATAATGTTTGTATCTTTAAGAATTCAAGGTTTCACTTGATTTGGTATAGTACAATGTGTGTTTCATGCATCAGTGTGCGAATAAGGTTTACCAAATGTTTTGGATTGAAGTATTTCTATGTTGTGAGTTTGGATGAAGTATTTGTTGGATCTCAGGTGGTTCATGCTTTATTCTAGATTGTGTTCAAGTGAATTTTGTTTTCTAAAAATTTTATATTATCTTGAGGAAGCATGCACTTAATTTTTTATGGTGCTTATCACGGGTATTGGATGACCTTGTGTTAGCACTAAACATGAAGTTTATGAAAGCATTTTTGAGGTGTGTTAGGATTAATTTGGGTCATAATAAATGATTTTTTTTTGGTTTTCTTCATTCCTATCTAGTGAGGGAATGTTTTTCTTTCGAACTAATTTGAATTTGTAAGTATAACAGATAGTTTCCGACCTTAGAGAAGGTTTTCAAGGTTGAGGTTCATATAAATGAGAGTGGTGTTGTGATATGCAAGAGAGAATCAAGATAGATGTATGATTGATGCTAGTAATTTGTGTTATGGGAATTTGAGAAAAACAATGCAAAATTCAAAGTGTTGGATTCCTGAAAGTAGTGAGCTAAAGGTGTTTGCAATACTTTATGCAAGGATACAAAAGTGTGAGAGAGATTGTGCTGGATTCATTGTTGCATTGAGAAAGTGTTCTTCGTGTAACATTTCTCTTCTATCTTCTTATATTTCTATTTGTGGCATTGAGCCTTTTTGGACAGTGTGTCCTATTCTAGTAGTGAGCCCTTGTACTAGTTTTGCAATAACTTATATTGTGAGCTAGTCCTCACCATGGTTTTTCCCTCATTGGGTTTTCCATGTAAATCTGGTGTTCTCCTATGTATGGTGTTGTTATTTCAATTTTTGTTATCTAAATTTCATGATTAGTCACTTTAACAAAATAAGGGCTTAATGTATGTTTCTGGATCTGATTACTGTTGAAGGTTTGATGTTTTAATTTGGTAAAACTGATTCACCCCCCTCTCAGTTTCCTTTTTCATTCAACAATATTCCACTTGTCTTCCATCCTTCTATCAAAACTTTTATTTCCAATAGAAAATTGGAATGGAAGAAACAAGGTGAAGAAGTAGAAGAAAACAAAATTAGATCAAAAAGGCTATTATCTAAAGTAGGTCAAAGGAGTTGAAATTCTAGCTGATTCTAAGGAGATAGCTCTACATTATAACCTACAACCTTAAAAGTTACTTGAGGATAAACCATAGCTTAGTTGCAGGAGTGATGGGCTTAATTTATCGCTATATTTCCTTCATTAGTTTGTCTTTTATCATTTCAATCTGCCAAAGATAATTCCTAAGACTTATACATCTTTTATACCTTTTATGCACTTAAAACCAAACTTTAGTATGTGGTAATGCAAATATGATATGATGAAATTTGTATGAGTGAACATATGAATATTCATGAAATCTAGTATGATTCTATGCTTAATTTATGTATGTTAATGATGTGTATTCCTTAGGATGAAACTAACTTCTTACACCTAAGAAGAACTATAACACACAACAACTAGATTTCCAACCCCTAGCATAAGGACCATAGCTAGTTGCAGTGAGAGGTCTTAATGGTTAAAGCATGATAATTCTAGAAAATAACGAAGGAAACTATTGAATGGTAAAACTATGAGTCACCATAGGAACACTGAATAAGATGGCATGAAGGAGTTTGATTTGATTTTATTAGGTTAACCCATGATGAGACATTCTTAATGAAACACATCTTTGTCATGATGGCTAAACCATTGGGGCAGAGTTTCAATTTAAATTCTCTTCTTCTACTTTTCAATTATGGTTTTCTATTGCAAATACTAACTCCTCTCGCTATTCTTGAGGGAGAGTGGACAAATATAATATGGTTCTATTTTTAGTCCTAGGATGAATAAGACTCCTCATGGACCCTATATAGTCGGATCTACTATGAGGAGAAAATATAGTTACCAGTTGTTTTAGTTATCTCTTTTATCTTTTGTTAATTACCAATTAATAATTACTTGTTAGTTTTATGTTATCAGTTGAATAAATTACATGTGTTTTCAAATGAGAAATATGGAGTAGGTTCTTGTCAGAGTTCAAATTTTGCATACAATAAAGGAGTTAATTCAGTATCATTATTTGCTGATCAAGTAGTAAGTGTTGATATCTGTTGTGGAAGAAACAACTCAAGAAGGGCCACTTGAGGTACTGCTATCCACTCTATTTTTTTTAATTAAATTAGTTCATGCATTATTGATTAATATAGTTTACAGTTACATGTATGTGGAATTCATGAATATAATTATATAATTAAATTAGATTATGTAGCTTAATGATAGTTTCATACTCCTAGAGTAATTAGTTGCAATTCAGTCTTAGAAGCTAGTAGTCACAATCTTAAGTGATAAGTACACGTAGCACAAGTAACAATTTATGTTATTTCCCTTGTTTTGATAGTTAAAATTTTATTTCCCTTTCCAAATTTTATCATTTTCTATACACGTGCAAATCACCCATACTCATTGATATAGGCCATGTTAGAATCCATGAATGCACATATACTGCCATAATTTTCAAAAGCTTATGAAGTGCTGGTTGATAATTAAATGCAACCTCTTGTAAAAGGTTTGGAAAATTGTTTAGTTAGGAATCCAGCCTCCAAATTGTGTGTGTACCTATAGCACCAAGTTAATCAAACATTATATAGAATCCCTATAGGAGGCTTAGATGAAGATATAATGGCTCAATTTCTAGGATCATTGAAGAGACCTAGAATTGGTCAAGGTTCTAAGATTTTAGCTGATAGACTAATTGAGAAGAATGACTACTATAGAGATACCATAATTCTAATTCATGGATATATCCTATTCAAATATGGTTTCAAAAAATGTCTAGCTGACAAATATATCCTATTCAAATATGGTTTCAAAAAATGTCTACTTGACAGAAAAATTTGCAATATATGGGAATTGAGAGTTGGGAGGTTGGTTGTCTCAAATTTTTTCATTAATGTCAAGCTAATCAGAGTTGTGGATAGGGCCTATAATCTAGAGAAGAGGTAAATTTTCAGTGGAAATGGTATTTCTTTGGCAACCCTTGACACAAATTAAATTTGTGAGGTCTTTCATCTAGACAAAAATGCTCAACTACCTGTTGACCTAGGAGCACTGACTAGAAAATATCAGAGAATAAGAGATAGTTATGAGTGAAATGGTTACCTAGTTTCAAGTCCAAGGGTCAAAACAAATATTTGAGAAATTTTTCCGGTGGGAAATGGGAGCCTTTCAATAATAATTTTTTTTAGTACTACTTTGTGAAGACCTAATTTGTATTATGCTAGGTATCGGTAATGGAGTGTAAGAATCAAATACTAGTCAACATGATGGTATTGGAAGTGGATATCCAAAGCAGGGATTTGAACAAGCCATATGATTATTAGAAATATGAAATAGATTGAATAATCCAAGAATTTTTTTAAGAGAAAACCAAAGTTACATAAACTAGCAAAACATCAGAATGTAAACCAAGACTTTGAGAGATTATGCAATGTCGATGTGATAAGAATACATTAAGAGCTTCCAAGCTGAATCAAAACATAAATTAATGCATGAATGAATACAAATATAATCTAGGTAGTGATTTTATATAGAACTTAGGAGAGGAGGTAGGTGGAAAATCCAACCAATAGGAATCAACCATAAAAAGTGGATATGGACCACCAAAAGTGGAAAGTGTTCCACCCTTTAAGGAAGGGGACAAAAAATCACTTATATCCTAGTAATAAACTCACTTTATTATCCTAATCAAGATTAATAAAGTGTAGGAAAAACCTAGGTCTAAGGGAAAATAAATTAACCACTAAGAAAATAAAAATCTACACCAATGCCCGCTTAATCACAACTTAGGAGGATGTAAAAGATGATGGGTCCTAAAAAATGAGGCCATGTTAGGTACCCATGTATATATCAAATTCCCCCCCAAATAAGAAGAACCCCCCAAAATAGAGAAAGAAGAAAAGAAGGACTAAGTTCCCCCCAAAAGAGGACACCAATTGCACCCCAAGCAAAACTCACAAATGAAGGAAATTTCTCTCATTGAAGGGTTTGGTGAAGATTTATGTAGTCTAATCTAATGTCAGATAGTATTTTTGCAAGAATGGAGAAATTAATGAAGGTTTTGTCATTGATGTCAACTAGTCAATTAGCTATCTACTGGTTGTTGTTGTCATTAGTGTCATGGTTATAGGTTATTGGCTGCATATGTTGAGGATATTGAGAAAATTGTATTAAAGAAAGTTTATAGGTATTCAGTTGTTGCTTCAGGTGATGATATGATATTTTACCCTGTGTTCACATGGTTCAAATATGTTCGTCATGGTTGTTGAAGGTTGCTATATCCAAATTTTTGGCTATTGGTTTGTTGTGAAGTTCGAGTTGTGTTCACCAGTTGTGAACTATATTTTTTCTATGTTCTGGTTGAGGTCCCAGAGAAAAGTTATTGGTATAGATTTCTCTTTGATGAAGTCTTTTGACTTGTGGTTCTAGAGTGAAGATGTTTTGGTTGCATTGAAGATATTTTTTATTTTTGGAAGTTTCAAGCCTAATTGTTCTATGTGTTTTACACTAGTTTGGCCGACCTTGTGTTAAGTACTACCTTTGAAGTTGATGAAGCATGTTGGATCTATTTTGGGTCTTGGTGAAGCATGTGTTTGGGTCACCCTCATTATAATTCCACCCTAGGATGTTTGGCACTGACCTAATTTGAATTTTAAATTGGATGGACAACTTTGGATCTTTTTCAAGGTTGGAGATAGTATAAATACAAGATGAGCTAGTAATGAAAAATGTAAAAGAGAAACAAAGGAAGATAAGTGAAAGAGTAGATGCGATATTGATGCTATTCAGAAAGTGTGTGTGAGTTGTGTGTGGTAGATTAGTGTGAAGCTTAATGCTGAGTTTCCAGATGTAGTGAGAAGAAGGTGAACTCTATCATTCATGCAAGTTGATCAAGTAACTATAACAAGTTATCTTTGTCATCTCTATGGAAGTGAACACTCCAGGTTGTAGCCCTATTGGATAGTGAGTCCTTGTTTTAGGTAGTGAGCCTTATTTTAGGTAGCGATCCTTTTTGTAATTGGTTTTGATATTCTCTATAGTGTGAGTAATACTCATAGTGGTTTTTCCCTCATTGGGTTTTCCACGTAAATCTGGTGTTATTGTGATTATGTATTGGAATTGAGTTTATGCATTGGCATTTGATGATTGATCATTTAAGTGGTTTTAAGTATTAGTTTCGATGATTGAATTAAAGGTTAAAATTAGTGACAAATGATTCACCCCCCTCTTAGTTATCATATTCAACAATTATTATCAGAGCTTGGTTCCTTGGTGAAGAGCTTAACCACTTGAGGAAGGTTCGGGATGGCTAGAAAGATGGTCTTTGATTATTCGAGGTTTGATGGAATTAATTATGGTATCTGGAAAGTTTTGATGGAATAATATCTAGAGTATTACGGATATGATGTGGAGATATCTTACAAGAATCCTTACACTTCTCCTGCTAATGGTCTGAGTAGAATTGAAGAGATTAGAGCACATGAAGTAAACCATAAGGAAAAGTTCATCTCAAAGAATAGTTTGGTACATTCCGAGCTGATTACGGTTCATAGTTTGAAGATAGTTAAGGAAGTCTGGGATGCTTTAGAAAGAGCACATGATGGTGATGAAAGAGTTAAAGAGGGGAAAATGTAGAATTTGGAAACATAGTTTGATCTTATACATATGTTTGAAGATGAAAATGTGAAAGCTTATGTACAAAGATTGGATGAGGTAGTTGCCAGAATATGATCACTTGGTGCTACTATAGACGAAACTAGGATTGTAAAGAAGATTCTCAGAACTCTTCCTAATGCTTATAGTGAGAAGGTGAGTGCTATTGAGAAGAATATAGATTATAAGAATTGTACTAAGGATCTACTATTAGGATTTTTGATATCTTATGAAATGAGGAAGTCGAGTCTAAGAAATGGAGGCAAATCAGATACTACTTTTAAAGCTCCAAAATTTGAAGATCTGGATGAAGAGAAATTTGATGAAATAGAGGCTAACTTTGTGAGAAGAATGAGAAAAGGTTTTGGTAAGTATGAAGGTAAGTCTCCCTTTAAATTATTTAGTTGTGGAGAAATAGGTCACTATGCTGCAAAGTGTCTAAAAAGAGCTAAAAGGAATAAAAAAAGATATGAGAAATAAAAGAAAGGAAAGAAGATTAATAGAGCTTACTATGTGAATGAGAATTCTAGTATTTCTGATGAGGATTCAAAATATGAAGATCAAAATGACAATGAATGCTTGTTCTTGGTGATTAAGGATGAACCTAATTCTACTAATTTAGAGAAATAGGCAAAGGAAAGCCCTCTAGAGAAGGAGAAGGAGAAAAATAAAGGTATGATTATCTCTGCCATGCATGCTAAACAAGAAAATATTTTTTGGGTAGTTGATAGTGGTTGTTCACATCACATGATTGGTGATAAGAGTAAGTTTTTTAAACTTGAGAAATATGATGGAGGCTTGGTTATGTTTGGAGATGATACTAGTGCTAAAATTTGTGGGATAGGCTTAGTAAGTTTTGATGGCAAGCATCATACTGGAATTTTTTACTATGTTAAGGGTTTAAGGCATAATTTGTTGAGTGTTGGATAGATATGCAGAAAAGGATATGATCTTGTGTTTAAGGATGAGAAATGTGAGATCTGGAAAGGAGCTGAAATATTGATTGCTACAGGAAAGAAATATGAAGGGAATATTTATCAACTTAAGGGTGTTGATGGATGATGATTTATGACTCAGATAAATGACAACTGGTAATGGATTAGGAGAATGTGTTACATGAATTCTGATAACTTGGAAAGGATTAATGTTATTTAGGCCATGAGAGATTTACCAAGAATTACAAAGCTTGTTAATGCTATTTGCAGGAATTGTCAGTTTGGGAAGCAAGCAAGAAATCATTATAGAGAAAAGGAATAATCTACTATCAGACTACTGGATTTAGTTCATACATATCTTTGTGGTCCTATGAGAGTGAGAAGTCTACATGGTGAAAGGTACTTTATGTTTTTGATTGATGATTATTCTAGAAATACATGGGTTAGATTTCTTAGAGAGAAATCAGATACATTAGATAGATTCAAATCATTCAAGGCTATGGTTGAAAATGAAGTGAATTTAAAGATAAAATGCTTGAGATCTGACAGAGATGGAGAATTCACCTCCCATGATTTCAATATGTTTTGTGAAGTACATAGAATAAAGAGACAATTATCTGCCCTGAGAACTCCTCAACAGAATGGAGTTGTTGAGATGAAAAATAGAACAATTCAAGAGGTTGCTAGATCAATGATTACTAATGTTGATTTACCAAAAGTTTACTAGAAAAAATATATTCATATTGTTTTTTATGTATTCAATCAAGTTCAAGAAAGAGAAAATAGTACAAAGACTCCCTATGAGCTATGGCATGAAATAATTCCTACAATTAAATATTTCAAGGTATTCAAAAGAAAATGCTATATCAGAAGAGATGAGGAAACTTTGGGTAAGTTTGATGCAAGAAGTGATGAAGGAATATTTCTTTAGTATTCTACTAAAATCAAGGCATACAGATGTTTCAATAAAATACTGAGAAAAATTGTAGAGAGCCCAAATGTGAAGGTTGATAAGACAATGAATAATTCTATTGATATTGATGGATATATGTCTGATGAACATGATTGTGCAAGAATAGAAGAAATTATGGAAGAACATGATAAATATGAGCAAGAGAAGCAAGATAAATAGGATGATAGAAAAAATATTCTTTGGTGATGTCCCCTAGGACATTGAAATATGTATAGAGGAATCATTCAGAAAATCAGATTATTGGAGACAAGACAAAAGGTGTGTTAACCAAAAGCAAAGCAGTTGCTGAAGTAAATTTGTGTCTATCCTCTAAGATTGAGTCAAAGACAGTAAGCGAAGCATGTAAAGATGAACATTGGAAGGAAGCGATGAAAGAAGAAATTTTGTAGATTGAGAAGAATAAGAATTGGGAATTGCTCGCAAGACTGATAGATAAAAATATCATTGGATTAAAATGGGTATTCAGAAATAATTTGAATGAGAATGGAGAAGTTTTTAGAAACAAATGGAGGCTTGTGTATAAAGGCTACTCACAAGTAGAAGGAATAGATTTTTAGGAAAAAAATTTCCCTGATAGCAAGGATGGAATCTATAAGGATGTTCTTGGCATTGGTTGCTTATAAAGATTTTAAAGTCTATTAGATGGATGTCAAGTCAGTATTTCTAAATGGTGAGATAGAAGAGGAAGTTTACATGGAACAACTGAAAGGATTTCAGTTAACAAATCAACTAGATATGTTGTGCATATTGAAGAAATCTTTATATGGATTGAAGAAATATCTTAGAGATTGGTATGTAAGGTTAGATAGGTATTTGATTCAACAAGGATTTAACAAAGGTACGACATACAATAATTTGTACTTTAAGATTGATAATGACAAAATATTAATTGTAGTTGTATATGTTGATGAAATTATCTTTGGAGGAAATGAAAATATGTGCAAGATGTTTGCAGAAGAAATGCATAAAGAATTTGAAATGTCTATGTTTGGGAAGATGAATTTATTTCTTGGGCTACAGATTAATCAAACAGAGAAAGGAATTTTCATTTCACAGTCTAAGTATCTGAGAGAGATGTTTAAGAAGTTTGAGATGGATGTTTCCAAAGTGGTATGTACTCCTATGGTGACTGGTTGAAAATTGGGTAAAGATAATGATTCACCTAAGGTTGATCAAAGCAATTATAGATCTATAATTGGTGGATTAATGTATTTGACTACTACTAGATCTTATATTATGCATACGGTATTTCTTGTGGCTAGATTTCAAGACGATCCGAAGGAAACATATGTTGCTGCTATTAAAAGAATACTCAAATATTTGAATGGCACTTCAGATTATGGATTATGGTATCTTAAAGTGATGAAAAAGGGAGACTCTCCCTTTCAAACTTGATCACAAAATCTCACAAAACACAACATGCAAAGGTTGCAAATACATAATATGAACAAAAATAGGAAGAGAAAATTTAAAATTTTAATTATCTTCAAAATTGTAAAAGATTACAAATATTTGAAGCTCATGGGATCCTCTACAATCTCACATGAAAAACCTACAACACAAATTTACTTCAAAAATCTAGTACAATCTCGAAAACATTTCGGTATGCAAAATTCACTTCTTCAAGCCCCCCTCTCAAAATGAGAAAGCATGAATTATAGAGAATGAGGAAGGAGAAAACAAACCATGGTTTTCCAAAACCATAAAAAAAAAATCCTTGAAGAAAGTATGCCCTTCCTTGGGATTTTGAAAATATGGCATAAGACATGTGGCAACATGCATGCCAACCTCTCTTGGGTGCCTAGACTTTTTACCAATCCAGTTTGGGGAATTATGACATCTTACACAACTTACAGATTCCTTACAATTGTCATAACAATTGTTGCATGCAAAGACATGCAAGCAACATGCAATATACCTTTGGCAGCCCACTTTTAGAGTTTTTAATGATACATGTACATACATTTATGACCTCTTTTGATCTCATCTAAATGTGGAACACCCAAAGACTTATCCCTTTACAAATTATAGTTACCGAGTTACCGAAGGGTAATTTCCCATCAAATTTAAATTACATTTTTACCCCGTGGGAATTTACAATGTTGCAAATGAAAAATATTATTTTCTAACACCTAGGCCCATATTGAAATCAAACAAATAAAAATAAAATATATTTGGTGACATAGGATTGCCAGTACACCATGGATGCTGCTTCATAATAAAGATATCGAATTTACACTTAGTACCTATATGGATAAAAATTGGGTAGGATGTGTAGATGAAAGAAAGAGTACTAGTGGTGGTGCATTCTTTCTTGGATGCAGATTGGTGGCATGGTTGAGTAAGAAGCAAGATTCAATCTCCTTGTCTACTATTGAAGCTGAGTATATTGCTTCTGCATCTTGATATACATAATTTCTATGGATGAAACAAACATTAAAAGATATCACAATGCTATATGATGATCCTATTTCTATCTTTTGTGATAATACAAGTGCAATTAACATTTCAAAAAATCTTGTGATACACTCAAGGATGAAGCATATATCTATTAGATATCATTTCTTGAGAAATAAGGTCATGGAGAATGAAGTAAAACTTGAGTGTGTTCCAATGAAGGATCAGATTCTTGATATTTTCACGAAGGCTCTTCCTAAATATAATTTTGAGTATCTCTAGGAGAATTTAGGGGTTACTGCCCCTCCTTTCATAAACTAAGATGCATATGGAGATGCATCAATCTGGTGAATTCATGGTTCTATCTTTTTGGACCCATATTTTGGTGGCTACCACTCATCGGGAATAGGTAGTTTCAGGTTTTTTCATTGTGAGTATTATATTTTCATGTCAAAGGAAGATTTAATGAACATATCTTTTTCCTTTTCCATTGATGTCAAAGGGGGAGAGAAAGCATGTGAAAAGGAGAGAAATATAATAAGAGAAATAAGGTAATGAGGAAGATGATCTTTTGAGGTGGAGAAGCAAAAAGGAAAAATCCTGAGAAGTATATTCAAATTGGTATGGTGTCTTCAATGTTTTTTCACATCCTATGTTGCCATCAATGAAAAAGGGTGAGATTGTTGTAAGAATGGAGAAATAAATGAAGATGTTGTCATTGATGTTAACTAGTCAATTAGCTATCTATTGGTTGTTGTTGTCATTAGTGTCATGGTTATAGGTTATTGGTTGCATATTTTGAGGATATTGAGAAAATTGTATCAAAGAAAGTTTACAGGTATTTAGTTGTTGCTCCAGGTGATGAGCTGGTATTTTCCCCCATGTTCATGTGGTTCAAATATGTTGGTCATGGTTGTTGAAGGTTGTTATATCCAGATTTTTGGTTGTTGGTTTGTTGTGAAGTTTGAGTTGTGTTCACTAGTTGTAAACTATGTTTTTTCTTTGTTTTGGTTGAGGTCTGGGAGAAAAATTGTTGGTTTGGATTTCTCTTTGATGAAGTCTTTTAACTTGTGGTTCTAGAGTTAAGATGTTTTGGTTGCATTGAAGATAGTTTTGGTTTATGGAATTTTTGAGCTTAATTATTCTGTGTTTTACACTAGTTTGGCCGACCTTGTTTTAAGCACTATCTTCAAATTTGATGAAGTGTGTTGGATATATTTTGGGTCCTAGTGAAGTGTGTGTTTGGGTCACCCTCATTCTAATTCCACTCTCGGATGTTTGGCATCGACCTAATTTGAATTTGAAATTGGATGGCTGAATCTGGATCTTTTTCAAGGTTGGAGATAGTATAAATATAGGATGAGCTAGTAATGAAAAATGTAAAAGATCAAAGAAGGAAGATAAGTGAAAGAGTAGATGCGACATTGATGTTATTCAAAATGTGTGTGTGAGTTGTGTGTGGGAGATAAGTGTGAAGATTAATTCAAATATTCTCCAAGACACCTGACAAAAATATCATGGATTTAAATACCCATTTCAGAGTTGTAACACATATCCCAAGGGTAGGTATAAGTCTTTTGGACCAAACCCCTGAAATCACCCTTCCTACGCTATCCTAATTAGGTTGATCAAGCTTAATTTCCAAAGAAACACATCTTAAAACTTGGAATAGGCCCTTGAGACCATGGGGAAACAATTCATATGCCCTCAAACCCCCAAAACCACAATCAACTCACAAGATTATCTTTCCCAACATGGTGAACCACTAAACCCTTGATTCCTAGCCAAATCAAGAGGGTTTATTCAAATTCTTACTTTCCTATCCTCTCAAACCTTTCCACCAACTCAAACATGTGTTTTATGACCCAAATATGCTTAAAAGTTGAAGAAATTTCCCCACTTACATTGATTTGATCAAACCCTAGACTTAAGGCACCATTTTCAAGTGTTTCCCTTAACAACTCAGTCAGGACAACATACTTCATTCTCTTATTCTTTCCACAAAATTATAGCCATGCTTTCTACCTTCTATTTATAATTCCTATGGCCCATTACACTTGATACAATAGTCATAGTCGGTGTATGGGCCCTTAATACATGATTCTAGATCACAAACCACAAAATAGAGTGCTCTTGGTCTGCTACAGGAGAAATGAAATTTGTAGTCACATAACATAAAAGATATCCCTCAAACCTATTGCAAGGGATTGTTAATACATGCCTTCAAACATTAGCAAGATTTACATGGCACAAATAAACTATACGGACTTGTATAGGTCTCTAAAAAGTAAAGAAACTCAAATAATTGTAAACGTAGAGATCTTTTATTTGCCAGTCCTTCCAATTTTAAAGCCCCCATTAAAAATGATGTCTCTCACCTTTTTAAAGGTCCTCCAAACAAGACCAATCAACCAATTACCTCCCAACTGAATTCTAAACTCCTAAAAACCGTTTGGATGAAATTCACATCGTGTTTACAATTTGTTACCATCATGGTTACACAATTTGAAATGTTTACATTTTGTGGTCCCAAAGTGAATATAACCTAACCAAAGACACCTATAATGGTCATATTGAACCTTATTCAAGAAGGAAAACATGAAAACCTAACTATTCTACCACCTATACTTCATTTTCATCATGACATTATTTGACAACCTATCCTATTTTGACATATTTTGCAACTTCATTGTTGCATAATGTTTAAAAGACCTTCAAATCACTTAATGAACCTTCAAGGCTCTCTTCCTTACATTCAAAGGTGATGGTGCCCCTACACCATACACCACCCCATAGAAAGACTCTTGTCCCAAGAGTAAAAGCTTACTCCATGCCTCGCTGCTCCATGCAACTTCAGACCTGTTGTTAGATTCCTCCTAATCCCTAGATCAAAATTTGGTGCTACCTTTAACCTCATACTTGCAATCAAAAAAGAATTTGCATTACCTAGATCTGTCTTCTCCTTGGTTCCATCTATACTCTTATGCATGTCCACTATGCCTTGCATACTATGCTTTTCAGTCACTGTGATCAGACTTGTTTGTCTTCATACATTGTATGCCTTTCCCACGATCATCAAATGTTCCATACTTCCATTAGCATGTACCCATGCATTAGAAACCTTTTCCTCCCTCATACTACCCAATTTCACTTGCTTTACAACAACCTTCATAGTAATAGGACACACCATGGTCCCAACAATAATTTCACCCTATCCTTCATACTCCTTTGCACGCTTACCATCCCCCACCTTGTTTACACCAGACTTAAACACAAGTCTCTTCTCCATAATCTGCACAACTATGCTCTCTAATATCCTCTCATCATTCACCTTAACCAGATCAGACCGAGGCAAGACTTCTTCCCCTGCCTTTTGTAAAGATAGAATTCTCACTGTCCTAACATCATTTGTAGGTGAATTCCTCCCTATCACAACACTATCAACCTGCTCCAAACCTGCAACCACATCAGACCTACTATCCTCAAGCCCTAAAGGCTCCTTCTTGCCAAACATCACTACCTTGGACTTACCCTTATCCCTTCCACTTGTTTTCAAGGGATTCAACTTAAAATTTTTGTCATCCTTCTTGATGGTATATTTGTTCTCCCAACCATCATATATGGACCTCCTATCAAATTTCCAATGTCTCCCTAAGAGTACATGACAACAATCCATTAGAAAAATGTCACATAGGACCCTATCCTTATACTCACCAATCTGGATATCAACATATGCTTGCTCATTCACCACCAAGTTTTGAATATCATTCACCCAAGAAACTCTATAAGGTGCTACATGAGGTAACTTTTCCAAATTCAACCTATCCACCATCTCCCTAGACACTAGATTATCTTGAGAACCAGAATCAATGACGAATTGACACACTTTACCTTTGCATTTGCATGTAGTTCTGAATAGGTTCCTTCTTTGACTTAAATATTCTTCCTTGGATTCTTGCAACATAGTTCTTCTTATCATGAGTGCCTCTCCTTCTTCTGATGCGGGGTTCACTACAGGTGAAGTCACACTCTCTTCATCTTCATGCACTAGTTGATTCCTCCTCTCTCCACCATAAGATCTTGAGCCTTGATTTTCAAGGCATGTAAAGGTTGAATGTCCAAGCTGGTTACAGGTGTAGCATCTCCCTAAGAATTGGTAGGAGCCTCTTCCTCCATTAAATCTACCTCTTGAACTCTCCATCCACCTCTGAAATCAGATTTCTCTTGGTCCTTCTTGAAATCTCCTTGACTTTCATTGTTTGCCTTTGAATTAGGATTGAATCCTCTTGCTACCTTCTCTTGTCTCCTCTTTAGCTTTTCTTTTGCCCTCATTTCCATTTGGAGGCATTATTCAACTGATTTTGGTGTCAACAAGCTGATTTGATCTTGAATGTTGAATCTTAGACCATTCAAGTACCTAGCAGTCATTTCTTCCTCATCTTCTTCATGTTTAGCCCTTATACTTAGCCTATAAAACTCTTCAGTATATGCTTGTACATCTAACTCCTTTTGTCTAAGGTTTTGTAATTTCTTAAGCAATTGAATACTGTAATCAAAAGGAAGAAATTTACCTTTGATCTTTGTTTTCATCTTCTCCCAAAAAGTGATCTTTCTCTTTCATTTTCTCTCCCTATCCTCTTGCACAAAATTCCACCACACCAAAGCATGTCCTTTCAATTTTATTTTTTCTCTCTTCACCTTATGTCCTTCATCAACATCTTCACTATCAAAGTAGTTCTCCAAAGCCCCTATCCAATCCAAGAGCTCTTTACTATCAGGTTTTCCTCCATACATAGGAACATCCATTTTTCCATGTCCATCCTTCTTCACAACTTTCAAAAGCTTCATTATTCTCACATCATCTAGATCCATTTGCTCTTCTTCACTAGAGGTCTCTTCCTCTTCAGATTCACTTTCATCCAAAAGGGTCCTGCCCTTAGCCTTTATTGCAGCTAGCTCCTACTTCAGTGTCTCTATATCCTTGTCATGATTTTCAAGTTTCCTTGCAACAACGTTGTTTTTAGGAGGTATTTTGCTTCCTCCAACTACCTTCTTGTTCCTACACACAAACTTCAACCTTGATCTCACAAAGACCTATTCCCTTGCTCTGATACCACTATGATGCAAAGAGTATGAACCAAATAAGAAATATGACACAACTTCTCTCAAATATTCCCACTTGGACATCAATTCACCAAAATCACAACAGGGTAACCTAAACCAATTCCAAAGTGTGACAAAGATCATAAATAGGACTACTCACTCACCCTCATTTCCTAGCAATAATGCAGATTTAGTTTTTGGCCATTTACTCAAATATTCTCCAAGACGCTTGACAAAAATATCATGGATTCAAACACCCATTTCATATTTGTAACACATTTCCCAAGGACATGTATGAGTCTTTTGGACCAAACCCTTGAAATCACGCTTCCTACGCTGTCCTAATTAGGCTGATCAGGCTTAATTTACAAAGCAACACATCTTCAAACTTGGCACAGCCCCTTGAGACTATGGGGAAGAAATTAATATGCCCTCAAACCCCCAAAACCACAATCAACTCATAGGATTATCTTTTCCAACATGGTGAACCACTAAACCCTTGATTCCTAGCCAAATCAGGAGGTTTTATTCAAAGTCTTACTTTCCTATCCTCTCTAACCTTGCCACCAACTCAAACATGTGTTTTATGACCCCAATATGCTTAAAAGTTGAAGAAATTTCCCCAATTACATTTATTTGATCAAACCCTAGACTTAAGGCACCATTTTCAAGTGTTTCCCTTAACAACTCAGTCAGGACAACATACTTCATTCTCTTACTCTTTCCCCACAACTCTATCCATGCCTTATAAATTATTTTTATACTTCCTAGGGCCCATTACACTTTCTATAGTAGTCACATTCAGTGTATGGGCTCTGAATACATGATTCTAGATCACAAACCACAAAACAGAGTGCTCTCAGTCTGCTACAGGAGAAATGGAATTTTTAGTCAAAAAACACAAAATATCTCCCTCAAAGCTATTGCAAGGGATTTTTAATACATGCCTTCACATAGTAGCAAGATTTACATAGCACAAATAAATTGTACGGACTTGTACAGGTCTGTAAAAAGTAAAGAAACTCAAAAATAACTGTAAACACAAAGATATTTTATTTGCTAGTCCTTCTAGTTTTCAAGCCCCCATTACAAATGATGTATCTCACCTTTATAAAGGTCCTATACATAATAAAAATCTACCAACTACCTCCCAATTGAATTCTAAACTCCTTAAGACCGTTTGGATGAAATTGACATTGTGTTTACAATTTGTTACCATCATGGTTACACAATTTGAAATGTTTACATTTTGTGGTCCCAAAGTGAATATAACCTAACCAAAGACACCTATAATGGTCCTGTTTAACCTTATTCAAGAAGGAAAACATGAAAATGAAACTATTCTACCACCTAGACTTCATTGTCATCATGACATTATTTGACAACTTATCCTATTTTAACATATTTTGCAACTTCCTTGTTGCATAATGTTTAAAAGACCTTCAAATAACTTAATGAACCTTCAAGGCTCTTTTCCTTACATTCCAAGGTGATGGTGCCCTTGCACCAAAGGAAAAATCTATCATTCATACAATTTGATCAAGTAACTATGGTGGAATTCTTTGTTGCATTGGGATTGTAGTCTCTCTCTAACAAGTCCTCTTTGTCTTCTTTGTATCTCTATGGTAGTGATCCCTTCGGGTTATATCCTTGTTGGAAAGTGATTCCCTATTTTAGGTAGTGAGCCTTTTTGTAATCGGTTTTTATAGTCTCTATAGTGTGAGTTAATCCTCACCGTGGTTTTTCCCTCATTGGGTTTTCCACGTAAATCTGGTGTTATTGTGCTTATGTGTTAGAATTGAGTTTCTACATTGGCATCTGATGATTAATAATTTAAGTAGTTTTAAGTATTAGTTTTGGTGATTGAATTAAAGGTTAAAATCTGGGACAACTGATTCACCCCCCCCTCTCAATTGTCCCATTCAACAATTACTTGAGATCAATGGTCTTTGAATGAATCAACTCTTGAATGCAGTGCATGCGGATCTCGATGTGCTTGGTTTGTTGATGATGGAACAAATTGCAAGAGATCTGAATCACACTCTAGTTGTCACGATAGATTATTTTTGGCTTCTGAAAGGGAATGCCAAACTTCGCAAGAATTTTTTTGATGTCATATGGCCTTAGTAGTAGCATTAACCACTCCTTGATACTTAGCCTCTTCAGATGAAAGAGAAATAGAAAATTTCTGCTTGCTTGACTAAAAAATTGGACTGAAACCAAGGGAGAAGCAATACCCTGAAGTAGACTTATGATCTTGAGAATCACTTGCTCGATTTAAATCTGTATGTCCCACCAAGTCAAAAATTCATGCCCATTGCATAATGCATCCTATAATTATGAGTACACTTGATGTAGTGAACAATCCGCTTAGCTACTTTCTAGTGCAACTCATGTGGCTCCTACATGAATTGAGAGACCATTCATACAATATATGAAATGTTGGGCCTCGTATGAGTTAGATAGATGAGACTATTGACAAGCTATCGATATAAAGTACCATTAACCAAGGGTGAAGAAAACTTAGCCTCAAGTTTAACCCCTGACAAGAATGGAGTCAATGTAGGCTTACAATCAGCCATGTGAAACCTCTAGTGCATATCAAGTGTGTACTTAGACTGTGCAAGAGTGATACCTGAGGAAGATTGAGTGTTCTCAATCCCCAAGAAATAGTGCAATAATAGTATGATATCAAAAACAGATCATGAAGGGTGGTTTTCACTACCTGAATAGTGGATGAGTGACTTCTTGTGATAAAAATTTCATCAACATAGAGAATTAGGAAGGTGTGAATATCATCTTTCTACTAAATGTATACATTAGGATTAGAATGGCATTGAGTTAACCTCACTTTTAAAAGGAAGGAGGCTATAGAGTGACTTCCAAAGATGACACACAAGTGAAGGATCTTGAATGAATCCCTATGGATGCTCCATATATATCTCCTCCTAAAGATCACCATGAAGAAAATCACTCTTCACATCCATCTGATGAACATCCCATCTATGTCTTCCAACAATAGTAAGAACAAGTCAAATTTAATTCATTTTGGTGATTGGTACAAAAGTCTCAGAGTAGTAAATCCCTAGAACTTGGGAGAATCCTTTGGCAACCAAGTGATCCTTATGCCTATTAATCAACTCATATACTACATATTTTATTTGAAACTTGCATTGAATAGGTTTCCTTCCCTTAGGAAGTGAGACAAGATCCCAAGTGTGGTTCATGTCCAAGGAACTAAACTTTTCCTCCATGTCTGCATCCCACTCGGGGACACCTGGAATCTTCTCATAACTTTTGTCGATTGAAAGATGAGGAAAGGAAGACATGTGGATCATCCTAAAACTATGATCTTGTTCTTTGGTGATTTGAAGGATCCCCTACCCAATCACCAGTTGACTATAAAGTTTGACAAGCCCAAAGAGGCTCTATGATTAGAGAATGGGAGAGTTAAGAGGAGAATCATCATCCTTTAAAGATGAATTATGTGCATCCTCATGATCACTATCATCATCATCATGATCTAAAGGATTATGATCCTATGAAGAGCTATCATCATGATACAAGGACTCAAAATTGATGGTTGTAGGAGAAGTGTTGAGAGAAGGATTGAGGAATTATCCTAAAATTGAACACTCCTCTCAATGAAAAAGTCATATGTGGTAGGATGCAGAAGCCTATAGCCTTTAACATCATTTGAGTAACCAATAAATATGTAAGTATTTCTCTGTGGATCCATAGCCTTATGTTTCTTTGTTGGAATGTAGGCCCATGCACTAGAGACAAACACTCAAAAGTGCTTAGCCAACAATTTTTTACTATTCTAGGCTTGAAAAGGAGTTACCTCCTTCATAGAATTATGAGGTATGCATTTCTAGATATAACACACATAGTTAATGGCTTCTACCCAGAAAGATGGTGCCAAAGACTTGAAATGAATCATACAATTATCCATCTCTTTCAAGGATCGATTCTTCCATTCTACAAATCTATTCTACTAAGGATTGTATACTACAAATAAATACTTGTTGAAGTACAATATTGCATAAACCTATGGTTGACATATTACTACTGATTATCTGTATGTAAAACTTTGATAGATTTTATAGTTTGTTTGTCTAAAAAATCCTTATACTCCAAGAATAAATCAAAGACTTCACACTTTTGTTTGAGAAAGTGCACAGTGGTGTACTCGAGAAATCATCAATGAATATCAAAAACATATTGAGATCTATTTAAAGATGGATGTGGAAATGGGCTTGCCAAATCACTATGTACCAACTCCAAAAGATGTGAGGATCTCCAAGCTTTTCCTTTGTCAAATTATCTTCTGGATGATTTCCAAGAATGCAAACATGACAAACACCTTGAGAAAAGAAAACTATAGGAAATCCTATAACCATTTCCTATTTGATGAGCTACTATAATTAGTAAAAGTAATTCAAGTGGCCAGACCGTTGATGCCACAAATTACTCACATCATCTAAATGAGTGAGTAGAATAGTTGAAGGGGGATCAAGAACAAAGTGAGAGAACAAATAAAGCTAAGATTGATGATCTTCTCTCCCAACTATAATTTTATAATAACTGTGCATGTCACGAATCACAATTGAATCAAGAGTAAACTCAACTCTCTTGCATGTACCTATGTGAGTGATTTGATAGCTACATAGGAGATTAGTTGATAATGAGGGCACAAAAAGAACATCCTAAATGTGTCATCCCCAAAATCAACAAACCATCTCCCACACACCTCAACTAGAGTATTGTCACCCATCAAAATGGAAGGCATAAAGCATGGATCCATAGGTTCAAGTTCATCCTTAGTTGAAGCCATTTGGTGTGAAGCACTTGAATCAAGAGCCCATGTGGATGATGGAGAAGCAACTAATACAAGGGCCTTTCCATTTCCTTTCCCCTTGATGTTGTCTTTGGTCTTGTGAGAACCCTCTTCTGAACTTTGTTTGATGGAATCATGAACGCTAAGATTATTCTTCTCAAGAATGTGTGTCAAGTGATCAACTTGCTTCTTCAAAAATTTGTGCTCATCATGACTGGGTTTCTTACAATAGGCACATTTGAACCACTCTTTCTTATGCTTGTCACCTTTTGAAGATAAGGTCTCATTACTTGCTTTTGGAGTAGCTAATTTTATATTCTTCTTCTCTTTACTATTCTTTTGTTTCTTATCCTTATTACTATTTTATCCTCTTTGTTCATTTGTGCCAAGGTTAACAGCCAAGGCATGTGACCTAGAAGACTTAAGAGTGCTCATCTAAATTAACTTATGTTTCTCCTATGTGAGAGAAGTAGAAAAATCATCTGAATATGAAATCTTGAATTGAGATCCAAGTGCATCCTTAGTAGCATAGAAGGTAGAAACAAATACCGAATATTCAAAACTTAGCTTTGAGAGAATACTTAGAATTAGTTGTTCATCTTTCTTATCAATTCCACATTGTTGTAGTTGTAGCCTTAGTGATTTCAATTTGGTGAAGAAATATTGAACTATGTTGAAGTTGCATAGATTTAAGATGATTAGTCTTGAACACCCAAAATATCGAGAGGGGCGGGGGTGAGTCAATATTCTACTAAATAATTCAACTATTAACCATCTAAGTATTAAAGCACATCTAATTACATTTTTAAGTAAAGATATGAAAGATATCATAGCATCACATAACACATGAACACCAAGATTTTCACGTGGAAAACCCAAAATGGGAAAACCATGATGAGGATTAGCTCACAATATATTATAACTGGTTATAAGATATTACAGGGGCACACTGCTAGGACACACTATCCTTAAAAGGATCATAGCCTGAAATGATTACAAAATAGAGTGTTGATCACTTCTAAAATTGAGATGATGAAATACACCTTTCATGTGCTGAATTCAATTCCAATAGAGCTCTGAAATATAAAATCCTACACTACTTTGCAATCTTACAATATACACTACAATTATTCCTTGATACAGAACTTGTACATATAATTTCATACATAATCACACATGTCTCTCCTTCAAATACAAAAATGTCTCATATATATACCATTACATCCCTACACATCAATTAGGTTGGCCTAATTATATGTATGCACATTCAATTCAAAAATAGCTTGTCAACCCAAAGACTTAAAACAAAATTCCTTTAACACTCAAAACCAAAACATGCAAGGAATATGTTAGGTCGAAACGAACCTAAAAAGGATCTCTTTAACATCTGCACAACACCCTAGACTTCATACCAATATATTCATGTCAGCCAAGTGAAATGCTCAATGGCAAACTTTTGTCATTTATATCTTTCAGCCCATTCAACCAAAATCACTGAAAACCTGTTCACATATGAGTTTAATAGTCTTGATTAACATACTAAAATTAAATAGATCGATCTCTTACTACGAGCAATTTCAGACCAAATTATCAGATCAAGGTAACATAAAAACTGCTTATAGATTTAGACAAAAATGTCACCAAACAATGTTGGCATCAATGATAACACACCGAAGGATTTATTATTCATTATTCAAAAAATTAGTTAATTCTCCAACATATGACCTCTCATAGAATTTTGAGTGCCAAAAAGAGATTCTATCTTTTTCCATATTTCATTTGGAGTATTCAAATATTCAATATGAAAGAGAAAATTAGGAGATACAAACAAAAACAATGCTCCATATGCTTTATCATATTTGTTAAATCACTCAAGCTTATCTTCATCTTTAGTTGGTTCAATTTCTAGTCCCATTGTTATTATATGCAAACCAAAACTTCTTAAGTGAACATTCATTTTTTATTTCCATTCAAAATAGTTGTATGCAGTTAGAGTAGGAACTATTGCTGAACTCATGATGAAGAAATGCAAAAAGAAATGTAGAAAAAAAATGAACACGAGAATTCCAAGAACACCCCCCAAATATTATAAGGTTGGCACTTTATATTTTAGTGCATTTACAAAGACTTTTCCAAAGTACAATGCTCAATAGACTCAAACTAGCCAAAGTTACAAATTTTGATACAATATGAACGTGAGACAAAATCTGAAAAAATTAGCCTTATAATTGTTTAGTGCTCACCAATACCTTTGCAATGCCTATTTGTTTTTGAAAATTGGAGCATTGGGGTGAAATTTATGGCATGTTAAAGAAATTGGCACAAATAGTTTCAACCTAAAATATCTGGTACAAAAGGGTAAAAAATATTCTTAATACCTCTATGTGAATGTGCTTGTCTCCAGATTTCTGATGATATCTTGTTTGTTGAAATTTGAAACCCAAAGCAAAATATATGAATTTTTGAAAAATCAAAGTTTTCTTGTAAGAAACAATTTTTTCTAGCAAAAAATAGTTTTACTTCTGATTTGAATTCTAAAAAATCTACTCACTGTGTATATATAAAAAAAACCCATAAATATTTTAAAGATAAGAACAAAAACCAAGTTTGCTTTTTATTCAGAAAGCAAAAGATGAAAAAATGAGGTTTATTTAACCTTCAGTCTATAGAGAAATGGATTCATTACTCTTTTTGGACATAATTCTTTTCTAGATTTTCTCAATATATACAAAACATAATAGATATCAAGATAGTTTTTCAACCTTGGGAACAAAACCCATAAATCATTATTTTTACCAATGAATGGAAGCTGAATTTATGAAGAAAAAATGAAAATGAATCCAAAAAAAACTATTCACCAGATCTGAGCTTCAAAATATTGCAAGTATGAATGAGTATGGTGGTGTTGTCATTAATTTTGTCATTGATTTCAACACAATACAAGTTGTTGCAGTGAAAGGAATTAAGTGATTGTAGGTGGTGCATGCATAGTTGAGATACTATAGATATGTTGTGAGTACATGGATCTATATTTTTGGTATTATAGGTGTGTTGATATGATGAGTTATCAAGTGCTTTTGAGAAAATTAATAAAAAGTGAAGACATAGTTGTGTGTGTGTTCAGAATGTGCTCTGATAGTGTGCTCTTCATTTCTTCTATGTTGATCCTATGATTGTAAAGATCTATATTGTTGTTTACAAGCATCCTTGAGTGATATATCTTGGATTATAGCTTCTAGTTTTGATGAAGAGTGAAAGTTGAGTTCACTGGTTTGTGAACTAGTCTAGCATAGTTGTTTGTCTATGGACTGGGAGAAATGTATTTTCTTTGTATTCCTCTACTAGTTTGTTTAAGGTCTTTCAAATTTGGAGGAAGGCTTGTAATTGTGTTATCTATGTCCTAGAAAAAGAATTTGTAGTTTGGTTCTCTGAAAGACTAGTTCCAAAGTTACATTATGTGTCTGTACAGTCCGGTTGGACTATTGGAAAGTGTTCTCTATATGAATATTGTTGCACTTGTTGTGGATGGATGTGAAGGCTTCTAAGAGGTGTTCTAGTGTATGATGAATCATGTTTTGTGGTCCACATGTTATCTTGTTGCGAATGTGCATACTTCAAAATTCATTGGTGTTTTAATTAGGTTTGGCTAACCTAGTGTCTACACAGTATACAAAGGATAAGTATCAATTAAGGAAGCGTGTGACTGATCCAAGATGTTGTTTTGGGTCCTGGTTAAGTATTAATTTGGTCCACTCTCATTCTTACCCACCACAAGAATGTTAGTCGTCAACCTAATTTGAATTTATAAAATAAAGAAAGTGTATCCGAGCTTGAAATAAGTTTCTAAGATCGAAGGTTGTATAAATAAAAGGCAATATGTTAAGGTTTGCAAGCCACAAGTGTGACAAGTGAAGTACATGTAAAAGATTGTGTGAAAATGATCTGAGGGTGAGAACTTCAAGTGTTAGACTCTTGAAGGTAGTGAGATGATCGTGTTTCTAATTCTTTGATTAAGGCTGTGACTATGAGCGAGTTGTAGTGGTGTTTTTTTTTGTTACATTGAGATAATATTTGTTGTGCCTATAGCACACAAGCCCCATTTAGAATTGTGACCCTCTCTTTCATTATTTTTTGGGTCATTTTTGCCTTTGCCTCACTTTGTGTACCCCTTATTTTTGAGTCCTGAGTGGTCAATAAGTCTTAAAGTTATCATATCGAGTTGACCAAGTTTCACCACCCTCAAAATATTCAAGTCTTTTGCCTTCACATAGTTCCTTTGGCAGTTCTCCTTGAATTCTTAAAACTATCATCTTTTGCTCCTTACGGGTCCGCCCTTGGTGGAATTTTGTCCTTCCTTCACTATTTATGTGGAGGCTGAGTCAGCTAGTCCACCCAATCTATGGGTCCCGCATCATTCGTTGTTGTCCCTTTCACTGACTGATCATATGGAAAACACTTGGTTGTTGCCCACCCCGTGGGCTCTGCCGTTCTCGCCACCGACCGTTCCAAACCTATGCCCACCAACCATGCCTATCGCCTTACTAGAATTTATTGTGGGAATTTGTAGGTTTATGGATTTTGTTGCCCAAGCCTTCACCTAATCAGAACAAGTGGTCAATAATGTACCAAAGTGCATGAATAATTGGGAATTGATCACTAGTAGGTCCAAGAAATTGACCTTCTAGTACTCTAGTTTGACATTCTAGAGTGGAGTAAACTTTGGGCGTTGATGGGAAAATTCGTGGAGTATGCCACTATAAATAAAAATGAGGGGAAGCCTATTAGTGATGATGAGTTTCTCAATGTGTAACTACAACAAAAGAGAAATCAACAAAGGACAAAAGTGTTACATTGCTAGGCACTAGAGGATGAAATAGGGATAAGACAAAGAATGTAATTTAAAATTGTAAAATATTGGGGGTAGGTGGAACCCTAATTTTTAGTGAATCTTGGCCACACAATGAGATTAAATCTTTTCCATTCATTTTTCTTTTTGAGAACTATAAATAGGGGGTCTCCTCTCATTTTCAAAGAGAGAGTTGAGTTGTTGTAAAGACACGATGCTGAAATTCTAATAGAAATTTATTGATTTTGGTGGATTCTTGAGTTTCTTTCATGTTTCATGATTCTTCTCCCCATAGTTGATAGATTTGAGTGGATTTAATTTGATTTTCTATAAGTTTTAACATGCTTTGGTAGATTAGTAAATGTTATTCATTGATGTTGAAGAATACTGTTGTGTTGATGCCCTTCCTTGTTCATGCTTTTTGCTATTTGTTGATGATAAATAATAGTGTAAAGCTACTCTGAACATAAATTGATTGCTACACTTAAAATTCATATTTTATTCATGTTTCATTGTGAATGAATATTTGAAAATATTTAGACCTTAGAAGATAGCACTAGCTTCATGAGACTGTTAGCTGATTTGGTTAAGTGGAACCTAGTTTCAGGAAGGCTGTCCACTATAACATCCTCCATTATCACTATTCATTGGTAGTTATAGGTCTAGGAACCTCTCCTTCTCCCTTCCCTTTTAAAGTTTCTTTGAAATAGTAATTTAGGCAAAGTTTAGGCATCATTGTAAAGCAAAATCTGATGATAAAGGTGGTCTAGACTATTGTTTTGAACTTGCAGCAATTGCACATCAATTCCAACATCTTACAAACTCTATTTAAAGAACCAATTTCCCTCCAACTTAACATACATAAGGCTTCCCTATGATTATAAAAAAATCACATGAACCAATTGAGACATTCCAAGCAAGTCATGACCTGACACCTAAGATATTTTGAGGTAGTTGTTTGCAACTTTTTTGTAGGTTTCTACCTTCCAAGAGAGGTGATGCACCTATGCATTACCTGTGTTGAGAAGTGCAAAAAAACCCATCAATTGAACTAGCGCTAGAAGGAGGGCCCTCCTTGTGTTAATTTGGATCGAATCGGTACATTCTCCCTTGAAAGATTTCATAGAGTTCTAAGATCCACACAAAATAAAGGGGAATTTCAAGAGCTACCATTCCCTACCAAGGCTAGAAGAGCTAAAAGAGGGGAAGCTACTGCCTTTGGTGTATCCAACCAGCTCACCTCACCTTCATCCTCACCCTCTCCTTGCATCCATTTGCCCCCACCTTCTCCTTCACCATTGGAAACACCCTCTTCTTCCCATCCACTACAAACTACCTTCCAAGCTGTCATCTCCCACAACCAAGGCACTTCCTTCCAACCCAATGTATCTCCTTCCTTGAGCACTCAATGGGGCCTTGACTTCATTGGTTCGGTAATCCCTCCATCCTCTATAGGCCACACGTACATTCTATCTGCCTCTGATTATTGTACTAGATGGACATAAGTGATTGCATGTAGGAAATGTACAACTAAGATAGTCATTAATCTCCTTGAAAGTTTTATTCTGAATTGCTTTGGCTGCACTTATGCCCTTGTTTGTGATAATGGCCCTACATTCTCCTCACTCAAATTTTCTAGTTGGGCCTTTGACTATGGTATTACCCTTAAGTTTTCATCAAATTTCTACCCTTAAGGCAATGGACTAGCTGAATCCACAAACAAGAACTTAATCACTGTAATTAAGAAGCTACTTGACAAGAATCCTAAATATTGGCACACCTAGTTGCATTTTTCCCTTTGGGCAGATTGCACACTCCATAAAGCTTCTCTGGGTAATTTCCCATTTCACCTAGTCTACGGACTAGAAATTGTCTTTCATGTCCACCTAAAGATTCCTACCCTCCAATTTATCAATGCTTATTATGAGAAGGGAGATCGCCAAGATGCCTATTTGGATGAATTGTTACATCTAGAAGAATTATGTGATAAAGCCATTGAAAAATTCACCAAACATTAGGGTGTAGTCAAAATATGGTTCAATTGACAAGCCAAAGTTAAGGTCTTTATAATTGTTGATTTGGTCCTATGTTGGGACAAGGCCCATGAAAAGAAAGGGGGACATGAAAAATTTGACAAGCTTTGGTTGGGCCTCTTTCAAATCTCTGAAATTTTAGGAGATAATTCTTTTCACCTCAAGATAGTAACTGGTGAAGATGTCTCATTGCCTGCCAATGAGAAACACCTCAAGCATTATTTTCTTGTCTGAGCTCTACTAAGCTGGCATTTGTAAATACTTGTATATAGGTTAGTGTAGGTTTCCTTGGCTTTTTGTCTCACTTCGCTTCCATTTTTCTCATCCTCCTGTCTATTTTGTTGTGTCGAGTTTATTCCTTTGTTTATGATGCGGTGGTATTTCTCGGTTTGATGAGTGTTTCACTTTGATACCCACTCTTTGTGTTCTTTGGATAAATATTCACTCCCAACTATTAGTCTTTGATTGCTATTGTAGGGTGGTTTCCTTACTTGAACTCTGACTTGACCTAGAACATGAACATTGATTGAATCCTCCCACTTGTCTCAGATCATGCACCAAGCACACACTAATTTGTTTATGAAGGGCTATACAATGGTCGTTATGATAGCCTAGCAAGTGAAAAATCTTAAGTCTACTTCAGTGACTACTGTGATTCTAAACCCATAGTAAGCTTCGATGCTTATAGAGTTGAGCAAAAGAAAGAAGTACACAAAGGAAAATATTTGAAAAGAAAAGAAAAAATGAAAATGAGGTAACTATGTGGGTGTGCAAAAAATTCTATTAGGGCTATGGATGTCCAACTGACAATAGAGCAATGTTCATGGGATCACAACGACAACCCCGTCAGGGTTATGGACACCTGACTGGCAGCGGGGCAATGTCCAGGTTACTTTTGAGGTTAGACAATTTATGTAGCTTGCATGGCCCGATTAATGGTCATTTGTCATAGTTCCTGAAGAAAAGGAATGAATTCACCATGTGCGCACACTCCTGAGATGTTTTGTGATTTGACTTAGTTAAGGATCCCGCTTTCCTTCAAATTCCTCAGTTAACTTATGGAAACTACCCCTGGTCTGCAAAACCAAAGATTCTGGGTTTCAAATGAGTATTTATCCTTAGAACGCTCAGGAGCGTTTTCCCAACAGAGTCGCCATTTGTTGTGCCTATAGCACACACACCTCATTCGGAATGGAGACCCCTCTCTTTCAATTTTTGTCTAGTCACTTTTGCCTTCTCCTCACTTTATGTGCCCCCTATATTTGAGTTCTAAGTAGTCAATAAGTCTTAAACTTATCATCTTGAGTTGAAAAAGTTTCACCATCCTCAAAATATTCAAGTCTTCGACCTTCAAGGAATTCCTTTGGCAGTTTTCCTTAAATCCTTAAAACTATCATCTTTTTCTCCTTGTGGGACGCCCTTTGTGGAATTCCATCCTTCCTTTGATGTTTATGCAGTAGCTGAGTCAGAACATACACCCACCCTACAGGTCTTGCATCATTCATTGTCATCCCTTTAACCGATCGATAAAATGATAAACGTGTTGTGCAGTTTTCGCACACATGCCCCACTGAAAGTGGTGACCCTCTTTTTTCACTTTTTGGTGTTTTGGCCCTTCTTTTCTGGGGGTTTTTCGCTTGCTTGGGTTCGTGCTTTAATTTCCATCTTGCCAATTGAAGTGGTGCACTTGTGAATTTTATTGAAAATCTTGAGTTCTAACTTTGTTTCAGAGTTTTCACTGCATTCGGGAAAATCTGCCTAGGCTAGATTCTCCCAGTTTCCTTTTGATGTCTGAAGTTGCTACCATTCACCCTATTTTTGGGAAAATTTGTATGGTCTGGATTTCCCCGAAGTCCATCACCACGTCGACTCCCCGGGTTTTTGTGGTCGTGGCTATCTTGTCGACTGCATTAATGGTGTTTGTGCGGACATTTTGGGGCTTTGATATATTGGATTTTGGGAGGTAAATGATCATTTGAGTTTGTGCATTTGCTATCATTTGAGCTTGTGTCTTGGAGCTTTTGGTGTTTTGCTGGATTGAGATTTTTGAAGCCATTTGGACTATGCATTTGCATTTCATTTGCATGGATTGTGTCTTGCTCTCATTTCATGGTTTTCTGTTGGCGTCACTAGTTCCAACCCTTTCACTCCCATGGTATGTTGGAATGCTCTTTTACTCTGTTGATTTCGAATTGCTTTTCTTCATTTATTTCCTAGAATTTCCTGATTCCCTAGTGTCCTTGGGTATGCACATCATCATTGGGCATTTTGGGGGTTTGCATTGCTTTACCAGTCCTCCAGGTTGGTTGTTGATGTTTGCTTTTGGTTTGGTACTACTTCTTGTTTAGGTGTTTGCTTGCATTGGTCTTAAGACACTCAATTCTGGTGTGTGAGCAAGTCATTCTTTGTTCCCTGTGCTTTCATGGTAGACATTTTAGGGTTCTTGACCTAGGGTATGGCCAATCCTCCACAAATTACTGTGAGGAGCATTCTAAATTCGTGTTTCATTCATTGGAGGTCTAGGTCAATTTATTGTCAGAATGCAGGCTTTAGATCTAGAGTTGTTAAATAGTTTTGGTGAAAGTAGTGAGAAGGAGGATAGGTTCAGGTTTTTGAGGTCCTCATGGAATTCTGCTTCCCTTGGATTTCCCTGACTCATCTCTTTCTTTCTTTTTCACCACTTTTTTCCAGATTTCATTTATCTCGCAAAAATTTGCTTCCTCCGGATTTTCTCGGTGTCCGCAGTCGGGTCATATTTCTGATTTCTTGCTTTGGTGATGGTATATCCGGATTTCACAAAAATCCGCTTCCACCAGATTTTCCAAGATGTTCTGCGGCTCCTCCTTTTTCCTAGGTTAGTTGTAATTGGTGCTATTTTTGCCAAAATTAGTCTCTAGCGGATTCTTTTGGGTTTTCAGGAAAAAGGTTGAATTTGATGATTGCAGAAAGATCTATTTATTGATGATGTATTTGATTGATTAAATGAGCTTATGCTAAGTGTTTCTAATGGTTTTCTTTGTTAATTGATGGATTTAAATGATATTATGGGATTTTTTATGCTTGGTTCACTGGAATCTGCCTGGTCCGGATTTTCCCGAAAATCCTTTCCAGTGTAGAATCCGCGAGGGGGGCTAAATCCCAAACTTTGATGTAATAGTTTCCTACACTTGATTTTTCTTGTGGATTTGATTGTGGTCATCTTTATGTGTTTGCAAGTAGGATAAGGATAGGATGTTGTTGGTTGAGGAAAGGGAAAGGCAACAGATCCAGGTGTAGAGACTTCTACCATCTCAAATGCAAAGAAGGTGAAGTTGGATATAAAGAGTTGGATCCTTGAGAGCAAGCTGACCTCAATTTGGTCAGGAATAAAAAATAAAAACATAGGCATGTGGGACTATGAAGAGTTCAAGGCTGAGATGTCAGCACTGAGCCATTCTTTGTTGGTAAAAAGAATGGTAGACTCCAGATTGGCTCATGTGGTAGGTTTTGCTTCCATGGTGCAGTGCTATGAGCTGGTGCTTGAGTATGCCAAAAATTATGATAGAGGGACACAGAGGATAATTATCCCCCAGGGTAGGATTTTGGCTGGTTTCAGTCTGGTGTCTATTGCTGTAACCTTTGACATGCCTGATAGGTCCATGTGGTGGCCTTTGACATAGATGTTGCTAGAAAGTATTATGAGGAGAATGTAGTCAAGTCTCAGCAGGTGATCAACTCTTGGCTAGAGAAGCCTAAATCCAATTTCTCCAAGTTTCCTAAGCAACTGTTCAGGCTTAAGTTCAAGAGAGAGTACTACAATGTCATCACTCTTCTCAACAGGTTGATGGGATTGAAGAGTGCAGGTGTGTTCGAGACCTGGATGTTTAATGTGATTGCTAGAATGGAGCAAGGAATTGACTACCACTGGGCAGGGGCCATTAGTGCTTTGATTCATGAACAATTATGTAATGTCTTGCAAACCAAGACTTTTACCATGACCTCTTACCTAGTGTATTCATTGGTGAGACTTCACCCATACAAGGGGTTAAGCACTAGGGGTATTTTTGGGTAGGATGCCATCTATGAAGTATATCCATAGTTGATCCTAACTAGAGGAAGTTACAAGAGATCCAATGATGCTTTCACAATGTACATCACTAGATTGCTCCAAGGTGTAGAACATATGAGAATTTGTGATAAGGCAAAGGAATTGATAAAGATATATGAGGCATGGTTTATCCAGTTCCCAACTTTCTCATACATTAGAATCGATGGTTTTCAGAGGGCTCCCTATAGACTCCCTAGATATCCTACTGATCATGTCATATTGTTGGAAGTCACTAGGTAGATTTGTGACTTCGACAATGTTGTAAAGGGAGAGATGCACAAAACAGGTTTTGGGAATGATTTCCCCCTAAAAATTGGAATGGGTGAGGTTTGTGCTTCCATTCAGTCTGCTCACGCTTCTAAGGAGGAGATGAGTAATCTTGGTCTCTCCTTGCATTCCAAGAGGGAAAGGTTTGACATCATTGGAAAAACTCAAAAGTAGGCCAATAGGGAATATAGCCATAAGGCTCACATTGAAGATTATTGGGTTAACCTTGCCGATGAGTTCGAGGTAAGAAAGAAGAAGTTTTCTAGGTTGCCAGTGGATTTGGTGAGACTATACAATGTAAAGGCCATCCCTAACTAGGTAGACAAAGATGGAAATGTGATCCAGGGTCATGTCTATGAGGCAGTAAAGGATAGGCTAGTTGGAGAAGTTGACTGGTTAGAGGAGGAAAAGATTGAGTTGGACCAAGTCATGGCTCCAGTGATCAAATATACCAAGATGTGGTTGAAACACAAGATGCTAGAGTTGGAGAGTGAAGGTGTTCCATGCACCTATGATCTGATGGGAGACTTAGAGTCTCACTCTACTTCCGAGGGTTCACTTGAACCGGATCCTAAGGGTAAAGAAAAGGTGGATTCTCCTTTCAGAATCCAGGTAAGGAAGGTTCAAGCTAAGAAGGCTATAGAGGTAAGCAAACAGAGGAAGCCTGTTGCTAAGAAGAGGAGACATGCCTCTAAGAAAGAAGCTGAAAAGAATAAGGAATAAGAGGAGGAGGTTGAAATTTCTCCACCATTGATAAAGAGAAGATGAATCACAAAGCTGTCATAGAAGGTGGAGGAGGATCCTAAGGTTGACAAGAAAATTGAGCCACCAGTGGTAGAGGTGGACAGCTCAGGGGAAAAGACACAAGTTTACATGAGGAGATCAAGAACTCCTTCCCCAAGGGATACAATAGTAAAGGAGAATGATTCAGTGAGTAATCCTTGTTGTTGAGCAAGTGAATGTCTCTATTCCTTAGGATACTGGTAACACACAGGAGGAACCAAAGAAGGATGATGATCCTAAGGATAGGCAAGCTAGTGGCAATAAGGAAGCCCAAGCTGATTTGAATGTGGAGCAATTGGGTGAATATGTGACTGAGGAATTCAAGGAAGTAAAGGTGAGTCTTTCTGCATTTGAATTATTAAGAATTCTTGCCATTAGGAATGTAGTTCTTAGATCATTTAGTTCAAATGTAACATCGCAAGGGGTAGCCACCAATGAGGCTGCTACCAGGTCTTCTAATTCTCAAACACCCAGAAGTCAGGTCCCACCTGTAGACAAGAGGGGAGATAAGGATAAAGGATAGGTTGCACAAGCTAACACTCATCTGAATCTATTTCAAGGTAAGATGGAAACTCCTCCTTTCCTAATTTATGTTCGTATCTTCAGAAATAATTGTTTTCTACATTCAGAAGCCTCTACAAATGTTATACCTTTTATTGTTTGCAAAGCATTGGGTTTTACTCCTATTGCCTCTCAAAAGAAGGTTACTCAGTTGGACAAAATAGAAGTGAGTGTAGTTGGAGAATTGAACATGATCCCTATGCAACTTGCATAAGATCCTAGGGTGCAACAAGTGATCAATATCCAAGTGGATGACATTCCTGATACTTATGGTTTGATTCTAGGCAGAGATTTCACTAAAGTTTTAAATGGATATATGTCCATAGATCATTCCCATATGTGGTTACCATGGAAAGGAGTCCCAAATCAGATTAGAATTGAAAGAGAACCCAGAATGAAATATGTAATCATAGAATACCAAATAATCTCAAATGAGGTGTTGGTGTCTAACGTTACCATGGGGAACTATGTGTTGGCTGCATCAGTTGCAAAGGATGAAGTTTTTATGCTGCAGGATTCTTTAGATGAACACATTCCAGAGAGCAATGATCTAGAGACATTGGTTGAACAAGAGAATGGAATAAGTGAGTATGAGGATAGGCAACTTGGTTTATTGGATAACTTTCAGGAGTTCATCCAGAAGTGCATGGAAGATTAGATACAACTAAAAGGAAGCATGGAATTTGAAGAATTATTGCTTCCAAGTTGGTGCAGAGTCCATGATGCCCCTCATTCTAAGCTGGAATGTGACTTGTGTCAGACTGTGGTCCGACAAATACAAAAATGCATTAATCCAGTTCCACCTACTGGACTCAATGTACAGGAAGAATCAAACAATGATAAAGGTAAGAACCCAGTGCTTCCTAAAAATCTCCCTATCCCTAGCAAAAAATAAGGTAAATTGAAACCGAAGGAACCTGATGGCTGTTGGACACTAAGATTCGATGGATCTAAATCCAAACAAGGTGCTGGAGCAGGATTTGAATTGATTAGTCCTAAAGGTAAGAATTACTTTGTTGCTCATAGCTCCAGTTCCAATGCACTAATAATGTCGCTGAATATGAAGGTCTGATCCATGGCTTACTGATGGCATCAAGGAAGAAGGTTAAGATATTACAAGTGTTCGGAGATTCAAAGTTAGTAATCAAACAAGTAAGAAAATAATATTCGTGCCGTGATAGAAGAATGATCAATTACAAGCATAGAGTGTGGGATCGCATTGAAGGATTTGATGCTTTTAATATCCAGTTAATCCCTCAGAACAAAAATCAAGTTGTTGATTCTCTAGCACAAGCTGCTAGCACCTTGCAGCCTCTATCACTTTCAGGATTGAAGAAATTTATAGTAGAGCTCACTCCAGTCCCTTCAGTGCCTGACAACATTACTAATTTCTAGGTATTTGAAGATGATAAGCATATTCTGGATTTCATTACAAGATGTGATGTGTTTGCTTCCCAAGTTATTGATGAGATAGAGCCTCAGGAAGTAGAAATTGACTTTGGAGGAATCATCAATCTGAAGACTAATACCATTCCAAGAGGTATGGTACAACTTGAATAAATTTTTGATTTAGATAAGATAAGAGATCAAGAACAATAGACTAAAAGGGAGTCTCTCAGCAACCAGTGTGAGACATATAATATGGGGACATCACAGGACTCAAATAATGTTTTTATTGGCTAGGTATGTGCTCCAGAAGAAAGAAAGGGAATTATTGATACCTTACATACATATCATGATGTAATAGTTTGGAGTTATGAAGATTTGAAAACATATGACACTTCAATCATCACACACACCATTCCTTTGAAGTCATATGTCAAACCATTCAGGCAAAGACAAAGGCCAATTAATGCTTTGTTGGAACCCATTATTCAGAAAGAGGTGCAGAAACTGCTTTCAGCACGCATTATATTTCCAGTAAGACATTCTACTTGGGTGAAAAATTTGGTTCTAGTAAGGAAAAAGAATGGAGAAATTAGGCTATGTGTAGACTTTAGGAATCTGAATAGAGCATCAGAAAAGGATAATTATCTAGTTCCTTCACTGGATGAGGTGCTTTAGCTTGTTAATGGATCCCAAATGATGCCCGCTTTGGATGGGTATTCTGGATACAACCAGGTTATGGTGCAGTATGAGGATAGGCACAAGACTGCTTTTACTACAAAATGGGGAGCCTTTACTTATAGAAGGATGCCATTCAGATTGATCAATGCTAGAACTACATTCCAAAGAGCTATGGATATTGATTTTAAGGATATAACTGTAAGTACATAATTATTTATATGGATGATTTGACTATTTTTTCCAAGAAACAAGGTGATCATATAACAGACTTATGCAAGGTGTTTCAAAGATGTAGAGAGTTTGGTATTTCACTCAATCCAAGAAAGTGCATTTTTGGAGTCACAGAAGGAAAGTTATTGGGACACATTATCTCAGAATAGGGTATTGCTATTGATCCTAAGAGAATTAAGGCTATCTTGAAGATTCAACCTCTTGCAAGTAAGAAAGAGATGAAGCCATTCTTTAGAAAGATTAACTTTGTTAGGAAATTTATCACAAGATTTGCAGAGATAGTCAAGCCATTAAATGCTATGTTAAAACAAGAAGCAAAGGTAGAATGGAATGTGAAAGCTAAGGAGGCATTTGCAGAAATCAAGCAAGCTATTACTGAAGCTCCTGTATTGGTGAGTCCAGATTACACTATATATTTTGATCACTCTTGTGCTGCAATGTTAACCCAAAAGTTTGATCAAGGTGATGAAAACCCTATAGCCTTCATGAGTACTCCCTTAAAAGATGCAAAATTAAGATATCACAATGTTGAAAAATAGGCCTATGCTTTGGTCTGAGCAATGAAGAAGTTTCGACACTATATCTTGAGGAATAAATTTTTTGCAATAGTGCCTAATCCTGCAGTAAAACTGTTGTTGATGCAGAATGAGTTAGGTGAATGAAGGGCGAAGTGGGTAACCATGTTAAAGGAATATGATATGGAAATTCAACCCATGAAATTGGTAAGAGGATGAGGGATTACAAAGACAATGGCTGAGACAGGTCCTGATCTCACAACTCAACATTATTACCTTCAAGAGGTATCTCCAGGAGACTGGTATGATGAAATCATTTTCTATCTGTTGAATTAGCAGTGTCCTGATCACCTTAACACGGTTTAGAGGTGAGCCTTGTACTTGAAGAGTGGTAGTTTTATGATGAAAGGGGCTATCTTGTACAAAAGAAATCATGAGGGTGTATACTTAAGATGTCTGGAAAAAGAAGAAGCTTCCAGAGTAATGATTGAATTTCATGAGAAATATGGCACAGGCCATGGTTCTGCATCATCCATCGTACATCAGATCTTGAGGGCAGGCCATTACTGGCCTACTTTGTTCAAAGATGCACACCAACATGTGAGAACTTTTCACATATGTCAGACTACAACAAGTAAGGAAAAACATGCAGCTCTTCCACTTCATCCAGTCATAGAGGTAAAACCATTTGCTCAGTGGGGTGTGGACTTTATAGGTCCAATTAATCCCTCATCTTCTATGAGCCATAGGTATATTCTTACCATAACTGATTATTTTACTAGATGGATAAAGGCGCTTGCTTGTAAATAGTGTACTTCGGATGTGGTAATCAATTTTCTTGAATCAAGAATTATCAATCATTTTGGTTGTCCACTATCTTTGGTCAGTGATAATGGTCCTACATTTGCATCACTGAAGTTTTCTAGTTGGGCGTTTGATCATGGTATTGTTATTAAGTTTTCATCCAATTATTACCCTTAGGGTAATGGTCTAGCTGAGTCTTCCAACAAGAACCTATTGATAGTTATCCGTAAGTTGTTAGAACAAAATCCTAAGGACTAACACACCCAACTCTGATTTGCTCTCTAGGCTAACTGCACTAGACATAAGGCATCCATAGGAACCTCTCCTTATCACTTGGTGTATGGTTTGGAACATGTGTTTCCTATCCAGTTGAAAATCCCTACCCTGCAGTTTATTAACGAGTACTATAATGAAGAAGATTAATGTGAGGCCCGTTTGGTTGAATTGTTGCATCTGGAAGAGAAAAGAGATGAAGCCCTAGAGAACTTTGCTAAACATCAGGGTGTAGTAAAAAGATGGTTTGATAGGAGAGCTAAGGTAAAGGCCTTCAGAATTTCTAACTTAGTTCTCTACTGGGATAAAGCCCATGACCGTAAGGGAGAGCATGATAAATTTGATAAACTATGGCTTGGTCCTTATCGGATTTTAGAAATTCTGGGAGATAATGCTTTTTATTTGAAAACCCTCATTGGTGAGGATATCCCACTACCTGTTAATGGGCAGTATCTGAAGCATTATTTTCAACCTTGAACTACTTGCAGTTCATCTTGTACATAGCTAGAGTAGGTTTTCTTTTCATTTTGCTTTGTTGTTGGTTTTGCTTTGGTTTGTCCTATTTTTTTTATTTTTTACTTTTTGCTTTGGGTTTCTTGGTTTCCTTGGGGCTATTGCACCTATGCAACAGGCTATTTCATTTGGGATTGTTCTAAAAATTTCTCTTATAAACTTCAATTAGTTTTTCAGAATAAGGTGGTGGATTTCTTTTATTTGATGTCCCTTGTACTTGGAATTAGAATCACTTGTTCTAGATACACTTTGGAATATATTTGGGTCCTACATTTTCACACTAAATTAAAGATCCTGGAGTTGCATTGGGTTCTCGAGTGGTTTGGCCTGGTGAAAAATGTTATACTCTGCATTAGTGCCACTGTGTTCCTCACCCTAAGTGTGAGTCTCATTACTTACAAAGGTGAAGCAGAAAAGTTCTATAAAATAGAAAAAGAGAAAGAGAAAATTTTGAAAATTTGAATGAGCTTCACCTTATTAGGAGTATCCTAGTATCTCTACTGAGGCTATAGATGCCTGATTGGCAGTAGAGCTATGCTTGGGAGGGTCACAATGATAACCTCGCCAGGGCTATGAATGCTTGAATGGCAGTGAGGCTCTATCCAGGTTGCTTTTGAAGTTTGATTTTTTATGTAGCCTTGGTCAGATCTGCTCTTGTTCCCTTTGCACTTACAGGATAGGAATTAATGCATAATACACACACTTGGACCCTGGTATAGGAAAATGTCTTCTTGCTTGTGGTTTCTGAAAATTTGTTCATAGGAGTCTTGATGAGAGGGTTGAAACCAGAGATTATGGGTTCTTGATTCTAGTTTATCCTTGAAATGCTCTGGAGTATTTCCCCAGCGGAGTTGCCATTTGTTGCGCAGTTTTTGCACACATGCCCCACTGAAAGTGGGGACCCTCTTTTTCGCTTTTTGGTGTTTTGGCCCTTCTTTTCTAGGGGTTTTTCGCTTGCTTGGGTTCGTGCTTTAATGTCCATCTTGCCAATTGAAGTGGTGCACTTGTGAATTTTATTGAAAATCTTGAGTTCTGACTTTGTTTCAGAGTTTTCACTACATTCGGGAAAATCCGGATGGTCCGGATTTCCCCAAAGTTCGTCACCACGTCGAATCCCTAGGTTTTCATGGTCATGGTTGTCTTGTCAACCACATTAATGGCATTTTTGCAGATGTTTTGGGACTTTGATATATTGGATTTTGGGAGGTAAATGATCTTTTGAGTTTGTGCATTTGTCATTTGAGCTTTTCTCTTGGAGCTTTCGGTGTTTTGCTGGATTGAGATTTTTGAAGCCGTTTGGACTGTGCATTTTCATTTCGTGTGCGTGGATTGTGTCTTGCTCGTATTTCATGGTTTTCTATTGGCATCACCAGCTCCAGCCCTTTCGCTCCCATGGTATGTTGGAATGCTCTTTTACTTTATTGATTTCGAATTGCTTTGCTTCATTTATTTCTTGGAATTTCATGATTCCCTGGTGTCCTTGGGTATGCGCATCATCATTGGGATTTTTGGGGGTTTGCATTGCTGTACCAGTCTACTAGGTTGGTTGTTGATGTTTGCTTTTGGTTTGGTACTGCTTCTTGTTTGGGCGTTTGCTTGCATTGGTCTTAAGACTCTCAATTCTGGTGTGTGAGCAAGTCATGCTTTGTTCCTTATTCTTTCATGGTGGACATTTTAGGGTTCTTGACCTAGGGAATGGTCAATCCTCCTCAAATTATTGTGAGGAGCATTCTAAATTCGTGTTTCATTCATTGGAGGTCTAGGTCAATTTATTGTCAGAATGCAGGCTTTAGATCCAGAGATGTTAAATAGTTTTGGTGAAAGTAGTGAGAAGGAGGATAGGTTCGGGTTTTTGAGGTCCTCACGGAATTCCAGTTCCCCTAGATTTCCCTGACTTATCTCTTTCTTTCTTTTTCACCACTTTTTCTCGGATTTCATATATCTGCCAAAATCCACTTCCTCCAGATTTTCCCGGTGTCTGCAGTTGGGTCATTTTTTTGATTTCTCACTTTGGTGATGGTATATCCAGATTTCACAAAAATTCACTTCCACCGAATTTTCTCGGATGTTCCACGGCTCCTCCTTTTTCCCAGGTTCATTGTAATTGTCGTTGTTTTCACCAAAATCTGTCTCTAGCAGATTCTTCCGGGTTTTCGGGAAAAAGGTTGAATTTGGTGATTATGGAAGGATCTATTTATTGATGATGTATTTGATTGATTAAATGAGCTTATGCTAAGTGTTTCTAATGGTTTTCTTTGTTAATTGATGGATTTAAATGATATTATGGGATTTTGCATGCTTGGTTCGTTGGAATCCGCCTAGTCTGGATTTTCCCGAAAATCCTCTTTAGTGTAGAATCCCTGAAGGGGGCTAAATCACGAAATTTGAGATAATAATTTCTTGCACTCTTTGTTTCTTGTGGATTTTATTGTGGTCATCTTTATGTGTTTGTAGGCAAGATCTAGATAGGATGTTGATGGTCGAGGAAAGGGAAAGACAACAGATTCAGGTGCAAAGACTTCTGCCATCTCAGATGCAGAGAGGGTGAAGTTGGACATAAAGAGTCGGATCCCTAAGAGCAAGCTGACCTGAATTCGGTCAGGAATCACAGATACAAACTTAGTCATGTGAGACTATGAAGAGTTCAAGGCTAAGATGTTAGCACTAACCCCTCCTATGTTGGCAAAAAGAATGGTAGACTCTGGATTGGCTCATGTGGCAGGTTTTCCTTCCATGGTGCAGTGCTATGAGCTGGTGCTTGAGTGTGCCATAAATTATGATAGAGGGAAACAGAGGATAATTGGCCCCCAGGGCAGGATTTTGGCTTGTTTCAGTTCAGTGTCCATTGCTACAACCTTTGACATTCCTGATAGGTCCCATGTGGTGGCCTTTGACATAGATGTTGCCAGAAAGTATAATGAGGAGAATGTAGTCAAGTCTCAGCAGGTGATCAACTCTTGGCTAGAGAAGCCTAAATCCCATTTCTCTAAGTTTCCTCAGCAACTGTTCAAGCTTAAGTTCAAGAGAGAGTACTACAATGTCATCACTCTTCTCAACAGGTTGGTGGGATTGAAGAGTGTAGGTATGTTTGGGACCTGGATGTTTAATATGATTGCTAGAATGGAGTAGGGAATTGACTACCACTAGGGAGGGGCCATTAGTGTTGTGATTCATGAACAATTATGTAATGTATTGCAAACCAAGACTTTTACCATGACCTCTTACCTAGTGTATTCATTGGCGAGACTTCACCCATACAAGGGGTTAAGAGCTAGGGGTATTTTTGGGCAGGATGCCATCTATGAAGTATATCCATAGTTGCACCTAACTGGAGGAAGTTACAGGAGATCCAATGATGCTTTCACAATGTACATCACTAGATTGCTCCAAGGTGCAGAACATATGATAATTTTTGATAAGGCAAAGGAATCGATAAAGAGATATGGGGCATGGTTTATCTAGTTCCCAACTTTCTCATACATTAGAATCGATGGTTTTCAGAGGGCTCCCTATAGACTCCCCAAATTTCCTACTGATCATGTCATATTGTTGGAAGTCACTAGGTAGATTTGTGACTTCGACAATGTTGTAAAGGGAGAGATGCACAAGATAGGTTTTGGGAATGATTTCCCCCTAAATATTGGAATGGGTGAGGTTTGTGCTGCCATTCAGTCTGCTGACGCTTCTGAGGAGGAGATGAGTACTCTTGGTATTTCCTTCCATTCCTAGAGGGCAAGGTTTGACATCACTGGCAAAGCTGAAAAGAAGGCCAATAGGGAATATAGCCATAAGCATCACATTGAAGATTATTGGGTTAACCTTACCGATGAGTTTGAGGTAAGAAAATAGAAGTTTTCTAGGTTGCCAGTAGATTTGGTGAGACAATACAATGTAAAGGCCATCCCTGACCAAGTAGAGGAAGATGGAAATTTGATCCAGGGTCATGTCTATGAGGCAATAAAGGATAGGCTAGTTGGAGAAGTTGACTGGTTAGAGGAGGAAAAGAATGAGTTGGATCGAGTCATGGCCCCAGTGATCAAATATAGCAAGATGTGGTTGAAACACAAGATGCTAGAGATGGAGAGTGAAGGTGTTCCATGCACCTATGATCTGATGGGAGACTTAGAGTCTCACTCTACTTCCAAGGGTTCACTTGAATTGGATCATAAGGGTAAAGAAAAGGTGGATTCTCCTTTTAGAATCTAGGTAAAGGAGGTTCGAGCTGAGAAGGCTGCAGAGGTAAGCAAACAGAGGAAGCTTGTTGCTAAGAAGAGGAGACATGCCTCTAAGAAAGAAGCCAGAAAGAATTAGGAAGAAGAGGAGGAGGTTGAAAGTGCTCCACCATTGATAAAGAGAAGAAGAATCACAAAGATGTCACAGAAGGTGGAGGAGGCTCCTAAGGTTGACAAGGAAATTGAGCCACCAGTGGTAGAGGTGGAAAGCTCAGGGGAAAAGATGCAAGTTTACATGAGGATATCAAGGAATCCCTCCCCAAGGGATACAACAGTAAAGGAGAATGTTTCAGTGAGTAATCTTTGTTGTTGAGCAAGTGAATGTCTCTATTCCTTAGAATACTGGTAACACATAGGAGGAACCAAAGAAGGATGAAAATCCTAAGGATTTGGGCAAGGAAGAGTTTTAGGAAGGAGACCTCTATAATACAGTGGTGGAGATTGATAAGGTAATATAGTCTCCTTTGGTATCACATGCAGACTCACCTGTGAGGGAACAAATGAACAAGTCTCCTCAAAAGGAGGAAGAAATACCAGCCAGGGCCCCTTCACCAATACAGGTGGTTATGGAAGAACAGGTAAAAGAGAAAGAGAATCCAAGTGTTGAAAAGGATGCAACTGCTGATCAACAACAAGGGCAAGATAAGCAATATATAGTGCCTGCTGGGTCAACTATTCTGGATTAGCTTGAGAAAGAATTGAAGTGTAAAATGGTGATAGTGGAGGATGTACCTCCTAATTGGGATGTTCTCATGGCTAATGTGGAGAAAGAAAAAACTAAGAAGAGATCAAGGGTTGTGTCTCGAATTGAAAGAGATGGGTCAGGTAATAAACTGGCTCACATTGCTACCCCTGCTCCGAAAAAAGATAGAGACAATGTGACTACCCAAGACTATCATGTGCAAACTATTGACTTGGGGCATGCTACTATGGAGTAGGATATTGAAGAATATGAAGGTTCCAGTGCTATGATTGTGGGCAGGTTGAAGAAAGTTGTGCAGACAAGGCATGAACTAGAGAGGGAGAATGAGAAACTAAAGAAATACTTGCAAGAGTTGATGAAACCCTTGCAAGCCATTGGCTCTTCCTCCTCTGTAGCAGGTTTCTTTCCTTAGGAGACAATCTCTAAACTTGAGAAGATGAAGGGCACCACACATGCTACAGTTGCTTGGTTGCAGGGTGTCTAAACTAAAGGAGATGATGCTATTAAGAGCATATTGTCAACTGGAAGAGATGCAATGAGATCAGTGGATTGGTTAAAGGCTACCTTAACTCAGGATAATGTGGATACCAACCTCCTACTACAGAAGGTCAAGACAATCATGGGATTCACTAAGGAAAAATTGGTACAGTGTAGGATTCTTCCTTTTCCAAGGGTTTTCAAACCTTGGGAATGGTTTGGAATCCTACAAATGAGGCAAAAGGCCTTGAAAAAGATCCATAAGCAGGCATGACATATTGAGGATACCTTGACTAGTATCTATGACAAGTGCATTTCATTATTTGAGGTCATGACTGGAAGGAAGAAGTTTGCTTTGAAACATCTTAGTTTGGAGCAGCTTAGGGAATGGTGGAGAGATGTTTATTCTCCAGTCAATGAAGGACCAGTTACTAGACATCAATTGGATGATGTTGCAACTTATATTGTAGTCATAGACAGATATTTGGCTAGTAAGACTGATTGGGATGGTGCAGTTAGGCATGCGAGAGATGATATCAAGTCCCTTGAGAGAAGGATTAGGGTCTTTCCTGTGCCACCTGTTGCTGAGCTAGATAGATTTTTGTTGGTCGTACATGGTGAAGAAGATTGAGCTAAGGACAAGGATGGGGAGTAGTTATATAGGGTTGCATTGAGATTTGTGCTTCCTATTATTCACATGTATTGGGCCGACCTTTTTGGTATCTTGGTAGTTTTGGATGAAATTGGTGCCAATGGCATATTTCATGTGTTCAAATTATCTTTTGGGTTGAGCTCTTGTAGGTCATGTTTTTATTGTAAATTATCTTTTGGGCCAACCTATCTTAAGGATAATCTATAAAAATGGGCATGTTACCTCATTTGAATATAGATAGATAGGCATATAGGAGGATAGATAGAAATAGATAAGTGATATTAGAGCGACTTAGGGTTTATTCTCAAGCAAGTGTTGTAATAGAAAGCTGGATTTGTTGCTACTTTGGATGATTTAATATAAGAGAGATATTGTGTTTGGTATCTATCTTTTGGAATTTCATCTGGCATGATTCTTGTTGTTCTATCTTTTAGATTGCTTATAAGTTTATGTGAAATTGTTTGATAATGCTTAGGGTTTCATGTTTGGAATGTTTACAACAATCTCTAGTCCATACTTTTTGTAGTTAGCTGATTGTTAGCTGCTTTGCAAAGTTAGCTTGGACATAAAATTGTGCTTAGTTCAGTTATAAGGGTTTTTTCATCTCAATTGTAATAGAATTGGCTGAATGAATGTTTGTGATTTGAAAATATTTAAATACCTTAGAAGATTACACTATTTTTGTGAAATTGTAGATTCATCTGGGTCAAGCAGAAAGTAGTTTATGAGAGATCGGTCCATTTTGAACATTTTATCTTTTGGCATTTTCAATATTAGGGTTAGAAGTAGTCTTAGAATTATCTCTGAAACCTTTATCTTTTGCTATTTCTTTATTATCAGGGTTCCAATCAAGTTTCAAAGTATTAATTTATTGTTTATGTCTGATAGATTCGAAGTCCAGTGTTTTCTCATAGTAAGGTCCCTTTGTGATTACGAGCATTTTTACATTTATCACTGAGTTGGTTTGTTGCATTTTGAAGACCTGACATTAGAGACCTTGGGGTTATCTCTTTTCCCGTTGAGATTTAACTTTCAAGAGAGATAGGATATCATATTCTGTCTGAGTTGTTGCTATGCAGAAAACACCATCAACAAAACGCTTGGCTGTCGCCCGCTCTATAGGCTCTGTTGTTCCCACTGTCGGCTGTTCCAAATCCGCACCCACAAACCACACCTACTTCCATACTGGAATTTATTGCGGGAATTTAATGAATCAAATCCTATAAATAGAAAGGTTGAGAAGTCATTTTCACCTACATTCTTGCTAAAAATTGTCATATCTCCTCTTGCTTCTACCGTCATCGTGCCCGCGTGACTCCATTGACATTCGAGTGTCATTGCCTTCATTCTCGTCATGAGTTCTTGTGGGTCTTCTAGGTATATTTTCCACCACCACCTTAGTTGTGCATTTTTTTGAAACTTTATAAGTTGTTAAAATATTGATTTGGAGAACCCTAAAACTAGCTAGAGAACTTAAGGCTGCACAAAACCCATGTCTTCAAATTTAAAGATCCTTAGAAAATCAACCATTCGAGGCCATGCAAAACTTACCATCATGACTATCATTCTTGACTAGGGCCGTCGAGCCCTTACGACCTACAAGTCTTTTATTGATGTTACCTTAGCACTCTGAATGAAAAACTTTAAACCACAACCATCACCCTTGGCAAACCCATTCATGTGGGTGGATGCCACCTCCTTGCCATTATCAGTAAACTAAACAAAAACCCTAAGTCAAATGGAGATTCTCCCTACCCCCATGGGTCCGTGAATGCGGGTTTCTGTGTGCGAAAGGATCCCTTTCCATTATCGTTTCGCATAATTGTCTCACCCCGACCTCCCACCTTGTGAGTCTTGTGACACCCTTTTACTCCAACCAGTAAGTCACTAAAGCTTCCCTTTGTAGGCTGTGTGATGCAGGTTTCTATCATTTTTTTGCCACCATTTCATGATCATCCTAAATGACGAAGCTCTTGATCCATCCCGAGTTATGGACCCTAAGTTTCTTTTCTCTATTTTGCATGCACAAGCACCCAAGTTTTTACCCTTTGAGAGATGGCCTTTGCAGACTTCCTTCTATAGGTAGCATGATCTCCTCTGCTATCATGAATGATTGTGGTATTCCATCTGCCCACCTTATAGACTCTACATCATCTGCATCTGTTTGAGCCCTGAATGAAAATAACTAAATGTGTGGTTTGCATACCCTCTGTTGTGGGTCGCTGTCGCCATACATCCGCTGTCCAAAATAATCAACTACCTCTAGCCTTCTAACGTGCGAACTTCGATGCTGACTTTTCTACAAGTCATCCTTGAAAATCAATAAGTAAAGCCATGGGTGGGTAGTCTGATGAGGGTGGCCACCTACGGGCTGCCATCCCGTCTCCTTTATTTTCAAACAGTCAAGCCCAACTTGCTACCTACTATGCGGAGCCTGACCTCTTTGCCACCGTCTGGCTAGGTGCGAATGAACAACCCACACCGATCACTCTTGTAGGCCTAATAGTGTAGACCGTTGCTTGTGGGCCTCCATCTCGACCGGCTGTCACCCTATGTCCTCCTATTGATCTTCACCCGTGTCGCTCAGAATGACTTAAAACTTTGAAATTAGCCAGTGCCACCCTCTATAACTATGGGTCCCGCATGGTGAGATTTCATCTACAGATTTCTACCATGCCAAGGCCGTTTCCAAACAATGAAGTGCCAAACTGCCTAGATGATCTCTGCTCCAATAACCTCTGGACTCGCATGCCATAGTGACCAAACTAACCTCACCAAAAATTTTAGAATGATCAAACCCACGTGTTCAAATGACCTAGCACCTTGATGGCCCCCATTGACAGGGTGAAGATGTTGATGTGGGTGGCTACGTGCAGGCTACCTTGCCCTCTTCACCGTTTGCCTACTGCCTCCTCCAAAATGGCTTCCAGCCTAGGGAAACCCACATCCCTTGGCCTGCATTGCTCTATCTTCCCCAAATGAAAGGAAAATGATGATTTTTAATGAATATTATGATATTTGAAGGATTAATTACTCGATCTAACATCTATTTTGTAGGTTTTCACTAACACTCCCCTTATTTTATACATGAATATGCTTACTATAATTTTTCTTACAGGATTTAAGGAATCAGCTGCAGGACCATCGACGGCGTTCGCAGAGAAGGAAAAGGGGAATAAATATAGAAAAGTCATGAGAGGAAAGGAGGACAAAGATCAAATGAAGTATTAGTTTCAAGCAATGGAGGTCACCTCCAAGGTTACTACTATGTGGGACAACGTTACAAATACCAACCTTGGACATGAAAATATAGATGAATTTCGACAAAGGGTCATCACCAACCCCACTACAAAAAATGCAAAGAAAATCAATAAGAGTGGTTTGGCTAAGGTAGTCAGCTTCCCACCATCTATTTTGGCCCCTAAAGTTGGTGATGGCATGCAGAGAAGCCTATCAAGAGAAATACATAAATATTATGGACCGTGATGGTAAAGTGCTGGCCGACCTCTTTTCTAGGTCCATAACACAAACATTCTGCATCCCTACCTTTGACCCTATGGAGGAAACAACAAAGGAATATACAAAGAATATGTGGAAGGTAGACCCTCTAAAATGTAAGAAATTGATCAACCAATACTGGTTAAAAGAGAAGAGGGGTAGCGCAAACAAGGTGCCTCAGGAGTCGTTCAGGAGTGAATTTTATGAAGACTACCATGACTTAATAAATTTTATAAGTAGAGCCACGAGCCTCCCAAATATGACATATTTCCAAGACTGGATGTTCTATTTTATAGAAGATATTATTAGAGGAAGAACTAGGTTTAACTAGGCTTGGATGATCAGTAACAACTTGCACAAGCAGTTCCTAGCGGTCAAGAAGACCTCCCAGTTTTATATGACCTCCTATTTGGTCTACCTTTTGGCCAATCCCTTTCCTTAAAGGGGACTATTTCTTGCACAAAGCACAACTCCAAGGAGAGAGATAAAAGTATATGAAAGGCATCCACAACTCTAGTACCAAGAAAGACTACTGCAGGGTGTCTGATGCCTTTATTGGGCACATTATCAAACTTCTTAGAGGGGATTTTGAGAGAAGAGTTATGCACATCACCCATGCATTCATTCAGAGGTTCAAATTCCTATTGATCCAGTTCCCCAAATTCACCTACATCCAAACTGAAGGCTTTGATGAAAGGCCATATAAGCTACCCCAATATCCAAATGACTGGTTGATCTTGTTAGAAGTTTTGAGGCAACTACAAAATGCACATACTCTCCTTGATGAAAAACATCCTGTGAGAGTTCCATATGCTCTCACATTCGGGCAGGGAATGTACACTCTCCCAACTTCCCAATGTGTTGAATATTCTGAGAAAGAGATCATTGAGTACAATCTAGGCCTCTACACTCCGCGGCCAAGGATGGACCCATACGACAAGTTGAAAAAGTTCATTGGAAAGGAGTACACCCATTTGCAAAACATTGAAGATTTTGGGGCTAACTGCCAGGATGACAAGGAGGTATGCATGAGACACTATTTGCATATGACTGCTTACTTTGTCAAGATGGTGAAGCTTTTCCCAGTGCTTGATTAGATTGTCAAGGACAAGAGCACTATTATAGATCCAAGATTTGATATTGTCACCAACCTGCCATTGCCCCTTATAGATTGGAATGAGGAAGAGGTCAATGAACTTGATATTCTAACAAAGCCAATAAAGAATAGAACCAGGCAATGGATTAATGCACAAATTGCTTAGTTGAGGCTTCAAGGGGCTGATCTAACCTATGGCAGGCTCAAAGATAAGCTCGAGAGCGAAATAGACATTGGGACTATTGCCGCCCCAACTGAAGAGGCTTCAATGTCTCCCCTAGCCACCAGGTCAAGGAAAAGAAAGGAAGTATCAAAACGCCAACCGAGGCATAAAGTGTACTCAAGGAAGGCTTCAAAGGGTAATACCTTAAAGAAATCAAAGAAGGGTGGATTCTCTTATAAGCCCATGATCCAAGAGGATCCATTGCATGAAGGAGAAGAAGGAGAAGAGGCCAAGCAACCCAAGACACCACCTTCCACCTCTATTCTTGCTGCCACCACCATCACCACTCCTATTACTCCTCCTCCGACATCTCAAGCATTATCCATCTCCTCCCCACCTGTGGTGTAAATATTGGTTCACCTTGCCTCCGCCTTGCCCACTACACCTATTATGGTAAGAGATTCCTCCTCTCCATGAACCTCCCCACTTTCATCCTCCTCAATGTCTCCATCATCTACGATTCCTCTAGCCTCCACAACGACAATTCCTACCCTCACTATTTCAAAGGACTTTTCCTGACATATGCAAAACATCCCTATGGAGCTCTTTGGAGTATTGATGAACCCCATAGTATAGGATTCTCTAGCTCAAGCCATTTCCGGTATCCATGTTCCTCCTCTACAAAACCAAGCAAAATGGAGACGACCATGTGGATCTCAGAGGAGCTATAAAGGCAAGAAAGGGAGACAACCAAGGAGGGTGGTGATGATCTTGAGGATCCATTGAAGGATGAATACCATGAGCATTTGGAATATCAAAACTTGGTCATTGATGAGGTGGTACATGAAGAAGAAAGATCACAATCCTTAGAGGAAGATGTCGAAGACCCCGATGCCTAATATATAGTGGAATCTTCTGACCAAGAACTCGAGGAGGAGTTATCCAAACAACTCAAGGACATCAGAGAGGAAGTTGAGGGGAAATATTCTAAGGAAAAGAAAGAAATAGATGAAGGCATGGAGGTATCTAGTGATCCTCTAACAAAAGAATAAGACGAAGGCCTCCACCCAAAAGAAGAAATACCTCTCGAGAGGGAAGAAGAGAAGAAGGAAGATGAGGCTGAAGAAAAAGATAAGCTTGAAGAAGAGGATGAAATGAAAAGAAGCCTTGAGGTAGAAAATCATATCGAGCTTAGATAGGAAGAAGAAAAGGCATCTAAAGGGGAAGATAGCCCCAAAGAAAACATGGCTGCTACCGAGTCATAGGAAGAAAGGACCATATTTATCTGAGACTTAGATGAAGAAGAAGAAGAGAAAATAGAGCAGGAGGCTTCAGATCATGAAGAAAGGGAGATCCAACATGCTCAAAGAGAAGAAGGTGACTGTGAATCACCAAAGGAGGGATTTCAGATGCTTGAGTGGTTGGAAAAGTAGCTACAGAAGAAGACCCCCACTCCCATGGATCCCAAGGAAAGAATAGAGGCTATCCTAGCACAGACTCAAATAGGAGCGAAGAAATAAAAGAAGTTGAGGATTAGATCACATCTCACAATGGATGCATCGGGATCCAAGACAGTACAAATTTCCACCCCGATGCTAGATAAAGAAGAGGGGGTGACTTATAATATCTATACCATTAACTTGGGTACAACCACAAGGGAACAAAAGATTAATCATCTCTAGGGGTCCATCACCACAATTGTGCACCAAATGAATAAGGATCAGTCCTCCAAGGAGAAATTGAAAGCACAAGTGGCATACCTCACAATCTACATACAACAATGGTCTTCTACTGAGGAACTACCCATGACATTGTCAACCTTGCCACTGCTGCTATCCAAGGATCATATAAGTAAGTTAGAGAGAAGAAAAACTTGGACCAAGGCTACCGAAGATTGGTTCTAGTGGGTGATCTATAATGGTCATATGGGTATTAGTCAGGCCGTCTATATGACAAACAAGTTTCATGAAGTGCAAAAGAAGCTCGAAGGCATAGAGAAATTTTGTACTAACTTCCTAGAATTATATAGGATTATGTATCCTAAACTTGAGGGTATCCTTAAAGTTCCTATGAATACTTGGGAAAAGGAGTTGGGTTTGGAAAAGGATGATCATTGGCTAGTCAAGACGTGGAAAATGGGTCTAGACCATAGAAAAGAAGTCTTGGGGCAAGTGCTCTATGAAGTAGAGCTTGACCTAGAATGGGTCAAAGAACTTTGGGTGGATTGTGAGGAGTATCTGAAGCTCATGAAGGATTATGACATGCCTGTCGTCGAGTTGGAACCTGAGAAAATAAGGCCATATTTTCATAAGAAGATGGAAAATGGGGCTGTGGACTCACTAACGTTGGATTTTATGGATTTTGCTTCCCAAGCCTTCGCCCAATCAGAACAAGTGGTCAAGAATAGTTGAAGTGCAGGAATAACTAGGAACTGATCACTAGCAGGTCCAAGAAATTGACCTTCCAAGTACTCCAGTCCAACATACTAGAGTGGAGTAAACTTCAGGCGCTGATGGGTAAATTCATGGAGTATGCCACTATAAAGAAAAATGAGGGGAAGCATGTTATTGATGATGAGTTTCTCACTGTGTAACTACAATAAAAGAGTAATCAACAAAGGAAAAAAGTGCTACAGTGCCAGGCACTAGAGGATGAAATAAGGATAAGATAAAGAATATAATTTCAAATTTAAAAATATTGGGGATAGGTGGAACCCTAATTTGTAGTGAATCTTTTCTACACAATGAGATTAAATTTTGGCCATTCATTTTGCTTTTTGAGAACTATAAATAGGGGGTCTCCTCTCATTTTCAAAGAGAGATTTGAGTTGTTGTAAAGAAATGTTGAAATTCTAATAGAAATTCATTGATTTTGGTGGATTCTTGAGTTTCCTTCATGTTTCATGATTCTTCTCCCCATAGTTAATATATTTGAATGGATTTACTTTGTTGTTCTATAAGTTATAACATGCTTTGGTAGATTAGTAAATGTTGTTTATTGATGTTGAGGAAAACTGTTGTGTTGATGCCATTCCTTGTTCATGCTTTTTGCTATTTGTTGATGATAAATAGTAGTGTAAAGCTAGTCTGAACATAAATTGATTGTTGCACTTAAAATTCATATTTTATTCATGTTTCATTGCAAATGAATAGTTGAAAATCTACAAACCTTAGAAGATAGCACTAGTTTCATGATATTGTTAGTTGATTTGGTTAAGTGGAACTTAGTTTTAGGAAGGTTGTCCACTATAGAATCCCCCATTATCACCGTTCATTGGTAGTTGCAGGTCTAGGAACTTCTCTCTCTCTTCCCTTTTGACCTTTCTTTGAAATAGTAATTTAGGCAAAGTTTAGGCATCATTATAAAGCAAAATTTGATGATAAAGGTGGAGTCTAGACTATTATTTTGAACTTGCAACAATTGCAGATTAATTCCAACATCTTGAGAACTCCATTTAAAGAACCAATTTTCCTCCAACTTAACATACATAAATCTTCCATATGATTACCAGTAAATCACATGAACCAATTGAGACGTTCCAAGCAAGTCATGACCTAAAACCCAAGAGACCTTGAGGTAATAGTTTGTAGCTTGTTTTTAGGTTTCTAACTTCCAAGGGAGGTGATCCACCTATGCATTACTTGTGTTGAGAAGTGCAAAAAATACCATCAACAATTTTCTTTGTGTAACATTTTTCTCTAAATGTTTCTATATCTGTAGGCAGTGAGCCTCCCATCTAGATAGTGAGTCCTAATTGGATAATGAGTCCTATCTGGGAAGTGAGCCCTTTGGTAGTGAGCCTTTATAATCAGTTTTGCAGTTACTATTATATTGTGAGTTAACCCTCACCATGGTTTTTCCCTCATTGGGGTTTCCACGTAAATATGGTCATGTTTGGAGGTGATTTTGGTGCAAATATTGTTGGAAAAGGAATAATCAGCTTTGATGGAGAACACAATACTTATGATGTCTATTATGTTAAGGGCTTAAGGAATAATCTCTTGAGTTTCAGAGAAATGTGTAAAAAATTATTTAAGCTTGTGTTTCACGATAATACTTGTGAGATCAGAAAAGAGTCCGGAGTTGTGGTAGTTGCAGGAAGAAGAACATATGGAAACATTTATCAGCTTAAGGGTGTTGATGGTTAGTGTTTTGTATCTCAAGTTAATGAAATTTGGCTATGACACTAGAGTATGGGAAATGTAAACTTTGACAATCTAATCAGGATTACTTCAAGAGAAGTTGTTAGAGATATGCCAAAAGTCACAAAGCCTACCTATACCATTTGCATAAGTTGTCAGTTGGGAAAAACAACAAGTTGTAGCTTTAAAGGAAATGAACAATATATTGGATATTGTGGTTGCATTGTTGATATGTGGTTGTCATTGATGTCAACACTATTAGGACTAATGTCTTTAAGACTGTATAAGTCAAGGATATTGAGAAAATTGTAATAAAATATGTTGCAGGTTGTCTGTGAAGTAGTGAAGATTAGTATGATGGAAAGTTTATTATGTTGATGGTGAGAAGTTACAGATTAAAAGGTTTGTTTTCACATGTATCTAGTTTATCCACCGAAATTTTTAGAGGTGCACATGAATATTTGAGAAAGTTATGAGTTTATGTGTTCTGATAGTTATTTTGTTACTATAGCTGGTGTTCCTAGAAGAAGATAATGTCATTCTGGTAATCTGAGTTGTTGCATATTCTCTTGTGATTTTTGTGGATGTTTTTAGACCATTCTCTAGCTATGTTTCATGCCCACATTGATCTTTGTGCTCGTGATTGATGATTTTCTCTTACATGTTCATGTTTTTCATGTTCATGGCCGACGGGGTGTTTGTAGCGTGTTGTGGATCTTTGAGGAATAATTTTTGAAGGTGTTTTGTGTTTGAGGACATTGTTTTGGGTCTCTACTATGTTGTGGCCAACCTTGGTAGATATGCATTAATAATATTTATTATTTTGGTTTGACAGTTTGTATTCATCTTTTTTTTTTTTTGAAGCTAACATGTAGCGATGTAATTTCTTGTTTCTTCATTTGAATGAGTAATGGAGTGAGAAAGAAAGTGTGTGTGCATGAATAATGTTCTAAATATTTTGAAGGTAGAGCAAAGAGTGAAGAAGAGCAAAGAAGAATGAAGAAGTGTTCATGTGCTTAATTGGAACTATAATCAGGCAATAACAGATGCTATTTTCTCAGTTCAAGATCTTTCAGATGGAATTAATCTGAATATTATTGTAAGATAGTGAGTCTTCCCTTGGGCAGTAAGCCTTTTTGTAATTGAGCGGTGAGCTCTAGGAAGTGTGCATGAATGTATGTGCATTCCCCATTCTTCTATACTTTTAACATAGTATAAACTTTTGGATTAACCTCCACCATGGGTTTTCCCCTAACAAGGTTTCCATGCAAAAATCTTGGTTTTATGTGTGTTTCTGATGTGTTGTTGATTTATGCTTTCATGGTTATTAATCAGATATGAGAATAAGGGTTAATAAATTTAATAAGTTTGAAATTATGTGACAACTGATTCACCCCCCCTCTCAGTTGTCTACCCTTGAGTTGCCAACAATTGGTATCAAAGAAGGTTCCTTGGAAGAAGTTTAACAACTTGAGGTGATCTGGGATGGCGACATATAATAAGGATAGTATGAGATTTTATGCAACAAACTATTCTATATGGAATACTCGAATGGAGTGTCATCTGAGATGCATTGGTGAATCCTACTAGAGCATTACAAGTAATAGGTATGTTATTCCTCAAAATGGTCCTACTACTACTACTGAGATTAGGGATGTTGAATACAATATCAGGGCAAAGGAAGAATTGTTGAGTGCTTTGACTGATTCTAAGATGATGAATGTTATGGATCTGAAGACTGCTTATGAGATTTGGAAAATTTTGGAAACCTTGTATGAAGGTGATGCTAAAGTGAAGATTGCTAAACTACAAAGTTTGAAAGGGAAATATGAATTGTTGAGAATGGGTGATGATGAGAATATTACTACTTTCATGCAAAGAGTGAATGAACTTGTGTGTGGTATCAGACGTGTTGGCGGATAGTTGGATGAATTAGAGATTGTTGCTAAGGTGCTTATATCCTTTCCTGATGCATACAAAATCAAAGATACAACTATTGAAGAGCCCCAGACTATGACAAATGTAACCAGAGATATGTTGATTGCTAAACTTACTAATTTTGAGTTGAGTGAATTCGGCGATGCCCTTCCTAAGATAGAATTTGCATTCAAAGCTACTACTGCTGGAAGAGATAAGTAGAGATATGATCCGAGTGAAAGTTCTTCTAAAAAGCTATTCAAGTATGAGGAAGAAATGAGACAGATTGAAGAAAAAGAGAGAGAGCTAAATGAGCTTGAAGCACTTATTGTCAAAAGAGAAGTTAGAGGACAAGGTAAGTATAAAGGAAAGTTTCCTATTAAATGTTTTTCTTGCAATAAGATAGGTCATTTTGCAACAAGGTGTTCAAAAATAGTTTCTAAGTCAATACCTAACAAGCCTAAATTTCATAGGAAGTGTTATTATGTTGTTGATGAAGGTGTGACAAATGATGAATCTGATAAAGGGAATGTCAGTGAAGATTAGTTTGTCTTTATTGGTATCAAGGAAATTAATCCCGTGTCCACTAAATCTACTAGTTGTACAAATGTGGAGAAATCCCTAGTTGCTCTAGTTGAAGAGAATGATGAATGGGTAATTAAAAGTGGATTCTCTCATCACATGACAGGTGATAAAAGAAAATTTGTGAGCCTGGAAAACTATGATGGAGGTGTTGTAAGATTTGGTGATAACAATGGTGGTATAATTTGTGGCTGAGGATGTATTCCTTTTGATGGTAAGAATAATACTAATGATGTTATTTATGTAGAAGGTTTGAAGCATAATATTTTAAGTTTCATAAAGATGGTTGATAAGGGATACAATCTTCAATTCAAGGATGGAAAGTGTAGAATATTGGGAAGTTCTGGAAATGTGATTGCTTCAGGTACAAAAACAAAAGATAACATCTTTCACCTAAATACTGCTAGAAAAAGTTGTTTGATTTCTCAAGTCAATGAAAGTTGGTTATGGCATAGGAGAATGTGTCATGTAAACTTTGACAATATTATCAAGATAAGTTCTACTCAAACAGTGAGAGATCTTCCTAAGTTGGTAAAAATCTCTAATGTCATATGCAAGGAATGTCGGCTAGGAAAGAAAACTAGAATTTCATTTCAAAGCAAACAACATTGTTCAAATGAATTATTGGAGCTTGTGCATACTGACTTGTGTGGCCCTGCTATAATCATAAGTTTACAAGGTTATAGGTATTTCATGTTGCTTATTGATGATTACTCTAGGATGATATGGGTTAATTTCTTAAGAGAGAAATATGAATCTCTAGAGAAGTTCAAGATCTTTATAGCTATGGTTGAGAAAGAGATAGGTTTGAAGATTAAGTGTCTGAGATCAGATAGAGGTGGTGAATTCACTTCCCATGAGTTTAATTCTTTTTGTGAAGTGCATGGGATAAAGAGATAATTATCTACACCATGGAACCCTTAGCAAAATAGAGTTGTGGAAAGGAAGAAGAAGACAGTTCAAGATGCTGCTAGGACTATGATGCTGGAAATGTTCCTCATATCTCTTGGAGAGAAGCTGTGAGTACTGTTGTTTATATCCTCAATCAGGTATAAATCAAAGGTGATTTTGGTAAGACCCATTTTGAGTTATGGTTTGGTCATACCTACTGTTAGATATTTCAAAATATTTGGGAGTAAATGCTATATCTATTGATGTAGAATTTTGCATGTAGCAGCAGTCTTATGGGAAACTTAGCTATTGGGGGACATTGTGCGTTAGCTAAGTGACCTCCAGGATTTTATCAAAGCCGGATCTTCGTTTAGTGGGGAGAAAAAGGTTAGAAAGATAACGAGAATGTAAAAAATACACTACAGGCGATGCACCAAGATCATAGACAAATTTCAACAGAGCACAGTGCAAAATGCAAAGTCCCGAACCACCAAAATGCTGTTAATTAAGTTATTTTTCTCAAAAGAATTTATCACGTAAAAATACCCTCTAATTTGCATAATATAATCAAGAATAACTTTATCTAACATAGAGGAGTCAAAGAAGCATGATCTATATTCATTGAGCTATGAAAGATTACATAAGATGAAGAACAGGCATTCATACGAAAAGAAGATAACTGCATAGACCAATAGTTCTAACAAATGCTTGAAAATAGAAAGGTCAAATTTATTTGGCATAGTTCGAAGTCTTCAAATTAAATGAAACTATTACAAAAGGATTTCTTCCTAGTGCTTGGGAGTTTTTCGCAAACTTAATCAACAACCTAAATAAAAGAAACATGGTCGTATTTATTGGCTAGTCCACCGCCTGAAATGCACCAAGAGAAGGAAAACCGAGAGCAAGGATGGATGGTACTGATCACCTCGAGCCACCACAAAAATTATCGATCACTCGGGAGCATGCCAACAGAGCCATGATAGGAAATGGAAAACCAAGTAGCAGCAGGAATGAACATGTGGCACCATAGGAGAAAATGCAGCAGCAGGTGAGTACAACAGGCGCAACAACAATTCCAAGGTAACTAGCATGAAAACAATTTGCATGTGTCACTCAGATGGAGCTCGATAGAAAGTAGAAAAGATGCCCAACATAAAACCTCGAGAGGGAGCCATGTGGAGCGCTCTTTGAAAAAAAAAGTACAAGGTGGGCCTAGCTCGGAAAGCAGCCAGAGAGAGCCACACGGCACGTAGATGGAGAATGCCGAAAAGCTAAGCGAAAGAAAAGTGAAAAGCTTCAAGAGGAAGCCACATGGAGCACTCCGAGGGTAGTGAGCATTTGTAAATTAAGGTGTGGCCACAAAGGTAAATATAAAACCGTAAAGGCTTCAGCAATTTTTTGTTGAACAGTTTGGCGACTCATAGGGGCATTTTGCTCACGGAATGAAGAAGCCCAAAAACTTTGGTTCAGCATAAAAAATGCTCACAACCTCGAGAGGGTAGCCTACAAACTGGACCAGACTTCATTTAACGGTAAGGAGAGAGCTTGCAGATGTTCATGATCCAGCCTGAGATCGATAATTGCCTTGAAGGGCAATCCACATGATACTTTTGTTTCCAATTCCAATTGGAAGAAGAGTTGTGCCAGCTAATGCATGATTCCCTCAATTTCCTCAGCGGTCAGAGATTGATCAAAAGTTTGGAAGATAGAAAAGTCTTTCTTCTTTTCTTCGATCATAGCAACAATATGCTCCACACCCACTATCGTCTGATCCACAATGAAGGGTGAAGGAAGACCGTGCTGAGTCAAATGAGAAAACTTTTCTCACATGTTGCTGGTAACCTGGTTCAACCAAGCTCTGCATTCTGCTACCTGTTGAACGGCCTCATGCATAGAGATGAGGATACTTACACCCATAGCCGCCATCGTTCAGTCATTGATGCCTATGCTGCTCAATGCTTCATCAGAAGCTGTATACAACTTGCCCAATAAAATTCTAGCCTCCAGAACCTTGTCAGAAGTTAACTCCTGAACCTGTTGTATTGATTCACTCACGATTCTGCAAAGGCTAGCCACTTGCACCATAAATTTCAAGGTGGACTGAAGAGTAAGGAACAATGCCTTCTCCTTGTCCTAGTATGATGCATACAATTCCCTGGAAATTTCCAATGAGCTCATCAGGGGTGCAAGGGGTTGGGTCCTTAGGGTAGCCAATTCTGCCTCTCTGCTGCTCAAACTTGCCCTTAGCTCTGACAAGTTTCTGTCTAATGTAGACATCTGCTCCTTCAGAGTGAAAACTTCCTTTTATTTTTTTGTCAGGGCCAATTCGGCCTGCTTTGCCTTTTGGATTTCCAACTCCAGGTTGGCATTCATTTCATTAATTTCGGGATTGGTGTTCTGCCAGAGTTCTTTCATTCCCTCAGTTAGTAGGCAAGACTTAGCGTGAAGTTTCTCCTTGTTTGCTTGGCTCTGCTCAACCTCTTGTTGGAGAGTCAGAATGATCTATGCACTCAAGTTTTGCAGCTCCTTAATTTGACTTTCGAAGGCACTCCACTCCTTCTCCAGGTGACTTATTTTGTTCTCTTGGGCTTTAAACTTGTTTACCTAGATGTCGACCTTGCCTTTGAGCTTCACTATCTTGTCATCCTTCTTCTTCGCCTATCGGCTGAGCTTGAGAAAATTAGTGGTCACTATTTTTTCGGTCTCCTCCATTAACTCAACCTTATCTCACAAACGGGTCTGCTGCAAGTCTAGCCCGACAACATTCATAGAATAATCACTCGATAGAATTTATCCTACCGGTTTGATCACATTATGAGTGATTTTTGTAAAAATTAGGGAATTCTAACTTTCATTGAAAACAGTTTACAAGTGGGGCTCTGCCTGCTTGGTTGTGTCTTTCTGTCTTCTTTTGTTTATCCGGTTGGTGCGGGCACTCTTGTTTGCATCAACCTGTGAATAATATTCCTGGGCTGGGATACCCAGGCTACCAGCGAAAGGGTATTCCTGAGGGATGGTTAGCGGGAAAGACAACGTACTTAACACATCAGAGGTTTTGCTGGGCCTCATTATAATGGCAAGGGAAAATGGAAGAATGAATTGGTTGTTCAGAGGGGATGATAGTGAAGTGTAGGGAAAGACTAGAGATGCGCCAACTACAGGGCTGGGCCATGGAGATAAAAATTGTTGGCCCATGAGCCCAGTACTTACACCAAATTGCATTCTAGGAAAAAGATGGAAAGCGGAAGATGAAGGTGGGAAACTAGGAGGGGTAAGACTTGACTGCCCGAGAAATCCAATGGTAGAGAAATTGGAGCAGATAAAAAAATAGGGGCAGACGAAGGAGAGACCAGAGACTTATATGAGAAAGAGGAGGGAGGAAATGTTACCTAAGGCTCAAGCGGAGCCGTAGATGTGTCAACTGCTTCCTCCAATGGCCGCTCCTCCTCTCTATCGGACTCTCTGGTTCATTGCCAGTTTTCCTCTAGATAATCATCGAGATTGACAATGACCCGCTTTCGACTGGTGGTAGTCCTCGCTTGCTTTCATGTTGATTTAGAAGAGTTGGCTGGCTTCGATGTTTGTGTGTTCAACTCTTCCTCTTGTGCAGTATTCTTACTAGTATCCTTCTCATGCATTGGACTCCTGACAACGGCAGGGGGATTCTGAGTTACCTACTCCTCAGATTCTGCGGCAACCTCTTCTCTTCTGTAGTGTTGCACGAATGTTGAACAGTTCAGAGACCTTTCAATGTTTAGATGCTTATTCTCCCATATATCATCAAATCTTTCATCAAGGGCTACCTCATCATGAAGCTTTCCAGTTGCTAGAGTCTCCTTCCGGTATACCCAGAAGGCTCGAATCTTCTCGGGCATCCAACCGAGCTTACTCAATTGAGTGATCAGGGAGGAGTTGAACTTCTGCTTTGGGTTGGCCTTCCCCATGATGTAATAAAAATTTAGCCATGGCAGTCGACCATCCTCAGTAGGAAAATACTAAAGGCCTACATATCTACTTAAATTCCCTTCCTCGACATTCCTCTGAAGTTCCTAGAATGGCCAAGGTGAATGTGAGATTTTGATGCCGACCCTTGATAAATTATTACTGAGATTGTAATGCCAGGAATCTTCTATCAGTACCAACCCGAGGTGACCCAACTTTGAAAGTAGAATCATTGAGGTATCAATCTTCAAAGTCCTCTTCTTAATCAGCAACACAGATCCAAACATGATTGGTAGTAGCAAATAGGAGGTTAAGTGTTTTCCCCTTAGAAATCATCATCAAGGGTACATAGCTGCCTCATTGCCTCCAAGGACAACACTCTATCGAAAAGTAAATGGGGAAGTCGAAAAGGCTCCCGGATGAAAGCTGGTATGCGGAGTATGGTGAAATCCATGCCAAAGAACCAATCATAGGGCAGAACCAGCTTCCCCAACCAGGACTTCTGTCGAGGCGATATGCATTTAGTCATATTGATGCCAGCTCTATCCAAAGCCCTTAGAGTTGGGGCTATGAATGAATCCAAAAATGCATAATAATCAAAGGTTTTTGACATGATAGGGGTCCATGTCGAAACCAGTTTCCTTAGGCCACCCTCATAAAAAATAGACAAAGACATGGATGCTGAAAAGTAATTTGGGTTCTAGTGCAAAATCAAGTAAGTCAGGAAAGATGAACAATTGAACTTAGAGCTGACCCCAAATATCTGCAACTGCTGCCAAATTCCATCACTAACAACTCTTGCAAAATCCAAGAGTGGAGCCTCATGGTTCCTCTTCAGCATGAAGCTAAGGCACATTTGAAACTCAAAAACATGTTTTTCTATGTCCAAACCACATAGAAGTGATAGAGGAAGACCCACCTTTGAGAGCCTTCAAATTAAAAGGGAATTTGGGCGGTGCCGCACTACTCATTGGCTGATTGATCTTAGAGCGATAAAACTATTGCGTCTTTTGGAGCTCTCCCCACATTTGCTGCATTCTTTTCACTTCAAAAATATCAACCTCCTGGGTAAGAGGGAGCGGGACGTACAACATGTCCTGAACAACTTCAGGGCTAATGACTACCCTGAAATTAGTGCCACTGATTACCCTAGCGTCTGGGTCAAAATGTGTCGCGCATGCTGCCACAATTTTTGGGCAAAGGTGTACCAAAGGAACCATGTACTGTGCAAGCCCACAAAACCATAAATGCTTGTTAAATTGGTTTGTTACATGTTTCATTTTTTTGTATGCAGCCTCCCTAAGGCTCTTAGGATTGTGAGATAACTCAGGATCAAATACGTTATCCCAATCCTCCGCAACCAATGCCCGATCTCTATGAGGGACTGCATTCAATAACCTCTGGTCCATTGAATGAGTGAAAGGCCAACAAGGCTTTGTGGGTATGCCTGGAGTGGCATAAGACTCCTAGTCATAGAGCTTCACGCAGGGTGCTCTCTTCATTTTATCGATTATAGTTGCTAGGGCCAAGATCTGTGATGGGTTCTCTACAATTTCAGCCATTTTTGATATTCGCAAGAACTTTTCTGCAAACCTTCACAAATGGCTCAACTTTTCTGAAAATTTATTTCCTCTTATGAATGCCTTAGTTGTTTAATCCTTGGTAACTTCTTGCAATAAATATGTTCTATGCATTCCATAACTTACCTTTTTGATCTTCGAGAAAAGCAGCCAAAAAGGGTACGTGCCAACCATTCATACCAAGTTGCCATTATGCGTTGCCAACTTTTCATATGTGCGAAAGGATCGCCAACAAGCCAAATTGCTCCAAAATTTAAGAGACAGCCTCTCATGTGTGATGGAGCTTGATTTTTCTTGAAAGACGAACCATGACAACCTTGCAAAAATATTTTGTAGGTTTTATGCATTTACTGATTCCATTGATCGTACTTGGGTGCGTCACCCAATAGCCTTTCCAAACAATATTTCCTTGATTTGGATGGGATGACAACCCTTTGTGTTGACACCTGGCCTATCTCTAATGAATGTGGCAACTCAACAAAGCAAGTTGCAAATTGTACCTGCACATTCCCATCACCTCGCACGCTGCAACACTAAAAAATAAGGCAATGCGACACACTTTGGCTCAGTCATAATTATGGCTTTCCTTGACTAGAAAACCTTAGTCAGTCTATAAAAAAGACCCTTTTGTACCATTGCAAATTAAAAAATCTTCTAGCCTTCCTAGCTTAGTAAGCTCTTCTTGCTTTAGCAATTTCGTCCTCTAGCCCAAAGCAAACAACATGGAAACACCAGTAAGGCTTGTTTGCAAGAAGACTCACTCTGCCTTTCTAGGCAAAATTAGATGCAGGTGCTTAAAGTGCATGACAGGTGTGAAGAACCTGTTGTATGTGAAGGCAATCAAGTGGGTCCTGGGGAAAGACTGTGTGGAGTATGAGGAGCAGTACCGGGTGAATACTAGCATTTTCTCCCACTTTGTCACCTCGCTACTGGACATTAGTATTTTCAAACGCAAAATCTTAAAGCTAAAAAAGCGGGTCTTCCCTCGATGCTACCTTGGATCAGATTATGCGTGCAACCCAATTTGGTCATGGGATCCCTTCGGTTTGCAACATTCTCCAGCAGCAACTGCATGGAGGACCTGTTCCAATAGGCCCTTCCTCTTCAGCTTCGAGCTAGAAACTCATGAGGAGCATCATGCCAAGGTCTGCACTAGCTGCTACTTCCTCATGTGTGTGCACTACATTGAACCATTCCAAAATCTTTAGTGGTATGAAGATTTCAAAAGAATGTTGTTCCCCGATCTCGCACCACCTGTTGCTATGATTGTTGGTCCTTCCCACTGATAAATTGAGAATGAAGATAATCCCCATTTTTTTTTTCATCCTTCGAGCTCCACTCTATAGCGGACATATGTAAATATTGATACAAGGCCTTTGGCCCCTCAAATATAATGTAAATTTTCAGCTCTTATATATAATATATATCTTTTCAAAAATATTTGCCCATCTACAATATTTTCTATTTAGCACTATTACTGTTATTTCATTTCATTTCTTGCACTGAGAAGATCCAAAACTTAAAGTAGGAAAGAATAATTACATATATACAATGTACAAAAACATCACGTAGACAGAATTAATGAAATCTTTTAAGATGTATTCCATTGACTGGAATACTCAGGGCATTACCTTCCATATCTTCCAACTCGAAAGAGTTGAACTGTTTACACTAAGAAATTTTGAATGGCCCTTCCCAGAGACTGTCAAATTTTTCGTGTTGTCTAGGCTTTGCTCCATGCTCATTAAATTTAAGAAAAAAATCTCTACATTGTAACCCTTGATCTAAAGCCTTTTTGTTGAACCATTTCTTTACCACCTGCTGGCGGCTATTCATTGCTTCTAGAGTGTGCTCTCTTTTCTCTTGCACCTCAAGTAACTCAGAAAACCTCACCTCCATTGCTCCGTTTTGTTCAATTTATAGGGATTTAAGCAACTGTAGGGCAGAAATTTCCATGGCAATAGGCAGCAATGCCTCCTTCCCGTACACCATCTTATAAGGAGATGTCTTCAATATCTGCTTAGGCATGATTCAGTCTGCCCACAACGCTGTCTGGAGGTTCCTATGCCATGCTTTTTGGTGTTCCGAGCCTATTTTATTTATTAACCTTATGAGGTTTTTGTTAGTAGACTCTGCGAGACCAATCCCTTGGGGATAATAGTTAGAGGAGGTCTCCAGGAACACTCCATACTTTAGTACAAACTGGCTCATCTTTGAGCCGAGAAAAGCCTTAGCATTATCAGAGATGATTGTTTTAGGTGGGCTGAATTTGACCACCAACTCTTCAATGAAATTAACAATCTCCATTTCTATTGCATTTTTTAATGGCACTGCCTCTACCCACCTGGTAAAGTAGTCGGTTGTTATTAATATACATCTATGTCCAGTTGAAGAGAAAGGGTTAATCATCCCAATGAAGTCTAAACCCCATAGAGCAAAAGATTCTTCTACCACTATAGGCCTTAAAGGCATAGCAACATTCTGTCTCTTTTCGACATGGAACCGACATTCCTTGCAAGACTTAATCAATGAAAATGCATCATTAAAAAGTGTTGTCCAAAAATAAAAAGCACATATAATATTTATTGTCGTGGTTCTTGCAGAAAAATATCCTTCGGCTGGGCTATTATGGTATTGATCTAATATCTTCTTGGCTTTCTCCTAATTCAGACATCTTAGCAGGACGACGTTAAATTTTCTTTTAAATAGGACACCCTCTAAGAGAATATAATTGCTATTTTGTAGGTGATAGAAATTTCTTTTAAAAGATGGAAGATCGATCAGATACCTTCCCATTTGCATGAAATTTATTCTATCGTCAAGCCAGTTGCTTTGAGAACTCTCTTTGTTTATTAACACAGGTTCCGGAACTTCAAACTCTACCACTGGTTCACTATTTTCAGCGAGATATTAACACAGTCCCTTTCCTTTGATAGTCTTGACAGGTTTGACTTCAATATCATATTCTAGGATCTTAGTGATCCAATTGGCTCTTTTTTTAGTGATTTCCCCCTCCATAATGTACTCTCGCACACTAGGATGTGACACACAAACAATTACCTTATTATATGATATTAAATGCCAGAAATTTTTAAGTCCTTTAACAATGGCAAAGGCTTGCTTTTCTACAAAGTTATATTTCACCTCATATTCCTTTAAAGTTCATGAGTAAAAGGCAATGGGAGACTCCCTTGTATATTCATCATCCTTCTGCATAAGCATTGTGGCAATACTATTGCCACCACCAAAAACATACATAGTAAAATCTTTTGATAGGTCCGAATTAACCAACATAGGAGTAGAAGATATAGCTCCCTTTATAAGCTCAAAATCTTTTTTGGCTTCCGCCATCCATTTGAAAGTTTGGTCCTTCTTCAGCATTAAGGTAATAGGTCGAACGATCCCTACAAAATCTGCAATGAATCGGCTAATGAAATTGACCTTACCTAGGAAACATTGCACACACTTTTTGTTGACAGGTAACGAGAGTTCTCAGATTGCATACACTCTTTCTGGATCAATGGAAATTCCTTCCTTAGATACAACATACCCCAATAGATTTCCTTGGGGAACTCCAAACACACACTTCTTCGTGTTTAAAGAAATCCTAAATTCTTGGCACTTCTGGAAAACAAGCTCCAAATGATCAAAATGATCATTAGTAGATTTTGAGAATACTGTCAAGTCATCCAAATAGATGAGTATAATCTTATGGATCAAATCCTTCAAGGAAATTTCCATAGCTCTCTGAAAGGTGGCTCCGACGTTTGAGATCCCAAAAGGTATCTTGGCATATCATACGTTCCCCACTTTGTGGTGAACATTGTTTTGTGTTGGTCCTCTTCCTTTACCCGAATCTGGTTGTGCCTGAAAAACCATCCAGCATTGAAAACATTTCAGAGCCAGCTACAGTTTGTAGAATTACCTCCATTCAAGACAGGGGGTAATGATCCTTTAAGGATGCTCTATTTAAGTCTCTAAAGTCCACACATAGTCGTATATCTCCATTTTTCTTCTGGATTGGCACCAGGTTTGACACCCAAGTGTTGTGCTTGATCGAAAACACTATTCAGGATGCGATCAATTTATTTAACTCCTATGACATGAGAGAATCTATCTTTTGGTTCACAGGTCTGTACCTCTAACGAACTGGCTTCGCCCCTTTCGACAACTCAATTGTATGATCGATGATTCTAGGATCATATCCTTGAAGATCATCATATGACTAGGCTACTACACTTGGGTATTCCTTGCAGAAGTGTCTTAGTCTGTCTTTATTCTTTTGTGACACTTCTTTCCCAACTTTAAGCTTTCTATCTTCCTCGATATGCAAATCAGTGTAATCACCTTTGTCGCCCATGAGCTTCCTTTTGTCTCTCATTCCATCATCAAAATTGAACAGGCTCTCCAGAGTGACTAGGCCTCTTGGGAGCTTGTTGGATTTTAGTTGGATGATTTGATCTTCATAAGCTTCAGTGATCTTCAGTTGTAGCTGATCGGAGAATTCCCCAGATGACTGAAGGAATGATACAATACGGGAGTCGCTATCGAACACCTGCCAATCTTGATTGTTATCGAGGATAGCAGGTCTTACAATTACCCTCACCGCATGCTTATTTCTCAATAATTTAGAGGCCGACTCAAAATGAGCCCCAATAGTCGCCATTCTGTCGGCTTCAGAATTCGTCTCCCTTGGAATAGCCTGAATATTGAATGTTTCAAAGTTGTCAATCCGATCCCACACTCTATGTTGATAGGATCGCATACGGATATTTTTAGCAGTAGAAGTCCCACGGATCTAGTTACACACTAACTCCGAATCTCTTAAGACACTTATCGACTTTGCACCTATTTGTTCTGCAAGGCTTAAACCATGGACGATACCTTCATATTCAACTTCATTGTTTAAACACACAAACTGGAAGTGGTAAGACCTCAAGGTCTTTTTGTTGGACGGGGATATCAAACAAATCCCCGCTCTGACTCCTACTCTACATCTGGCTCCATCAAAGTATAAAGTCCATATTTCTGAAGATTCTTCACCTTCAGGTTCTTTAGTAAATGTGGGCAAGATCTGCCCTTCTTCATGTATAACATAGGTTCTGAGGCCAGTTGCATGGTAATTCTCGAAAGGGTCTGTATAAATAAATTCTTTTAACAAATTTTCTTCATCTACTGTCCGAGAGCTAGTAGCCTCTTCTTCTAGAAATTCGACATTGGATTTCTCTTCCCAAGTGATTGAAGTATGTGCTACTTCAAAGTTGAGCAAGGCCTCGTCAGCGACATGTTCGGAATGCAGAGTTTTCGACAATAGTTTCATCTTAGCCCCATGCTTGGTCCTCAGAATCAGATGTGACCAGTCTAATGCTAGATATCCTCTGATGTTTCATGTGAACTCTCAGGACAAACAAATCCTGAATAGAGGAGGGATATCAATGAGTACGGTATCCTAATTTACAGTAATACTAGGGTAGGCAAACAAAGTCATAGGCAATCCCTTGATTACCCCAATGATATCCACCTTATTTCCATCTAACTGCATGACTCCTTTATTTAGAGGCTCATACTTTAAACCCAAAGCATCAGCTACTTGCTTTGGCATGATAGTGGTGTTGGCACTAGAGTCAATCATACAGTTATGTAGCAACTTATCACCAATGATGAGTGTCAGAAAGAAAGGTTTAGGTTTAGGCTTACTTTCTTTTTCGGGCTCAAGCTTCTCCTCGAGTTGATTTGTTAGCTCTTTATCCAATTCTGGCTTGGATACATTCTCTTCATTGGATGGGGAAGGGACCTTCTTGTCTTCCTCTCTCGATAATGCCTTTTGTAGCAACACCTTCTACTCTAGAATAGCTAGGAAATCCCACAAAGAAACGTTGGCAGATGACTTCTTCAGTTGTTCTACCACATTAAACTATACTCATGATTGGTGAGTCACGGTGGATTTCTCTTTAGGTTTGACAGTCGGTACAGGCTTGACGGTTGATGTGTCTGGCTATTTTGGCAACAATAGGGGTGACTATAGGAGCCTTCGCCTTCAGAGGAAGTGGATTCGAAGAGCTAGGAATAGCCGCTTTTGACTATGGTGGGATTTGCAATAGACCTGCCGATGGGCTAGGTATCGGCTGTGATGGAGAATTGGTAGGTAAGGTTGTGAACTCTTTGGTGAATCTATGCTTAGAATGCATATTGTAGTCAGATTGCACTTAGGGTACTTTATCTATAGGGATGTCATTTAGAAATGTTGCCTCTTCTCCTTCCATCCAAGAAAAGAGCGCTTGGTCCAGAACAATGTTTGAATCTTGTTGGATGGACATCCCCTGCATTTGAGTGGTGAGGACTAAATTGTCCATTTGTTGAGAGGCATATGGTGGATTGCCAGAAATGGATGCACCACCCTGGCTACATTGATCCGTGATTTGTTGTTGCAAATTTCCCTGCGGACAATTTCGTAGCATATGTGCATCATTGCAAGGAAAACACCATGAGTTGGCATCTTTGGCTAAATTGTTTTGTCTTGCCACCAGCTCTTTATTCGAACTAGGATGAACAGTCTGCATCGGCAGGCTTACCGGAACCATCCGGTTACATGGTTGAGTCGAGGTATTCCCACATGACCTATCTTGTCACTGATTTGATTGGTACGAAGGCTTTCTGCCTTGGTAATTTTGGTATGCCAGATTTTGATAGTTGTATTGCTGCCGCTTTAAAGTGGCCAATTCATTAGTTATGGCCCGCATTTGTTCTCTCATTTTGTTCATCTCGATAGCCATGGGATTAGGCACAAGAGCTACCATTGGGGCTGCCATCGGGGTCATGCTTGGAACACTTCCGGGATAGATGTACATAGATTGGGGAGGAGTTGTAGGCATGCTGGTGGAAGGAACTTTGACCTCTGCAGTGTTGCACTCAGGAAACAATGGCATGATGGGTCTCGGTGCTAACTTTCCTACAGCAATCAAATTATTTTCTGTAGTGACAACCAAGGCATAAGCATCAGAAATAGTTTCTCTACCTTGAGCTTGTAACATCATGGAGATATCGACATTGATCGACTTTAGGTAGAACATGAACACTAGATTTGGAGGTGGTCAACTACCAACAGGCACTCTCTGCCAGGTCGAATGGAACCTCGCATTGAAATTAGGTAGAGCTTCATGAGGAGCTCGCTTTATATTTGTCAGTTGATGGTACAATGAATATTTGTCGCCAACGTTTGAAAAACGCTTGTAAAATGGGGTTTCAAGTTGGTCCCAAGTAGCAATAGTACTAGCTTGTAAAGTCCTATACCAGTTTAGCGACTTTCCTCAGAAGGAGGCGACCAACAATCTGAGGGCTACATTTTTGTTTGATATGCCATGTACTAGACATATTTCTGCTACATCTTGCAGATGCTTCATTGGTGTCTTTAATTTATCCTCAGAATATTTAGGGATAGCTTTTAGAGTGGAAGCAGGGATGGGGCCCATACTACAGGAGGCACAAGTGCTACTAATGGACTGCTGAAGTCCCAGGCTACATAATTTCTAGCAGCCATAGGTGTAGGTGGATTAGGCGATAGTGGAGAAGGAGGAGACAGAGGAGGTGAAGGGCTACCTCAACGAACTCTCGGGTGCACAAAAACTAAAGGCGGTACGAGCTAGCCAGGGACTCTTGCAGTCTGTGAGCTAGTTACAGGCCGATGGCTCATACACACTTATAAAAATCAAGTGAATGTGCTACTTCATGGTCCCACTGGGTGTGCCATAAAAAGAACTGTTGACGCAAAATTTTGCATGTAGCAGTAGTCTTATGGGAAACTTAGCTATTGGGGGACATTGTGTACTAGCTAAGTGACCTCCGGGATTTTATCGAAGTCGAATCTTCATTTAGTGGAGAGAAAAAGGTTAGAAATATAGCGAGAATGTAAAAACTACACTACAAGCGATGCGCCAAGATCATAGACGAATTTCAACAGAGCACAGTGCAAAATGCAAAGGCCCGAACCACCAAAATGCTGTTAATTAAGTTATTTTTCTCAAAAGCATTTATCACTTAAAAAGACCCTCTAATTTGATAATATAATCAAGCATAACTTTATCTAACACAGAGGAGTTGAAGAAACATGATCTGTATTCATTGAGCTATGAAAGATTACAAAAGCTGAAGAACAGGCATTCATACGAAAAGAAGATAACAACACAGACCAATAGTTCTAACAAATGCTTGAAAAAAAAAAGGTCGAATTCATTTGGCATAGTCCGAAGTATTCGAATTAAATGAAACTATTACAAAAGGTTTTCTTCATAGTGCTTGGGAGTTTTTTTCAAACTTAATCAACAACCTAAATAAAAGAAACATGGTCATATTTATTCGCCAGTCCACCACCTGAAATGCACCAAGAGAAGGAAAACCAACAACAAGGATGGACGGTACAGATCACCTCGAGCCGCCACAACAATTATCGATCAGTCAAGAGCATGCCTGTGAAGCCATGATAGGAAACAAAAAACCAAGTAGCAGTAGGAATGAACACGCGGTGCCATAGGAGAAAACATGGCAGCAGGAGAGTACAACAGGCGCAACAACAATTCCAGGGTAACTGGTGCAGAAACAATCACCACGTGTTTCTCAAACGGAGCCCAGTAGAAATTTGAAAAGATGCCCAGCAGAAAGCCTTGAGAGGGAGCCACGTGGAGCACTCTAAGCAAAAGAAAGTACAAGGTGGGCCCAGCTCAGAAAGTAGCTAGAGAGAGCCACGGAGCACACAGATGGAGACTGCCGAAAAGTGAAGTGAAAGAAAAGTGAAAAGCTTCATGAGGAAGCCACGTGGAGCACTCTGAGGGAAGTGAGCATTTGTAAATTAAGGCATAGCCACAAAGGTAAATATAAAACTGCAAAGGCTTTGGAAGTTTTTTGTTGAACAATATCAAAAGAGACAAAGATATAGGAAAGTTTGATGCTAGGAGTGATGAAGGAATCTTTCTTGGTTATTCTACTAAGAGCAAGGCCTATCAGTGCTACAATAAGAGATTGAAGAAAATGGTTGAAAGTGAAAATGTTAAGGTTGATGAAGGAATTGCTAGACCATCCAGAACTTGTGGATATGATTCTGATGATGAAAATGACAGTACAAAAAATGGTCAGACTTCAAATTAAGAAGATCAAGAGGAAGGAGAAACCAGTGAAAGTGCAGAAGAGAGATCACAAGAGCCTGAAATTCAAAAACATCCTAAGACTCCAAGGTATGTGAGATTAAATCATTCAAAAAATTAGATTATAGGTGATAAGAACAAAGGTGTCCAAACTAGGAGAATAATTACGGAAGAATACTATTTGATATCAAAGACTGAGCCAAGTAATGTAAATGAAACATGCAAAGATGAACATTGGATTGAAGCAATGAAAGAAGAACTACAAAAAATGGAGAAGAATAATACATGGATTCTTGTTCCTAGACCTAAGGACAAAAATGTAATTGGAACTAAATGGGTCCTTCAAAATAAACTGAATGAGCAAAGTGAAGTTATTAGAAACAAAACAAGACTGGTATATAAAGGATATTTTCAGATGGAAGGAATTGAATTTGAAGAGACTTTTTCCCTTGTTTCTAGAATTGAAGCTGTGAGACTGTTTCTTGCTTATGTTGCTTACCAAAACTACAAGGTTTATCAGATGGATGTCAAGTTAGCATTTCTAAATGGTGAATTGGATGAAGTTTACATTGAGCAACCTGATGGATTTCAATTGATTGATCAGGAAGATATGGTTTTTTGGTTGAGGAAAGCTTTGTATGGACTCAAGCAAGCCCCTAGAGCTTGGTATGTTAGATTGGATAAGTATTTGCTGAATCTTGGAATTAAAAAAGGTACTACTGATAGTAATCTATATTTCAAGATTGATGATAATAAAGATTTGATTGTGGAAGTCTTTGTTCATGATATCATTTTTGGAGGAGATGATGGTTTGTGCATGAATTTTGCTAATGAGATGCATAATGAGTTTGAGATGTCAATGATTGGAGAGATGAAATTCTTTTTGGGATTGAAAATTACTTAGTTAGATAAAGGGATCTTTATATCTCAGTCCAAGTATGTGAAAGAATTTCTAAAAAAAATTGGTATGGAAGATTCAAAGCCAGTCGATACACCCATGGTGATCGGATGTAAGTTTACAACATATGATGATTCTCCGAAGGAAAATCACACCAGATATAGATCGACAATGATTGGTGGATTGCTTTATTTGACTCAAACTAAAATTGACATCATGAATGTTGTATGTAGCAAGATTTCAAACTGATCCTAAGGAATCTCATGTGACGTGACTACTGTGAAGAGAATTTTTAGATACTTGAAGGGAACAGTTGATTTTGGCCTATGGTATCCTAAAGATGATGATCTTACATTGAGTGCCTTTACTGATGCTGATTGGGTAGGAGATGTGAATGTTAGGAAAAGTACTAGTGGTGGTGCATTTTTCTTGGGAAAGAAGTTGATTTCATGGGTAAGTAAAAAGTAGAATGTCATTTCTTTGTCTACTACAGAGGAAAAAAACATTGTTGCTGCTAACAATTGTACTCAATTATTGTGGATGAAGTAGATTTTGAAAGATATTAGAGTTATGTATGATGAGCCTATTGTTATATTCTATGATAATTCAAGTGAAATTAATATTTCTAAGAATCTGGTGTTGCATTCAAATACCAAACATATATCTATCAAGTTTCACTTTTTGAGAGAGAAGGTGAGTCAAAAGGAAGTCAGATTGGAGTATGTGGCTACTAAGGAAAAAATTGCAGACATATTTACCACGTCATTGCTAAGGATACTTTTGAGTATCTCAGAGGGAAGTTAGGGGTGATTACCCCTCCTAATCAGGACTAAGATGCATTGTCTTGCATCAGTTCATACATTTCACATTCATATCTTGATTCAGATTGATGTTGCGGTGGTTGCTACCTAGGGGGAGTAGTTATATGATTCAGATATGTGGTTCAGAGCTTGTGTTTACCTTTACCATTGATGTCAAAGGGGGAGAAGTATAATATGAAAAACTAGGAATTATTTGAGGAGAAAAGAGTCAGAACCTAAGGGGGAGTAAGTGTTGAAGTTAGTTGCGTTGATGGTGTTTTTAAAATTATGTAATACCATCAATGCCAAATGGGGAGATTGTTAGATATTGTGGTTGTGTTTCTAATATTTGGTTGTCATTGATGTCAACACTATTAGCATTAATGTCTTTAAGATTGTATATGTCAAGGATATTGAGAAAATTGTAATAAAATATGTTGCAGGTTGTATGTGAAGTAGTGAAGATTAGTATGATGGAAATTTTAGTAATTTGATGGTGAGAAGTTGCAGATTAAAGGGTTTTTTTTTATGTGTATCTAGTTTATCCATCAAAATTTTTAGAGGTGCGCATGAATATTCGAGCAAGTTATGAGTTTCTTTGTTCCAACAGTTATTCTGTTACTGTACTTGGTTTTCCTGGAAGAAGATAATGTGATTATGGTAATATGAGTTGTTGTGTATGCTCTTGTGATGTTTTTGGATGTTTATAGATTGTGCTCTATCTATGTTTCACATCCACATTGATTGGTGTGCTCATGATCGGTGATTTTCTCTTGTGTGTTCATGTTTTTCATGTTCATGGTTGATAGGGTGTTTGTAGCGTGTTGTGGATCTTCGAGGAATAATTTTTTAAGGTGTTTTATGTTTGAGGACATTGTTTTGGGTCTCTACTATGTTGTGGATAACCTTGGTAGATACACATTAATAATCTTTATTATTTTGGGCTGACATGTAGCGATGTAATTTATTATTGTGGATATATATACGCAATTGTTTCTTCATTTGAATGAGTAATAGCGTGAGAAAGCAAGTGTGTTTACATGAATAGTGTTCTAAATATTTTGAAGGAAGAGCAAAGAGTGAAGAAGAGTGAAGAAGAATGAAGAAGTGTTCATGTGCTTAACCGAATCTATAATCAGGCATTAGCAGATGTTATTTTCTCAGTTCAAGATCTTTCAGATGGATTTAATTTGAATATTACTGTAAGATAGTGAGTCTTCCCTTGGGAATTAAGCCTTTTTTTAATTGAGCATTGAGCTCTCGGTAGTGTTCCTGAATGCATGTGCATTCCTCATTCTTCTATTCTTTTAAAAGAGTATAAACTTGTGGATTAACCTCTACCATTATTTTCCCCTAATAGGGTTTCCACAAAAAAATATTGGTGTTATGTGTGTTTCTGATGTGTTCTTGATTTATTATTTCATGGTCATTAATCAGATCTAATAATAAGGGCTAATAAATTTAATAAGTTTGAAATTATGTGACAAGTGATTCACCCCCCCCCCCTCCCCCCTTAGTTGTCTTCCCTTGTGTTGCCTGCACAATCATCTATCAGGATGTTGGAATTGATTGATACAAACCTCTGTGGTCCTAAAATAACAAGAAGTCTTAATGGTGATAGGTATTTTATGCTTTTCATTGATGATTATTCTAGAATTTCAAGGGTTACTTTTATTTGGGAGAAATCTCAAGTTCTAGATAGATTCAAAGTGTTCAAGGCTATGGTAGAGAATGAAGTGAATATAAAAATCAAATGTTTAAGGTATGACAGAGGTGGAGAATTCACCTCTAATGATTTGAATATGTTTTTTGAAGAGCATGGTATAAAGAGGCATCTCTCTACTCCTAGAACTCCTCAGAATAATGGAGTTGCTAAGAGGAAGAATCAGACAATTCAAGAAGCAACAAGGACTATGATGAGTGAGGCAAATGTTCTTGAGGTATAATGGAGAGAAGAAATTCACACTGCTATCTATATTCTTAATAGAGTTTAGATCAAGGGAAACAACACAAAGTCTCCTTATGAGCTGTGATATGGTAAAATTCCTACTATTAAGTACTTTAAGGTGTTTGGAAGAAAGTGTTATATTAAAAGAGATGATGAGAATTTAGGAAAGTTTGATGCAAGATTTGATGAAGGTATTTTTCTTCGATATGCAACCAAAAGAAAAACATATAGATGATTCAATAAGAGATTGAGAAAGATTATTGATAGTGCAAATGTGAAAGTTGATGAAAATTGTAGACATAGAAAATATACAGATTCATCCTACACATCTGATCCTGATCTTACTAACACCACTTCTTCCTGAATCACCCCCTTTACTAATAAATTTAATTGAATATCTTTATTTGATTAAATTCATCATATTTTCTCTCTTAAATAAATCAAATTTATCTGATTAAGCCACCCACTCCTATTAGTTAAATAGATTATTTTATTTAATTAATCTTATAATCCCTCTTGTAATTAAATAATTCACTTTATTTAATCACTCTCTAAAGTCATCTCCTTAAATTAAATAAATTGATCTTTATTTGATTTAATCTAACATCACCCTCTTTAATTAAATAAACCAATCTTTATTTAATTAAATCTAAATCCATTATTCCTCTCAACTTTGATTTATTTAAATCCAAAATCTAAGTCAAAATTGTCAAATCAGCTAATCTTCATCTAAATTAATCAAATCCTGATTAATCCTAATCCTAATCCCTCAAATCCTCTAGATTTTGCAACTTGCACAATAAATCAATTTAATTGATTTATTAATTCCTCCATTTTCTCTGAACTTGGCATCAATAGGGGAATATTCCTTAAATCTGAAAATCCCTCCAAAAGGGATGAGTACATCCAAAAAGGCATCAAAGGCCTCTTACATGTCCTTTTCCTTAAGCCAAGTGGCATCTACTCCATTTTTCTCTCCCTCCAACTTGTCATTTCAATAATTTCAAATTCCACCTAACTTCATTTATTTTCACATTCATCAAAATGTGCTCATTCCTCCTCCAATCACATGTGGTCAAGTGGCCTTCTCTCATTGGTTGGTCTTTTATCCCACATTCATCCATTTTTCTTCTTCCTCCATCATTCTCTTCTATTTATAGGAGACTCTCATTTGAATTTTGGATCCACAACTTCATGCAACATCATTATCTTCAAGTTTCTAAGCAATTGCCATCATTTTCATCCATTTTCATGTTTTCATAGCTAGGTTATGAAGAAATTTCATCAACGAGAATCAAGTCATCAACATTGATCATCAAGCTTGCAAGGAGTTGAGAAAGGGCAATTTTCCACATAAAAATGGCATCAATTCCCCCATGGGATTAAGAGTTTTCTCATTAGAATAGGATTTCATAGCTTTTATTGTTGTGTTCTTCATTTTATTTCCTATTTTCATGGGTAATGTTGATCTAACTTGCATAAGGATCTTACTATATGTTTGTTCTCTTGTGTTTATGTAGGTATAGGTTCACCATTCACATTTTGGCACTAGAAGGAGGGAAAATATGGAGAAAACTAACATGTTTTTCTAGATAATCCATGATTTTTTGCTAATGTTTTGTGTCTATAGAAAAGTCCACCACTATCAGTCTAGCAGTGCAATATAATGCCACTACAAACTCTGAATTGCATCACTGGTGTGTCCCACTTGATATTTTCAATTTCAAACTGCATCGCTAGTTGCTCAAATCCCAAACTCCACCACTTGACCAAACAACAGTTGCAATCACGCTCATTGTTTCCATGCAGAGTGTCGCTTTTAGTCCCAAGTGGTGCTATATAGTTCCATTGACTGTCAACTAATTTCATGGGTAATGTTGATCTAACTTGCATAAGGATCTTACTATATGTTTGTTCTCTTGTGTTTATGTAGGTATAGGTTCACCATTCACATTTTGGCACTAGAAGGAGGGAAAATATGGAGAAAACTAACATGTTTTTCTAGAAAATCCATGATTTTTTGCTAATGTTTTGTGTCTACAGGAAAGTCCACCACTATCAGTCCAGCAGTGCAATATAACGCCACTACAAACTCCGAATTGCGTCGCTGGTGTGTCCCACCTGAAATTTTAAATTTCAAACTGCATCGCTATCTGCTCAAATCCCAAACTCCACCACTTGACCAAACAACAGTTGCAATCACGCTCATTGTTTCCATGCAGAGTGCCGCTTTTAGTCCCAAGTGGTGCTATATAGTTCCACTGACTATCTCAAACTGCATCACACCCATGGATTGCACCGCTGGAGTTGGGTAAAAGGAAGATTTCAGTTTATTTTCAGCATGAGCTTTTTTTCATTTTGGTTATTTTGACTTCTAATTGGTTCTTAGCCTCTATTTTTGTAGTATTGACCAATTTTTGTAGGTTGACCTAATCAAAGGTGATGGAAGGAAATGAAGACCAAGAGTTCTCTATGTTATCATTATCTCATTGTATCAAGTGTTTTTAAACACTTTAGGGAAAAAATGTAATTCTCTTTCTAAGGATTTGTCATCTTTCTTGCTTTTAGGATTCAATAAATTTTGTTTGGGCTTAAAAAGAACAAAACAAAGGGATTTAAAAAGAATCATAGGAAAATTCACTAGATTTTGTTTTGGGACTTAATAAATGAACAAATAAATCTCACACTTCAAAATTGGTGCTTAAAAATAATTCATATCATTGCCTTGTGGTTAAAATGAACATGTGTACTCTTTGTTTGGTAACCCCTCATCCAAGTTAATATAATTTAAAAAGATGTATGCACTTCTCTCACGCTTCATGGTGATCTTGAGAACCAAAAGTCTTTTTTGTGATATTAGGTTGTATATGTGATTACCTCCACACTTCAATTTGGATTCTTAAAATTGAACAAACCTTGCGAGTGTGAAGAAAAGGTATTGTGTGTGCTCCCACCTAAATGCGTTAGGTGGTCAAACTAAAAATACACTCCTTCACTATTGTTCACCCTTAAAGAGCCTGCCTTGGTGGTAAAAAGTACTCACCCCAAGGGAACGACTCAAACCGGTAATGAACTAAATGCCAAGCTTCTCCCAACCAGTATATAAATTCAAATGTTAAGGAAATCTCATCATTACAAGAACTCCTACGGACAAGCAGGTGATACTCTTTATATGAGTTGATCTTGCCTCTTGTGTTTCTTTATGAATGGGTTCCTTGATTAAGATCTAGAATTTTGTAAAAGAGAAAATCCCTATCTATTTTTTGATGCAAGAACAATTATTTTGAATTCGTCCCACATTTTTATGGCTCTTGGTAGAGATGAGAAGTATGCCATGGGATTTTTATGGGTATTGATAGTTGGTTGACCCGAGAAGCGAGTGCACTATAAGGGGGAGCCTGTGTGGTCAAGCATCTAATCATCCTCTAAGAGTAGGCGTAGTTGGATTTATCCAAGTAGGAACTCAATAAATGTTGCCTCATTTCATCCATAGGGTTGTGCACATTCTTTGAAATAAAAATACTTTGCTTGCATCTAAAACGCTTGATAAACAAACATTCACAAGGTCTTCAAAATTTCAAACCCTTTAGGGGAAACAAATACCCTTGAAAAATCCAAGTGCTCTTATTTGCCCTAGGGATTTCATCCTTAGAGGCTTCTAAGTATTTGGATTTATATCATAATTTGTTCTCACTAAAGTCAACGTTAGAAATTTTTTTCCTTGATTTCCTTGATTCCCACATAATGGAGTTTGTGGGATGAGAAGAAATTAGGACATTGCACATATAGTTTGAGAACATAATCAAGAATTGTTTGTGGTAAAAGGAAGTCATTAAGCAAAGATAAGAAACAATTGAGCCCCACACATGTGCTCTTTCAAATGATTTCCCGAAAGATCAAAATCTGAAAACCAAAGTCTAAATGTCTTAGTGAAAAGGCTCACAAGAAATGTTTGTCTATGCTTTACGAATTTAGAGAAAGATTGACCTTCAAATTTTACAAATGTGCATCAAAGAACAATCCTAATTTGTATGAATTTTATTGCCAATAAAATCCAGTTCTCTTTCAAAAAAAATACCAAGCATGTTATTCAATACCGAGGTATTGTAGAAAGGAGTTCTATCTAGGTCTAATCTAGGATCAAAGTCATCATTTTCATCCATCCCTCAAACATTAAGTCAAAATCATCTCATCAACAATTCTTGGAAATCTTGAAAAAATATTTCATGCTAGACCTTTGGAAAATCAAAATCATCTTGTTTGGTTAGATGTGTGTAGATGAATCCTTCTCCACATATTTGATCAAATTATCAATCCTTGTGAACAATTCTACCTCTTGATAACATCCAAAATCTTGAGGTTTATAAGTTCATTATCAAAATTTTGAAGGCAAATCAAAACCAAAATCATCTTGTTTGACTAGGGGTGTATAGATGAATCCTTCTTTACACACTTAGTCAAATTATCATCTTGTGTACAATTCTACTATAGGACAACATCCAACCTCTTAGAGTCTACAAGTTCACTATCAAAACCAAAATCCAATCAAGCCAAGATCAAAATCAAATCAAGTCCTAAAGTCTAGTATCTCCTTCAAGATTTCTCAAAGAGTTCAATAATTCACATCATCCATCTTCCATGTGCCTCATCATCACCTTTGGTCCTTAATCATCCTAGTTTTTCTCTTTTGTGAATAGAGTTAGATCAATCTAAATAATTAGAGGTTCATCTCACATATTCTTGAAAATTGATCCCTATTTTATGGTGCAAACTAGATTGCAACACAAGAAGAACATGGAAACCAACAAAGAAACATCAACTTTGAGTGATTTAAGCTAAACCGCTCCTGAAATGAATCCCATTGGATCAAGCAATCCCCTAAGAAATATTCCTCTATCATCACAAAATCCTCAAGAGGAAGGTCAAGTGGAAGACATCACCAATAATTCCTAGGGATGACACAAGATGAAATTCTTGAAATGGTTCAAAATCCTGAAACTCATATAATTGTCAATGCCATGATGAGGCTCAATCCCTCCCAATACATGTTTGAGTTGGTGAAAGAAGGGGCTAAACTCCCTTCCGATTTTAACGTAAGCATATTGTGGAGAAGCCCCTCGATATCATCCCTCCAATCCCAACCACACCTCCATATAAAAGCATCACCCAAAGCATCCCAAAAATCACATCATCCATTGCTCCAAATCCACCAATTGTTAACAAGGGAAGCTCATTGCTTCATGCACTTTAAACACATTCCCTTGTGAACAACCAATATTTGGAGGGAAACATTGTATTGGGCCAATCCATCCCATTGAATCCATTGCACCCATATGTTCTGCTTGCATTTCATGATCCTACCCATCCATCCTCTTTTCATGCAACGCCAATTTATCCTCTCAACACATAAATCTCTCTCCCCATGACCTCACAAGGAGAAGGTGAATTATTTGGAGCAGGGGGGATCTTCGATCCCTCATCATAATTGTCATCTCTCTAAGTGAATGAACCACCCATTTTTCCACCATTTATGCCTTTGCCATTAACATCCGCATCAACCCTTGGGTTAGGCCTTCCCCCTTTACCCTCCATCAATCAAAAAAATTTGAGCAACCCCCCAATCATAAATCAACACATCTTACCGAATCCTCCTATCTTGCCATTGATATCACAACAATAGATGGAAACCATCAAAGCAACCCCAGCAATCAACACATCATCTACCATCCCCCAAATATCTCAAAACATGGTCTCCCAAGGACCAAGCATCTCAAACACACCATACACCACCCAAACCCCAATTATCAATACAAAGTCCCCTCTCATCAGAACAAACAAAACTATTCCTGATCCACCACCACCACCCCCAAAAACCAACATGGCAGACTCATTTAGCATCATGTTACAAGAAACTCAATGAGCTTCCTATCAAAAGGTACTTCAAAAAATTTAAAATCAACAAGATACACAACTAGCTACCCAACAATCGCAAGTGCAATTAGTGGAACAACAAGTGCAACAGGCTACCCAAGCCCAAGCTTTACTGCAACAAAAACAAGCCACCCAAGTAGCTCAAGACACTCAAGCCACACAGGTAGTCCAACAAGCATAGTCTCAAGCTCAAGCCCAATATAAAGCTCAACAAGTGCAAGCACAAGCTCAATACTAGGCACAATTGCAAGCAACTCAGTAATAATAGGCATATCAACAAGCCTTGCAATAATATCAAGTGCAACAAAAAGCAGCTCAAAAACAAGCCCAACAACAAGCTTTGTAGGTACAATAGCAACAAGACCAACAACAAGCATTGTTGGCACAACAAAAAATTCATGCGTATCAACAAGCCCTAATCACACAAAAAAGATTGCAACAAACTCCCACCAACATACCTAATGCTCAGCCTGTCAATCAAACACCTCAACCACCATAGAAAACATTCACTCCACCTCTTGATCCACAAGACTATGTGACAACACAAATCAAATTTCTCTCACAACAAGTGGTCGATCTCCAATTAGGGAAAACAATGACACCAAGCAATGTGTTCCCATATCCTTTCGATAGGAGCCTTACAATGGTACCATTCCCAAATGGTTTTGAAATCCCTAAATTTGACAAATATCATGGGTTGGGAAACCCTGAGGATCACATCAAGGAATTCTAGGTACATTGTATGGAAGTCACATATAATGATACATATCTAATGCGGCTATTCCCTCAAATTTTGGTTGGCCCTACCATGGAGTGGTTCTCTCACTTTCCTACTAGCATCAAAACATTCCAAGAGATTGTAGATGCATTCATAAATAATTATGCATTCAACATTGGCATGGATGTTATTCTAGAGGAACTATCTGTGCTCAAACAAGGTAAGGGGGAATCATCCACTTCCTTCCTACAACGATTGCAATCCAAGGCCAATAGGAGCAAGTGGGCGATGCCAGAGGAGCAAAAAATTTGCACCATCATCTCCAATATTGAGAAAACCTTGGCATTCCATCTAAAGATGCAATGCATCACCACTTATGACCAATTGATCCCCAAGGTGCTCAACATCGAATGTGCCCTTATTGCACAAGGGGGTACACCCACATATCCTGAACATCAAGATAACCACCCTTCCACCAACTATAACAAAAAACCTCACACGTGGGTGAAAAATAAAAACGTCACCAATGATGGACTGGTTGATGCCAAGGTCGTAATCAGTGCTTCGAAATAGAACATCCAAACATATCAACAATCACAACAACATGCAAACCAATACGGTATCACAACAACCACCTAATAACCAAGTCAAAAATTTGAATAATCAAGGGGGGCCACCTCTATGAAACAAATATCCCCCCAAGAGGAAGTTCACAACCCTTGGGGAATTAGTCGAATCCATCATGAAGAAATCAGTAAATGAGAATCTCATCAAAATCCCCACTTATGAGAATTATCTAGAGCCCCAAGTGAAACCACCCTGGTACAATGAAAATTTCCTTTGTGATTATCATAAAATCAAGGGGCACACAACAAAAAATTGCTTGAAGGTGAAAAATATAATCCAAGACCTCATCGATGATAAGATCATAAACATGGAACAACCAGTAGGAAATCAAGATCTTAAGATCTACACGAATCCGATGTTGGATGATAACATAGGAAATAACAAAGGGAAATAAAAGTATGCCAATGTGAACCATGTATATGACCAAGTTGTCACATCCTAGGATGAGTGGGTCATTGTTGTTAGCATCAAGGGAGCCAAAGCTGATTGTGGAGTCACCACACATGGTGACAAAGTCACCATTGATGGGTCATCATAACCACCTAGGGCATCCACCTCAAATCCAAAGTCCGCTCCTAATGGCTAAAATAAATTGGACCAGTTGAAAAGAACTCCTGCTCAGATCTCCATCATGGAGTTACTAAAGATTTTATCCACCCATAGAGAAATACTAGAGGAAGCATTGGCTTCTTCTACCGTCTCTGCCAATCTTGATATTGAACAATTCCAAGCTATGTTCGAAAACATTACCACCCTGAATCTGCTCACATTTTCTGATAAAGACTTCCCCATCCAACCATCTCACAATTGCACACTCCAACTTGAGGTCTTGGTTCATAAAAACAAGGTAAAAAGGTTCTTGGTGGATGGGGGTGTAGGTCTCAAAATCTGTTCTCTGAAACTCATAAAGAATCTGGGATTCTCTAAGGATTCCATTGAAAAAGGAAAGGGCATCACAATCAGAGCTTATGACGATCAAGAAAGAGTGTCTCAGGGCACTGTCCAACTCCCTATTCAAGTAGGGCCAACCATTATGGAAACCACCTGTCAGGTTTTTGACCTTGATTTGCCTTATAATATCCTCCTAGGGTGTCCATGGATCCATGGGATGCAAGTAGTCACATCAACCTTCCATCAATGCATCAAGTTGTCATACCAAAATCAAGAGGTCACAATATATGGTGATCCTGAGCCCTTTGCTTATTGAACAAAGCTGAAAGAAAAATACTATAAAATCCTCCAGGTCCCAAATAATGATGAAGGCCCTTCAACTCCATATATAGACCCAACTAACATTGCCTCCACTTCTAGGACAAAGAAACCCACCATTCTTGATATATTTGAAATCAAGGTCATAATCCAAGACAACGGGTGTGGGGATTAAAAAATGAAGAAAGGAGCCTTTGTGGTAGGGGAGTTACCTCAATCCCCCAAATCCCATGGACATTCGTAGCTCACCAATGCAACAACTCAAACCTTCAAAGTAGATCCCTCCCGATTCAGAAGTTGGGGGGATCTAGGCTAGGAAGTGGTGGACTAGAGGGACATATCTAATCTCCTCTATCAAGATGAGAGACATGTACCAACCCTCCCTATGGATGATGCCAACAAAGGAATTCAATTAATGTTGGGCATGGGCTATAACAAAAATGAAAGTCTTGGAAAAATAGTAATGATCGATTGGAACCTATCATTGTTGAAAAGTGCATGAAAAATATTGGCCTTGGATGTACCCCTTTGAGTATAACCATATGTGGCATAAGTCCCCCAGTTAAAGCAGTCAGGACTCCTCCTTAGCTATCGATAGCCACCCTTCAATTACCAGTATCTACAGGTCTACCCTTAGATAACTTTACTTTTGACATAACCGATGTGTGTAGTAGTGACAAGGATCCCTATTCATGATCATCACCCTATCTTTTGAGTCGAACCATCAAAACCATGAAATAAACCTAGTCTATCCCCAACTCATCAATTACAACCAACAAGGACCACCTATTCTAGACATAGTGAAAAATGATGAGGCACTCTCAAAATTCATGGGATTGTAGGATACAATACCATATGGAGACCATAGAGCTAGATTAGACATCATACTAGATAGACAAGCCTATTATAGGGAAACGATTGAATCCTTCAGTTGCAAAAGCAAAAAATTGAGAATAATCTCAAGATCTTTGAGTGAAAACCACATTGTGCCACTCTCTGACTCAAAAATAGTAAAAATAAAGGATGTATCCAATGGTGAAAACCTCTCCGCAGCACTAGAGGATGAAGGATTCAATCTTCCTCTTAGTGCTATTCATCGAGAGAAGTCAGTAGTTTTGGAAAAACAGTGCAATCCGCTCAATTTGGGAATAGAGGAACTACCACACATAACATTTTATGCTGAGTCACTTCTCATAGAAGAACAAGAACTCCTAGTTGTGTTCCTAGAGGAAAGAAAGATAAAATTTGCATGGACCTATGCCGACATTCTTGGAATTGATCCATAGGTTGTGGTTCATCACCTAGCTGTATATCTCTATGTTAAGCTAGTGAGACAAAAGTTGAGGAAAATGCATCCCCAAATAGCATTGTTGGTCAAAATGGAATTACAAAATCTCTTGGATGCAGGGTTCATACAGATAATCAATTATCTAGAGTGGGTATCAAATCTTGTACCTATTTCAAAACCACTAGGGGCATCCGCATCTGCATGGATTTTAGAGACTTGAACAAAGCATATCCAAAGGATGACTTTCCACTTCCAAAAATTGGCATGATCGAGGATATGATGGGAGGACATGACATGCTATCATTAATGGATAGATTCTCAAGATATAATTAAATCATGATACCCAAGGAAGACCAACACAAGACAACTTTCACTTGTCTGTGGGGAACATACTGTTGGAATATTATGCCATTCGGGTTGAAGAATGTAGAAGAAACCTATCAGAGGGCCATGACATTTATATTTCATGACATGATTCTCAAGACTATGGAAGATTATTTGGATGACATACTGGCTAAATCAAAAAAGCTTGAGATCACATATCAGCCCTAAGCTCCATTTTTGATAGACTAGAAAAGTACAAGGTTTGACTTAATCCAAAGAAGTGTGTCTTTGGGGTACAATTAGGTAAGCTCCTAGGGTACATTGTATCAATGAGAGGAATTGAGGTAGATATCACCAAATTCAAGTCAATCCTCGAAGTGGAGGCACCCAAGACATTGAAGCAACTAAGAGGCTTACAAGGAAGACTCCAGTTCATCCGCTGATCATAACGCAACTAGCAGACAAGGAAATCCCATATTCTCATCTACTCCACAAGGAGGTAGCATACAAATGGGATGAGAAATTTGACCAAGCATTCAAAAAGATCATGGATTACTTTCTCACACCACTAGACCTTATGCCATCAATTCCAGGAAAACCCTTGATCTTATTCATATTAGCAATAGTGGCAGCCCTTGGTGCTCTCTTAGCCCAACATGATGAAAATGAGAGGGAGAGGTCTATCTACTACCTTACCAAAACCATGGTGGGACATGAGATGAACTATACACCCATTGAAAAATCCTCCCTAACAGTTATGTTTGCAGCACATAAATTCAGACATTACATGCTAGCACATTAGATCAAGCTCATTGCAAAAATAGATCCACTCAAGTATCTAATTTCCAAAGAAACTCTCATAGGATGAACAACGAAGTGGGTCATGATCCTAATAGAGCATGAAATTGAGTATGTGGAACAAAAGGCTATCAAAGGACAAGAAATCATAGATCAACTGGAAGAAGCACCAATATATGCAGAGAATCCACTTGTTTTAGAGTTCCCCAATGAATCAATCTTCAACCTTAGTGTAGAAGATCAATGGAAAATGTATTTTGACAGATCCTACACACAACATGGGTCAGGAGTGGGAATCTTCTTCATCACCCCACAAGAAGACTGCATACATAAATCATACAAGCTGTCATTCCCATGCACAAAAAACATTGCCAAATATGAGGCTCTTGTCATAGGGTTGAGAATTACAGTGTAGTGGCAAATCATGGCACCTAAGGTCTACGGAGACTCACAACTTATAATCAACCAAGTAAATAATGAATATCAAATAAAGCATGATAATTTGACCCCATATAAAAATTTGGTGGAAATCCTTAAGGATTCCTTCATTGATATCATATTTGAATAGCTACTCAAGGCAAATAACAAAGCAACAGATGCAATGGCTACAATTGGATCACTCCTAGAGATCCCGCACAACATCCCAAAATAGGAATTCCTCATAGAGAAGCTTCTCATACGAGCATTCAAGGTACCAGAGTCTGAATTCGTGTTTGAAATCATTGGTCCTAGTGATCCTTAGTACCATGATATTTACAGTTACCTGAGAATAGGAGTCCTTCCCGTCGACATAACCTCGAACCTCAAGAGATATTTTGTCAAAAAGTCATCCTGTTTCATCATCCTAAAAGATACCCTATACCGTAGGAGCATTGAAGGGACCCTTTCACATTGCCTAAACATTGAGGAAGCCTTGAATACTTTAACTGAGGTACATAATGACATTTGTGGTTCACACTCGAGCGGTATGACTTTGGCCAAGAAACTACTGAGGATAGGATACTATTGGCCTATCATGGAAAGAGAAGAACATGACTATGTTAAAAGGTGTTTGCAGTGTCAACAACATGGGGACCTCATCCATGTACTAGCTCAGGAGCTCCATCCAATTATCACACCTTGGCCATTTTCATAGTGGGGGCTTGATCTCATTGGTAAAATCACCCCCACTTCATCCAATGGCCATAAGTTTATCATCACTGCCACATAGTATTTCATGAAGTGGGTAGAAGCCATTCCCATGACATATATAATAGGAAAGCAAATATCCAAGTTCATCCCAAATTATCTTATTTGCTGGTATGGTGTCCCTCAAGCCATTATCTCAGATAATGGGACACCTTTCAAAAATTAGGATGTTCATGACTTATACCAAAAATTCAATATCCAACATCGCTTTTCCACTCTATATTATCCCCAAGGCAATGGCCAAGCTGAAGCTACCAATAAGACCATCTTGAATATCCTCAAGAAAATAGTCAATGATGTTGGTCGTGACTAGCATCTACAGCTAAATCCAACCTTATGGGCTTATTGTACAAGCTTCCTCACACTAATAGGTGCCACCCCCTTCTCCCTGGTCTACGGATCAGAAGCCATACTCCCCATTGAGATTGAACTCCCATCCTTGAGAATATCACTGTAGAATCTCATTTTAGATGAAGAATATCGGGTCTCACAATTGAATGAGCTAGAGCTACTAGATGAGCAGTGTATGGATGCATTAAACCACTTTCAAGTATATCAAAACTACCTCAAGTGAAGCTACAACAAGATAATCAAGAGTCAAACCATCCCAGTTGGTGAGCTAGTACTAAAGGAAAGTCAGAAGAACGTCTCAAATCCAAAGAGCAAGGGAAAATTTGAGCTCAACTAGTTGGGACCATTCATCATCACTGCAAGCTACAAATCAGGAGCCTACTAGCTATCAACACCCGAAGGGGAACCTTTGTAGGAGCCCATGAACAACTCCCAACTCAAAATGTTTTATGCCTGATCTTTTAAGGGTAAAACCAAAAATACAAAAAAATAAAAAAATATTAAAAATCCAAAAAAATAAAACAAAATATTGAAAAACAAAAAACAAAAAATCATCCTCTAGTGAAAACCACTTTGGTGGTGCTTTGGGAAAGTACCCTGGTGAAAACCTGGCCAAAAAGTTCCTTGTGTAAATACAACACTCTCCATCCACCAAAATCTCTACAATTGATGTCGCATCACTCATTTATCCACCACCTTTGATCCCTCTCATCCTTCCATCCATCCATCCATGTCCGTACCATAGCTTGATCTTGTGTTCGTATCATGTTCCACCCTAGTACTACTTGGCACATTCCTAAGGTCAGTTTGTCATGCCTATATCGAAGTAGTCTATTGCATCACGCTGGGGGCATGTTAGTTTACCTACATCGGATTGGATTCGTGTAAATTCTTACGATATCCATTAAAATCAAAAAATCCAAAAACATGTCAAAAATAAAAAAAATCAGAACAGTGGAGTCATCTTGTCGAACTATGTTGTCTCTGAGCTTGAACATAGGCAATTTTGATCTTTGATCATCCCTCAAGACACCCTAGGTCAGTCCTTTAGTAGAAGTCTGGTCCATTTTCTCGTATCCCATCAATAGATCAAGTCTGCATCAGTTGAACTATGTGGTCTCTGTGTGTATAACGTAGGCAAGGATAATATGTTGATCAGCTCCCGAGACCCCTAGAATAGGTCTTTAGGTTAGTTTCTTGGTCAAAATCTCTTAAAAAACCCAGATAAATTGAAAAATCCAAAAATCAAAACATTTGTATAACATCTCAAAAATCCCAAAAATAGCCTCAAAACATTTCAAAAACACCGAAAACATCCAAATATTTGAAAAAATCCATCTGTCTCATCTCACTTTCACTCGAAATAATCTCATTCATAATAAATCAAATCCATCTTCATCCTTTGGTAAGGCCACTCAAAAGCAAGTCTAGTAGGTGCAAAAGTGAAAACCCGATCGTCAAAGTCTCAAGTCTAGGTCAATAAGTAAGCAAGTTAATCAACTCTAAGTATCAATAGCTTATCATCCAATCAATCCCAAATCATCTGATAACAACATGTCCTAGGATGCATCCTTCCTACAATGGACATCAACATCAAGCATCACCGTAGTTTAGTCTTGACTAGCGGTATGAAGAACATTAGCTTGTTTTTCTACGTGATCTGTTCTTTTGAGTTATCTTACTGTGCTCATTCCAATGACCTCTCAATGATGTCTAAAAAAAAATATTTAGGGAGAAAGGAATGGGGCAATGATCATTATATTTTTATCTATTGTGCTTATTGGATATTCTTGTAATATAACTTGGTCATGCATAATTTGTTTGGTTTGTAGGGAGGGTGTTTTAGATGTCTTGTTGACCTCATAGGAAGGATTTCTTTTCTATGTTTTGGTCTGAGATGTTTAGAATATCTAAACTGCAGTCTGAATAAGGTTATGTATGTCAGGTGTGAACAAGAGTATCTAATTGTCAAGTCAAATTCCATCACACTAGATACAACGCCATCCTGGTCCTTTATACCTTGATGCATCATACCTATGTGTATTATCAAACATAAGGTAAATGGCCCTTTTAAAATCCCAATTCCTAGTAAGAAAATCATCATTATTAATGTAGGTGTTGGATCCTCTTTTCATTTTCTTATCTTCTTTCCATACTAACAGGGTACCATGATAGTTACTCAAGAACATCACTAAAATGCATCCACCCTACATCCACCAATCATCAACATAATTCATATCATATCATATAGGAAACATAAATACATTTCATTCATTACTCACATTTTCATTCATTAGGATATTATCACATAGGAATTATTAAGTCATCCATCGCATAATCACATATCGTATCACATGCATGATCATTATACATCATAAATCATTACATATCTGTATTCATATCACATCATCATAATCTCATTACGTATCATAATCATTTACATTTCATTTACATGTCATAATCATCTCACATTATCATATTACTTGCACATCACAAAATATTATTTCAAATCATAAAAATTGCATCGCATAATCATCTCATAATCATGTGTGTTACATATCACATCATCTTAAATGATTACATTCATGTCGCTGCATTTGTACCATTACATTCATATTATTGTATTATGTTCATAAATCACAAAACATATCAACATTTGTATATCATAGGTCATCTCATATCATAGATTATTATAATCATTTCACATCAACACATTGCATTAACATATCACATATGTTCATTAAGCATCTCATAAACATACATTTGCATCATCATGTGATAATATACATCATCACATTCTACATAATCAATGCATTACATCATCACACCACATAGAAACATACATCACATTACATAAAATAAACACATGCATCACATGAGATAGAGTCATAACATTTGCATATCATTGCAAATAGGAAATTAAATACATCCATCCATCATGCATAAGTAAAGTAGGACACATCTCATAAACAAATCAAACCATATCATATATATAGAAAATATAAATTTCATGGTACAAAGCTCAGGATCAAAATATGTGTATGAATCAAGTATATAATACAATCGGGCTATCAAAAATTGGAGCCCATAGATGAAAAAGAATGCTGTCAAAAATGTGAGGCTAGCCCTGCTAGATGTTGCCCTCTCCCACCTATCTCTCGGCATGCTCCTCCTATCTCATGCTAGTCTGTTGTGAGTACTCTGATACTTGGGATCTTGATGGTACAACCTACATGTAGTGCAGCCTATAATATTTTCCCTCTTGGACAACCTTGTGGTACATCCTTGCTGAGACTGTCCTACCCTGAGAAGTAGAAGCCATGCTCTCTAGCTGCCATCTTTGGCCTATCTCCTAGTCTCTCTCAGACTTGGCCTAGTATCTCTCGGTAGTCAATAACTACACTTGAGCCTACAAACCCTGTACCTATGCCTACAACTATTGTATGAGGGCATCCCTCTGATCTAGCTATGGTGGTGGTGGTGGAGGCTATTGCTGTAGATGCCTCGAGGCATCTCTCTATTGATCCCCATCCCTCTACTAGTCCCCATCTCTGACCTGTCTATCCCCATCTCTAGGCTACCTCTCCCCATCTTCGGGCACCTAATCCACTTGTACCCTCTACTCTTGCTGGTGTGGAGGAGGTCCACCATCCCCTCTGCCTCCTCGTCCCCGCCCTCGACCTATTGACCTATCTTTGGGCCTCTTCCGTATGGGTTCCGCACCTAGATCTACAAATTGTAGGGGTGCTCTAAACCATGTTGTGTATGCGTGTGTCACTCTTTGCATCCCCTGAACCTAATCATATTGCCATGATCTAGCCACCAGCTGTCAAAATGAAGTGATGACTTCATGGACCGGGATTGGTCTGCCACATGCTGTCTCCCTCAAAGTACATGCAAAAATGGCCACGTATTGGTCATCGGGATGATCTTTCCTATCCCTGAACTACCTGATAACTCTATCATGGTATGCTCCCTCCCCTACATAAGTCTTTTCTAATGTGCAAAGAATAGTTGTTGTACATCGTCGAACCATGGACCCATACCAAGCTAGGGATGCCAGGTGAAGATTGTCATCTCATCTATAACCCTCCTCTAGTGAGGGATGCCACCTGCCCTTGTGTGTGTAAAGGTAGTCATTGCCCCTCTGTATCACCAAACAATGGGATCATTTGGCTCTAAGGAAACCACTGTAACCTGAGGGTAGAGCATTACAAAATATGCTCCCAGGCCTGGACATGTAGAAGAGTAACTCCGGCCCTAATGGCTCTATTGTCTAGATAAGAAAACTCATGTAAATCATGGTAAAGGAAGGCCAACAACACTGGCCCCCATGCAAAGCACTCTCTCTGCCCGAGCATCTTCTGCCAGGTGAGACCCCATCTTGGGCTAAAATATCGCCTACGCTGATGTGGTGCCACAAGACTAGAGATAATGGTAGAAATAATTAGTATGAAAGTGGGCATTGTACCCCTGTATCTCTCAAGCTCTATCTGCCCCTCAAAAAAGATAATATCTTCAAGCTCCATGACCTCGAAGTAGGCATCCCTCCCAACATCCACATCATATATGACTCTCTCTCCATGGATGGGTAGTCAAAGGATGCGCAAGACATCCTCCAAAGTAACCGTAGCCTCTCCTGTGGGCAAGTGAAATGATGACATCTCACTATGCCATCTCTCTACTAAGGAAGTCATCATGCCCAAATGTGTCCTAACGGGGGCTACGTACGCAATGCACCACAACCCTATCGCCATAAGGTGCTCTTGGAGCAGCTTGTGCATAACAACTAGTCTACTAAGAACTAGGGATCGGTGCTCTCGTGAATCCAGTATCCCAAGGTCCTCCTATGCAAGAAAAGCCACAACGTCAAGTTAAAAAAAAATCAGGATCCCACCTGAAGTTTTCACAATTGAAACAACAAATGTGGCACTATTTACAATTGCGATGCTATTTGCAAACTCCAAACTACACCGTCATGTCACAGTTTGACCATGCCCCTAAGCCTAAATTTCTAAATCGGCTCGCTGCAACGCAGTTTGCATATGCGCCTGACTTTGACCCAAAACCCTTATTTTCTAAACTGGACCGCGCGATTCCATTTGCATATGTGGTGCTCTTTGAGGCCGTGCAACACTAATTCTTCCCTTCCAGTGGCACTAAACTACATTGCTTGACCTAGTTTGACTTTTGACCCTATTTAATGCACTCAAAAATCACAAAAATGAGGTGGGTAAGAGTCACATACCGATGGTCCTGCACCGACTAGCTATTGGTAGACTCGCACTCGATCAGACACGTATCGTGGAAGCACCTATTGCGCCATATCGATCAGTACTCAAAGCTCAAATTGCAAAAATCTCTCAAAGGCTAGGTCTGCAAATGAATTGAAAGTGACCCCTTGGGACCTATTTAAGCCTGAAAGTTAGGGTTTTTTTACCCTGTTTAGTCGTCCAACTAGGGTTTTGGACCCCCGATCCCATTTTCGCCTGACTGAGGGTAGTTTTGCGCACATTTTTTCCATCTTGGACCCTTTTTGAACCTGTCAAGAAAATTGTCCTCTTTTTTCACAAGATCACCCAAATATCCAATTTTTTGTCTGATCTCTCGAGGGGGTAGTATACCAGCGTAATCCTTCTCGCTGGGGCAATAGTGGGGCATCTGATTTTTTATTTTTTAAAAAAAATTTTGAACCTTGCAGTTTATTCTTTGAACCAATGCAACAAATACATTCCTTCAAAGAGAGGCAGAATCTAGACAAGGAAAATATACAGATTGATCCTACACATCTGATTCTAATATTACTAACATCACTTCTTCCTGAATCACCCCCTTTACTAATCAATTTATTTGAATAATCTTTATTTGATTAAATTCATCATATTTTCTCTCTTAATTAAATAAATCAAATTTATCTGATTAAGCCACCCGCTCCTATTAGTTAAATAAATTGTTTTATTTTATTAATCTTATAATCCCTCTTGTAATTACATAATTCACTTTATTTAATCACTCTCTAAATTCATCTCCTTAAATTTAATAAATTGATCTTTATTTGATTTAATCTAACATCACCCTCTTTAATTAAATAAATCAATCTTTATTTAATTAAATCTAAATCCATTATTCCTCTCAACTTTGATTTATTTAAATCCAAAATATATGTCAAAATTGTCAAATCATCTAATCTTCATCTAAATTAATCAAATCTTGATTAATCCTAATCCTAATCCCTCAAATCCTCTAGATTTTGCAACTTGCACAATAAATCAATATAATTGATTTATTAATTCATCCATTTTCTCTCAACTTGGCATCAATAGGGGAATATTCCTGAAATTTGAAAATCCCTCCAAAAGGGATGAGTACATCCAACAAGGCATTAAAGGCCTCTTACATGTCCTTTGCCTTGAGCCAAGTGGCATTTACTCCATTCTTCTCTCCCTCCAACTTTTCATTTCAACAATTTCAAATTCCACCTAACTTCATTTATTTGCACATTCATCAAAATGTGTTCATTCCTCCTCCAATCACATGTGGACAAGTGGCCTTCTCTCATTGGTTGGTCTTTTCTCCCACATTCATCCATTTTGCTTCTTCCTCCATCATTCTCTTCTATTTATAGGAAACTCTCATTTGAATTTTGGATCCACAACTTCATACAACATCATTATCTTCAAGTCTTTAAGAAATTTCCACCCATTTTCATCCATTTTCATGTTTTCATAGCTAGATTATGAAGAAATTTCATCAAGGAGCATCAAGTCATCACCATTGATAATCAAACTTGCAAGGAATTGGGAAAGGGCCATTTTCCACATCAAAATGACACCAATTCCCCCATGGGATTAAGAGTTTTCTCATTAGAATAGGATTTCATAGTTTTAATTGTTGTGTTTTTTATTTTATTTCCTATTTTCATGTTTCAAACTAATTTCATTGGGAATATTGATCTAACTTGAATAAGGATCTAACTATATATTTGTTCTCTTGTGTTTATGCAAATATAGGTTTGCCATTCACAAAAATATGCACAGTCTAGTTGAAGTAAGTGAAAATGAACCAGATAAACCTATTTTTGGACAAGATCAAGAGAAGGATAAGGAAGAAGATGAATAGATTGAAGAAGAAGATACTTCAGAACTTGCTCCTAAGACTCCGAAGTATTACAAAAAAATCATCTGGAAGAAAAAATAATTGGAGACAAAGGCAAAGGTGTAACAACAAGAAGCAAAATAGTAGCAGTTGAGGTAAATTTGTGTTTACTTTCTAAGATAAAACCTAAAACAGTGTGTGAGGCATGTGTTAGAGTAATAAATTATTTCACTTAATTAATTATATGATATTGGTTAATTAATTAAGCCACTTATCACTTTAGTTGTTTAAGCTAAACCGAGGCACATTAAAAATTAATTAATTATTAAGTGTGCACACTAGGGTTTCCTTTAGGGTTTTGATCTCCTTCATAAGGATTGATCACTTTGTAATAATTGATTCTCTTAATGCATTTTTATTGTTTTGAGGTTTACATAACATCTTCTTTGGTTATGGATATCTTTTCTTTGTAATAGGTTATTGCATGTAGGTGATTCTTTGGGATTGTGAGGTTGGGTTTCTCAACTTCTACATGGTATCAGAACTCCAGACCTGATGCTTCCTGTTCGGCTTCTGAAGGATTTTTGGAGCTTCGAGGGTTTGGGGTTTATTTTTTTGATCCAAGACATACCTTCTTGATCAAAGCATTTTGATTCCAAACGGACCTCACCATTGAGTCTGCAGTGGCCCAAAACCCCTAAATCAACTGTTCATTCATCCATTTTGGACACAGTTGAACCAGGAGGCAAAAAAAATGGGCCCTAAGGCCATACGACCCCAAGGCATGCCTTCTGAGGCAATTTAAAAAAACAAAAACAAAAAAAAACAAAGTTTTTTCTGCAAAAATTGGTGTTGTATGTTCAAAAGGGCCACGCCACCACCTGGCCGCTCAGCAGCCACCGCCCAACAACCGCCGGTGACCGCCAAAGTGTCGCTCGCACGCTACCTGCAACCCACATGCCGCCTTTCCTCCACTAGAGCACCTTTCGCATTCAGCCCTTGGTCGCTCACTAGACCAGGGGCATATTTATTTTATTTGCTGATGGCTCTAGAGGCTTATTGGGCCCTTTCTTTGACAATTTTTACAAAATCGGGTGTAAAATGGTCATCCAGTCTCCATTTTTCAAAAATGACATATTGCCAGAAAGTTGATTCGAAGTTGGATCTAGTGGTGCAAGCCATTTTTTCTGATTTTTCCATTTTTCTATCATTTTCGCCTGTCAAAGTCTGAAGTTGTTGTTTGCACTCCGGGGGGCGTAACTTTTGTGTCCAGACTCCTTTTTGCCAAACAAATAGGCATTGGAAAGGTGTTTTAGTGATCTTTCCAGATATGTAGTCTATTTCATCAAATAATTTACTAGGTAAATTTTATTCAGATTTGTGTGTTTTTACACTTTTCTTAATTACTTGGATGTTCTAGCACCTACATGGGTTTTGTTTGCGTTGGATGGGTTATATTAATCTTCTTTATCATTGTTGAGAGTTTTAGTATCTGATTTTTTAATTTGAGTGAGTATCATGGGTTTTTCTACTCACCCTTATGTGATCAAGCTGGATAAGGACAACTATGAGTCTTGGCCCCATGGCATCCTGACACATCTCAGGTGGCTTGGTATTTTTCCTCATTTGTATGGACTCATACCTACACCAGACACATCAAGGAGTTTATCAACATGGGTTATTATTCAAGATCATATTGTAGGGGTTATTGGTTGTAGTGTTGATTTTGATACTTTGTGTGCTTTATCTAACATTCATTGTCCTCACACACTTTGGAAATGTCTTTGGGAGATTTTTGGAGACTCTAATATCTCTCCATTCCTAGAGGAGCCCATTACAGATTGTCTCATCCCTCTTGTAGATGTAGATTTCATACCCTATGATAACCATACTCTAGAGGAGCTTGAGTATATCACAAGTCTTGCATGTGTCGATGGTTTTAGAGACTTGTATTCATGTTCCCACTCTTTTGATTGAGACTTCATCAACATCTCCTATCATTCCTAATTCAGTGTTGTAGGGCATAATTCATCTTCCAGACATAGCTACTTTGGACTCTTATGTTGTAGACATATCTTTCTTATTTGTGGAGTCCTATATTGTAGATTTGGAGGATTATTTTGAGGACATTCATCTCCTCTACCTTGATAGTTAGGTTATCATTGTATGCCCACCATTATCCATACATTCAAAGGTTGCATTTTAGGATTCTCCACATCAGTTTGGATTTGACATCATATGTTTCAGTTCAGACATAGAGATTCTTCAACATCCTATCATGGCACACATCTTGAGACAGATTGGTTCATCACTCTTCATAGGGTTTCTTCGGCATCGTCATTTGGATCCATTTCTTCCCAAGGGGAGGAATATTATCTACCGCTTCAGGATATCTTTTTGGATTCTACATCAGGCATCTACCATTGTGACATGAGTTTCTTCATTTTTGGGGGCCCTTCTTGTCTCTTTCTATCTGTCCTATGGAGACCATTGTATATGTACTTATATGATATAAGTTGTGTATGGGGGTTATCATATAATCCACCTTCTATCCTTCTTCTATTAGTGCATTACATTCTTTTCTTTGCATCCTATTTTGGGGAGGAGTTTTGTTCCCACTGGGTTTTCTCCTTTACCCTGTTTGCTTTAGTTTGCATTGCATTTTTACATGGGTACCTGATCAGGCCTTTGTTGCTAAAGACCCATATTTGCTTTCATGCATCTTTTTCTAGTGTTTTAGCTACTTCCTAAGTTCATCTTAAGGGGGGGTGTTAGAGTAATAATTTATTTCACTTAATTAATTATATCATATTGGTTAATTAATTAAGTCACTTATCACTTTAGTTGCTTAAGCTAAACTTAGGCACATTAATAATTAATTATTTATTAATTATTAAGTGTGCAAACTAGGGTTTCCATTTTAGGTTTCCTTTAGGGTTTTGATCTCCTTCATAAGGATTGATTACTTTGTAATAATTGATTCTCTTAATGAATTTTTACTATTTTGAGGTTTACAAAACATCTTCTTTAGTTTTCGATATATTTTCTCTGTAACAAGTTATTGTATGTAGGTGATTCTTGGGGCTTGTGAGGTTGGGTTTCTCAACTTCTACAACATGCAAAGATGAACATTGGGTTAGAGCCATGAATGAGGAATTACAACAAATAGAGAAAAATCAGACATAGGAATTAGTTCCTAGACTGGTAAACAAGAATGTGATTGGTACAAAATGGGTATTCAGGAATAAGCTAAATGAGTATGGTGAAGTAGTAAGAAATAAAGCAAAGATTGTGTGAAAAGGTTATTCAAAATTTGAAGGAATAGAATTTGAGGAGACATTTTCTTTAGTGGAAAGAATGGAGGCCATTCAAATGTTTATTGCATTTTCTGCTCATAAAGATTTCAAGGTATACTAGATGGGTGTCAAGTCTACATTCTTGAATGGAGAGTTGGAAGAAAAGGTCTACATGGAACAACCATAGGGATTTCAGTTATTAGATCAATTGAATATGGTATGTAAGTTGAAAAAGGAACTATATGGACTTAAACAAGCTCCCAGAGCATGGTATACAAGGTTGGACACGTATTTGACTTAGAAAAGGTTCAACAAAGGCTCCACGAACAGTAATATTTATTTCAAGATTGAAGGAAACAATATCTTGATAGTAGTGTATGTTTATGAAATTATCTTTGGAGGAAATGAGATTATGTGCAAGAAATTTGCAGATGAGATGCAAAAAGAGTTTGAAATTTCCATGATTGGTGAGTTGAGTTTCTTCCTTGGACTTCAAGTGAATCAAAATGATAAAGAAATATTCGTTTCACAATCAAATTATGTTAAAGAATTACTAAAGATGTTTGGAATGGATGACTCCAAACCGGTCTGTACTCCTATGGTGACTGGATGAAAAATAATTAAGGATGATGAATCTCCTAAATTTGATCAGAGCAAGTATAGATCTATGATTGGTGGATTTCTATATCTCACTACTACTAGACTAGATATCATGCATGTAGTATGTATGGTTTCCATATTTTAAGAAGAACCAAAAGAAACACTTGTTACAACTATAAACGTGATATTCAAATATCTAAAAGGGACTCTAGATCATGGTTTGTGGTATCCTAAGGATACTGATTTTACTTTAAATTCTTATATTGATGCAGATTGGGATGGTTGTGTAGATGATAGAAAGAGTAAAAGTGGTGATGCATTATTTCTTGGACGTAGGTTGGTTTCATGATTAAGCAAGAAATAGGATTCAATTTATTTATCCACTACAGAGGATGAATATATTGCAGCAACATCTTGCTATACATAGGTACTTTGGATGAAGCAAACATTGAAGGATATAGGTGTGATTTGTGATGAGCCTATCCCTATCTTCTATGATAATACAAGTGCAATAAAAATTTCAAAGAATTCGGTAAGGAATTCAAGGACATAGCATGTATCTATTAGGTATCATTTCTTAAGGGAGAAAGTATTGAAAAATGAACTCAGGCTTGAATATGTGCCTACAAAGGATCATATTACCGATATATTTACTAAGGCTCTTCCTAAGGATAATTTGAGTATCTCAAGGAGAATTTGGGGGTTATTGCCCCTCCATACTTGAACTAGGTGCACATAAAGGTGCATCAGTCTAGTGGATCTACAGATACATCATCTGTATGGATTGATGATTGGGGTCTACTCCTCAGGGGGAGTAGAGAGTATCATTGTTGTTGTATGATATGTGTCTTTTCATGGGTGCACTCCTAAGGAGGAGTGATTATAATTTAATATGTATAAAGAATCATGTAAAACCTTTCTTTTCCATTGATGTCAAAGGGGGAGAGAGATTCATGTGAAAAAGCCTATCTATATCTAGAAAAGTTGAAAAGGAGAGAGAATATTGCAAGGAGAAGAGAGCGCAGGAAATATGTGTAGGTTGTCTAATCTGAAAAAAGAGAGGAAGAGTGTGTATGTTTTCTTTAATTATTTTTCACATCATGTGTTTCCATCAATGGAAAAGGGGGAGATTGTTGCAAGTATGGATGAGTATGGTGGTGTTGTCATTGATGTCAACATAGTACACATTGTTGCAGTGAAAGGAATCAAGTGATTGCAGGTGGTGCGTGTATAGTTGAGATACTATAGAGATGTTGTGAGTACATCGAGCTATCTTTTTGGTATTGCAGGTATGTTGATATGATGATTTATCAAGTGCTTTTGAGAATTTTAATAAACAATGAAGACAAAGTTGTGTGTGTATTTAGAATGTGCTCTGATATTGTGATCTGTATTTCTTTTGTGTTGATCCTATGCTTGTGTGGATCTATAGTGTTGTTTATGAGCACCCTTGGGTGATATATCCTAGATTTTAGCTTCTGGTTTGATGAAGAGTGAAAGTTGAGTTCACCGATTTGTGAACTGGTCTAGTAGAGTTGTTTTTCTATGGACAAGGAGAAATGTATTTTCTCTATAGTCCCTTGCTAGTTTATTTTAGGTCTTATGGATCTAGAGGAAGGATTTTAATGGTGTTATCTATGTCCTGGAAAAACTGTTTGTAGTTTGGTGCTCTGGAAGACTAGTTCCAGAGTTACTATTTGTGTTTGTATAGTCTGATTAGACTATTGGAAAGTGTTCTCTATATGAGGATTGTTGCAGTTATTGCAGATGAATTTGAAGGCTTCTAAGAGGTGTTCTAGTGTATGGTGAAGCATGTTTTGTGGTCCACATGCTATCTTCTTGTTGTGAATGCACATAATTCAAAGTTCATTGGTGTTTTCATTAGGTTTCATCAACCTGGTGTCTACACGTTATACAAAGGATAAGTATCAATTATGGAAGAGTGTGATTGATCCAAGATGTTGTTTTGGGTCCTGGTTAAGCATTAATTTGGTCCACTCATTTTTACCCACTATAGGAATGTTGAGTCATCGACCTAATTTGAATTTGTAAAATAAAGAATGTGTATTTAACCTTGGAGAAAGTTTCTAAGATCAAAGGTGGTATAAATATAAGGCAAGATGTTAAGGTTTGTAAGCCACAAGTGTGAGAAGTGAAGTAGATGTGAAAAATTGTATGAAAGTGATATGAGTAAATGAGAACTTCAAGTGTTAGATTCGTAAAGGTAGTGAGTTGATGGTGCTTGCAATTCTTTGATTAAGGCTGCGAATGTGAGTGAGTTGCAGTGGTGGTTTTTCTGTTGCATTGAGATAATTTTCTCTGTGTAACATTCTTCTCTACATGTTTTTGTATCCATAGGTAGTGAGCCTCCCATTTGGACATTGAGTCCTATTTGGAAAATGAGTCCTATCTGAATAGTGATCCCTTTGGTAGTGATCCTTTGTAATCGGTTTTGCAATTACTCTTATATTGTGAGTTAACCCTCACCACGGTTTTTCCCTCATTGGGTTTTCCACGTAAATCCGGTGTTTCTTGTTTTTTCTTTCTATTATCTACACTTCATGTTTATACTTAATAACAAATTAAAGTGAATGTGGAATTGGTTAAGGTCTGAAGTGAATGTGATTAGATACAATTGATTCACCCCCCCTCTTAGTTGTCTTGTGCAATTCAACATAAACCCCCATTTACAAATTTGGATTAAACAAAAGCTAGATGTAACTTTCTCGAGCCTTTTGGACACATTGGAATAGTTAAAAATGTTGTCAATATAACTTGAAATGTTGCAATCGGCTAAATACCACAAAAAAAATATGCAATATGTAGAGATTATTAGATATTTGCAAATCCTTTCTGATTCCCTAGATCACTCATAATGCAAGAGAAGAGCATATAGGGATTTACAAGATCTTTATAAGAAAACTCAATTATCTATCAGGAACCTATGAACTTAGATTTCAAAAAAAAAAATCTCTGATACCATGTTAGAAATCTGAAATTGATTGAATAACCCAAGGAACTTTTAAAGAGAAAACTAAAGTTAGATAAACTAGAAAAACATAAAAATACAAACTAGAACTTCGAGAGGTTATGCAATTTCTATGCGATAATATTGTATTAAGAAATTCCAAGCTGAATCAATACATGAAGCAATGTATGAATGAATGCAAATACAAGCTAGGTAGTGAGTTTATATATAGAAATTACAAGAGGAGGTAGGTGGAAGATCCAACCAATAGGAATCAACCACAAAAAGTGGAGAATGCCACCCTTTAAGGAAGGGGACAACACATCACTTATCTCCTAGTAATAAACTCACTTTATTATCCTAAGAAATCTTAATAAAGTGTAGGAAAAACGTAGGACTAAGGGAAAATAAATTAACCCACTAAGAAAAAAAACTACACCAACAATGATTATGCTACTTTCATTTTGGATGGGATCCATAAATGCTTACACGCTATCATGGAAAATGAGGATATTGTCCATTTCAAATGGTACTCTCTATTATGCTACATTCTAATCTATAGTGAGAGGAATATTTTGTCTCCTTGTATGTAGATTAGGTTCCATGATGCTCAAAATAAGTTATCACCTATAGAAGAATGGGCCTATATCTGAGATAGTAATTGTGACACATCCAATTACATATTTGAGGAAGTTTTTGTTAAAGAGATAATAAGGAATGTGGGTCAAATGATAGATTGGGGATTGTCTAAGGGTTTTAGGAGATTCTTTAGACCAAAGGACTTACAACCAGAGCTGGGTGTTGACCACAACTAGGGTGGATGGTTTTCTAGCTAGATGCCATGGTAATAAGGTTTTATGGTTCCCTTGTTGCACCCCACATTTTTCCCAAATACGTCTTAGAAAAAATTCTTTTTGCAGATCATGAAGAATTTTAAAAAGTAAGATAAGACTCAATTAAGGAATTACAAAAATCATTCTATCTTGCCATCTACATTGAATTTCTCAGATTTTCAAGTCCCTGCTAGAGAAGGCTTGGAGTTGATAATATATAAAATGATACCCTACAAGATGAGGGTAGATAAAGTAAGGAGGTGTAATCCCAAGAATTTCATCCATGATGCTAGTATGAAGTGTAAAATTACTAAACTTGTGTATGAATATGACCTAGTTGAGGACCTAATCATAAATTTCTCCTTAGAACCAGAGGATAAAGTGAGAAGAGAACACTGAGTGAAAATAAAAATTACATAGGAAAGGAGAAAGAAGGTGGATCCTTCTTACAAAGGTGCACATACAAAGATTCAAAACCTAGACCTTATAATCATGACCATGATAGATAATTCAACCAATTTTTGGATAATGTACCTTTGACTCTACCTTAGGTAGATAGACCTGGTCCCTACTCACTCGTGGAAGAGAAATCAAGCCCTCAACAGGTCACACCATTGCAACAAATAGATCTTTTGATATAATCTTCGATAGATTATCCTCTTGATTATGTTGAATTTCTATATGATTCACACATGAGGTAGGTGATGCAACCCCATCAAGGGTCATGGTCAAAAGACCCTCCAACAATATAATTTTAATAAATTTTGAAAATGGCGAGTAAGTGTTGGATGATGTTAGAGCCCTAACATGTACTAAGTTCATGTCAGATCAATTCATCACCACCAAGGAATTCAAAGACTTCCTCCTAAAGAATAAGGGTGAAGCTTTTAGGAAGAGAATGAAGGAGGAAAAATAATAATCACAAAATATAATAAATATGAGATCATATTAGAGATATGGGCTAAGGTCATTACTAACCTAGAAATCAAGACCCCAAAAAAGGGAAGGTAAATTGTTAGAAAAAATGGGTATCTATTGTTACAAGGATGTGATATATCATTTTCAATTTCATTTGATACCATCAAGAGACAAGAGAGAGATAACCCTGTGTTTTCATCTACAGAGAAGGAAGATGCACTATATTTTGGGTCAGGTCTCAATCCAAGGCATGAGACCTTGGAAATTTGGCCTATTTTTCTTAAGACCAAAAAACACCAAGTAATAACTAGTACAAATTAATTGATTGGAAACTTGATTTTTCAAATATTGGGGGACACCAGTTCTATACAGGGAACAACATTAATTGTGAACATAACCATTTTCATTGAAGAAATTGTAAGAAAATTGGAAGAAGACCTAGCGAAGGTGATTGTTTTAAATTTAAAGCTTTAGGAGCAAGCCAATGTTGTCACTGGATTGCTTCCATCTCCTCAAGCTATGGTAGGGGATTAAAAAAATCAAGAGAAGGAAACCCTTACCTTGGAGGTAAGTAGAATGGAGAAGGAACTCACTGAGAATAGGGAAGCAGAGAAAAAGACAAGGGTGGAATGGAAAGAAAGGTTATTAGAGGTTGTTGATAACCTATATGGTCATGGACTATCATGAATTTTAGGGTACTTGGAAAACACTTGAAATAGTTACAATACAATTGTTGTTTCTCATTCAATTCATGTCCCAATAAAGGCTTGATTCAAGAGTCTCCAAGATATTTGGAGCCCAAGGAAGTAGTTAATTGAAAAGATGACTGAGAGGGGATTTTTTTTTATATTGATGCTCCTATTGAATTGTGTTATTTTGGAGAATTCAGATGCTATTGATGATAATATAGTTTTGCATGAGAGTTATCAACTTTCTATGTAGCAATCGTTAGTTTTTGAGGATTTTGATCATGGTATTATGCGTAAAATTTTATCTGATGATGGAGTGGTAAAGGCTTATAAGGTATGGAGAGTTGAGTTCAATAGTACATTATATCCAATCATGAGTTCTATTTTTTTAGAAGATAAGATGGATATGGATAAATACAATGCTACTATGGATAACTTGATAAATTTATAAATAAGTCTAATAATTTTTTTTGAAGTTACAAAATAATGGACCGAGGAATACTCTTCTCATTTGAATCATGTTAGGAGAATTCTAGTATCTTCTTGTACTTCAAAAAATAAATTTAAAACATGGGTGGAGAAGTAAAATTGACAAATAATGTGTCCCCCATTTTGTGTCATCATGAAAATAAGAGGAATATCTTCTACAATAACTCCTACATTTTTTTTTTCTTCTAGCATTGTCCCTTTTTGTATTTTGCAAAGTAGTTGCACCGGTTTTATTTTGATCATTTAGACAAGTTGTCAAATGAAAATGTGACATCTATCCATTGCTTTAATATCGTTGCTCCCTTGTCTCTTTAAAAGGGAATTTCAATCCATTTTGAAAGGATCTTGGATATTTTTGTAATTAGAGAGTTTTGTTTTAGTTTATCTAGTCTTGTCTAGGTTTTTTTGGGAAGAAAAGTTAACACAAGTGTAAAATTTATGTATAGAAACATACATTTTAAAAATATACAAATACATTGTGAAAGATTCAAAAGAAATTATCTCCAATGTATATTTTGTTACTCTTATGAATAAAATTGATCAAGGATATTTTGAGGTTCATCTTTGCATTATGGTGCAACAAATGTTTCATTTATATCTTTTGTTAAAGTAATAGATTAAATTGGTATATCTGAAATATTAAGGGTTATTATATGTTCAATGATTGTTAAGAGGAATTAGATATGAATCTAAATTTAGATAAAATTATTGTAAGATAGTAATGTATAGGCTTTCATTGAATCTCACTTTGTTGTTTAGAAAAAAATTGCATGATCTTTTGACTTTGTTGCTAAGGTTTTAAGACACCAATCTAAGTAAGAATGCTAGTTAAAAGTCCAAGGTCATTTGAGATAAAGACTATTTGAATTATAGTAAATGCATTTAAGTCTAAGATAATTTAGCATATTTTGACAAATTTCAATGCAATTCTTGGCATATTTCACGAGAACATCTTTGTAAATCAATATCTTGATGTAAATTGAGTGATGCTTCATTTTTATTCGTAAGGGTTAACCCCTATGTCTTGCAGAGCTTGAAGTGCAAAGGCGAATAGTGATATAGCTATCTCTTGTTCATTGGCCAACTACTTGAAATGTTTGAGCATAAGAATTGGCTACTCTTTAGAGGGTTTCAAGAAATCAGTTTGAATTAAAAACAAACCAACATAGACCATGATAAATTCTAGGCTATGGAAAACCTCAAGTAACATCATGTGTTGCAATCCAAATACTGATGGTGTAGTGATACTATTAATCAATATTATTTTACTATTGGTAGCCTTCATTTGTATTGTAGCTTTATTCTCACATGAAAATCTCAATTCTGATTTAATCCTACCATAGATTATAGGATCATAAATATCATAGTATTCATCTGTGAAACCTATGGCTTTAAGTAGTTTGACATAGTATAATTTTTATTTTCTTTGTCTTTCCCAATAACTAGTTTTTTGGTGGTGGTATAAATTCTTGTAAAGTGTGAACTCCTAAACCTAAACCTTAAGATTAAAAAATTAAGAAATGATGTAATGTAGGATTTTTGTCTTTCACTTACCCAAAATTTTATTTTTGAAAAGATGAATACAAAGACAAGTGTAGAATGGATCTATTGGATCCCAGAACCTCCCTGTTGCACTATAATGATCAATCTCCCTAAATATTGACCCTCTTACTTCAAAATAATATCACTTAGCAGTAGCAATTTCACTTCTTATTTTTTCATTTTTCTCGAATAATAAAGTCAATGAAATGTGTTACATTTGGACTACACAATTAGTGCATTACAATTCTATACTAACACTTCAAACAAAAATCAACGCTTGGCCTACATTTCTACAACTTCAATTAACTGATCACTTTTAGCAAGAGGTGACATCATTCGATCTCACATAAATTCTCAACCATTGATATTTTTAAATCTTATAGCTCTAGGGTGATTCTAGAGGTTTGAGTTCACAAGGCTAGTGCTCCATGCATTTCATTCCAAAATTGAACTACAACCATACATCAAACATTCATCAAATGTGTTGGTTTTTTTTAATGAACCAAACTTGATCTCACCCATTATCTATGAATTTTCCACAATTCAATGATCAACAATGGTGAGGATTGGCCAACGACCAGGTGAAAGCTTACTAAGCTTTCCCTTTGCATTTTAGGCTCTGCAAGACCCAGGAGGGTGATCCTTACAATGTACTTAATGATACTCTTGTGTCATTTATCATAGATGTTGTAAATAATAGATACATTCTCAGAATTTTCAAATTAGATGAAGTCCTTCAAGAATCTAGCTAATTCTTTAACAAATAATCATCTAGAGTAGAGAATGGACAACCTCTAATGAAACTTTAAGACAATTTAAAGTGTATGAATGATTTTATTTAAAAAATATATATTTGAAAGGAAGGGCCGACTCAATTACTTCAAATTTATCCAATTGAATAGAATGGTGTCTTATCCATGGGCAACGAATTCAAATTGGAAAAAAACTGTAATAAAACAATTATCCAACTCAATATTTATAGACTATTGTGATATTGCATTATAATAAATCAACTCAAATATCCCAGAACAAAAACTACTTATCAAATCCTCATAATCACACAAACCTATAATTTCATCAAATCATTTTAGTTAATTCCTTGAATTAAAGCAAATTATACAAAATCGTACATTCAACCAAAATGATTAAAGACCAATAAAAGGATCCTTGATCTTTTTATTAATAATTCATATGATAAAATATAAAAAGAGAGAAATTGTTCCATAATATGCACTTCTTATTCAAATTCCATCACTATTGTGAAACCATTATGCCTATTATAGACTCGAATTCAACCTATGACTCAACACTAATTATATTTCTTTGTGCTTGAATTACACTACTCTCTGACATGAGTTCAATAGCTCTTTCAACCAAACACCCATGCAATTGGATTTGAATTCCCTTTTATAAGAACAAGGGAGCAACAAGCTTTGGGCTAAATTACACATTTAGTCATATTTTACATTTGACATACATTTCAATTTCAATTTCAAAATATTCTCGAGCAATTATATTTGCATCTTGAGAAGGGGATAACCATATAAGATAAAAATCCTTTTCAATTTTTTGGAGAAGATAGTTCTCAACCTCCAAAGGGCATCTTTCAACATTGTAGCAGCACCAACCATGAGTAAAGCATCCTTTCCATGAGAAAAATTATATTCTGAGTGCACACCAAGTCAATAGAAACTTAAAATAAGAAAAAAATAAAAGAGGAAGAGCATACAACACATCCACATCAACACTTTTTGATCACTTTGACCAAGAGGATATCATTTTTACAATACTTTATCAAAGGCTTAATCTGTGAACTTTTCAAGCCATGCATTAGAGTCCTCCTTAGTGGGCCATTGTATATCCAGTAACTCTTGCACCTTAGTGTTGTGCTAGTTGTACTTGGCATCAATTAATATGTGGGCCTCTTTAAAAAATGCATCCATATGCACTTCAATCCCTGTCATGTTATCAACTGTAGCATTCACCATGGTATAGTTCATTAGGATAATTTCTCTTTTAAAGTGTGGGAGAAGACCTCCCAACTCATCCTTCCAAGTGCAAAACTATTTCAACTCACCTTCATCATTCAATATCTTAGGCATTCCATGCCCCTCCATTTCTCTGAATATTTTCAATTTGTTCTATAGCTACACACCCAACTTACCATGAAAAGCTTAAATACCACCCAACAAGTCCACGGCTTTCAATATATTTGGAATGTTTGTCAGAGCTTCCGAATAATCCTTCATATTAGGCATCATCTCCTTTAGGGATCCAACTCTAGAACTCTATTTAATCCAGCCATTTTGGAAAGCATTTTGAACTTCATTATACTGCTCATGGGCCTCATGGATGCTCTTGTAGGCTTCCCAAATAGTATTAGATTTTTGCACTAATTTGGAAACTCTATGCTTCAAGAGATCATCAAAAATTCTATTAGCCACCTTTACAGTTTCTTCCTTGTCCTTCTTAACATTATCCTTTTCAATTTTCAATTCTCCTTTCAATTGGTTGATTCTCAATGGAAGAGTCTCCTTGTATTATGATAATAATTTAAAACAATATGAAGAAGGAGAATGAAATTACTTAACTAATGTACTTGCCTGTGCAGTAGCCCTCATCTTGTTACATTCATCCAAAAGAGCATTGTAGTTATCCAACAACTTATCATATTTCCTTTGTGAAATTTGAGTAGTGTTAACATTCAACATGGCAACATGCACAATAAAATTTGCAACTTGGATGGGAGTGATATTCATGGATCTCTTCACCACAATTGAACCAATGAACTGCTCAATTTATTTAACCACTTCGAGTTTTCTTGTATTAGGATCCATTTACCAAATTGCAAGGGTATGCAATTTGGGACTAAATCCAGAACCAAAGACATGATTGTCGAAATGATATTTATATATAGAGGCCTCAAGGTCCTTCCTAATTACATCAAGTGCTATAGTAGCAGTAAGATTCCATCCCAGAAGTAGCATGATTCCACTTCCTTTAATAATTTTCTTGGCCTCAATGGGAGTCATTTTTGCTATCTCATCCATTATCTTTTCCTCCTCTACCTTTTCTGCCTCCTCTTGTTGTGAAGGGTACGCATTAGCCTTAGCATCTTCGATCCTCTTTCTGATTTCTTGGCTCTGATATTGGATTAAAAACTCTTTGAACTCCTTGATTTGTACAAATGAATCATCAACAAGGAATTCATCACAAGCATTGGCCTTGGGGTCATCATCAACTTCTTCATAATATTACCATTTGAAAATATTATCCACTAGAATATATGGGTTAAGATCATCCTTTATTTGAGGGGAAGGGAATCTCTTTTCCACCTCTTGATCATCAAGCACATGACCTACATACTTCTCATCTCCAATTATTTCAGTAGTAGTGTATTCAACCAAAGGGATTCCCCCCTCACCAACCTCCAAAGGTTGTTCTTGATGTCCATAGCTTCTTGTTGTTGCTCCTTGAGTGCTCATGCTTTCCTAGTAGCCTCCCTAACCTTTAAATTGAACTCACCACTGTGATAATCTTTTCATTTGGTAATGGATTTTCATAAGGGTTTTCTATCTCATCATATGCACTGATATAAAAAGAATTTATCTTCATTATGTCTTCTTCAATATCACATATAGCAGTCCACTCCCTCTTCCTTGAAGTCACTGCACCATCGGTTATCAAATTTTTGCTTACATCATCAGTGAACAAAAAGTGATGAGAAAACCTGAACAAACCTTTCTTTATTTTCATCTCATTTACAAAGCCTTCAGGGTCATAGTTTCTGACCTCATCAATAGGTACCTTGAGGTTATTCAACATTATTCCAAAATTTGCATACCCCTCCTTTGTAGTAGCAATGAAATAAGGAAAATACCACTATGGGGTTATAACCGAGCCTTTCCTAGGAATTATGAAATGTTCCTTACCCATAAAATCCAATTTCCACATAAGTTCCATAAGGGTAACCTATCAGAAATAGACATTGGTAGGAAATGGGGTGCAACCTTGGCTCCATAAGCTCTGATCAAAGTGTAATATGAGTACAAAAACTAGTCACCCCAATTGTGACCCTCTGTTGCTCCTTTTTTAAGCTCGTGGGGGAACATAATCTCACCGATAACTTTTGAAAGTCTGTACATAGATGCCACACCCAAACTCTCTAGAATACCAAACTTTATAACATTGTAGAAATCAAGATAATTTGAATGAGGGATTTTTTGATCCCAAATATGATTCCACATTTGGATAGGTAGATCATTTCCTTCATCATCTTTATTTATTAATTTCATACCTTTCTTCCATTTCTCTTTCCCAATCCATAAAATAATACGCATTAATAAATAATAATGGGGAAAAGATAAAGGGTCTCTACCATCCTTCAATCCAATTAGACCTTTATGCATTTGCTCAACAATATATGTTGCATAGTCAAACCATCTATTGGAATTCTGATTTTTAATATCAATTATCAACACCAATAATGTAGTTGGTATTCTTACATCAAACCTATGAGACAATACCTAATCCAAGTAATAGTATATGTTCTTGAAGTAGTTTTCAAACTCATTACAATAAAAAGGTTCTTGTTGGCAATCAAGTTTACACCCTTAGCCAAGTTAGACTTTTCTATCCTATTGCAACATGGAAACACTCTCAGATTGTGGATAATTTACAAGTAAGAGAAAATCTCTAGAGAGGGCTAGTTCCCTCCAGCAAAAACACCTCATCTAAAAACTATTTCAAAGGAAAGGGTTAAGGAGAAAATTGAAAGCAGATCCTATAACCAAAAGATGATTTACCAGAACTTAAACAAGATTTTGATAACTTTTCTCACAAAAACCTCTCTAAAACCTCAAACTTCACAATTCCACCACAACATATAACTCAACAATGTTTTGTATGAAGGATCACTAGATTGAGGAAAAAATACAACCTGACTTATATGAATCCCTTGCACACAAGTTTGTAATAATAAGACATAGAAAGGACTCCAAATTTGAATCACAATAAACATCAAATCATCACTACAAATTTGAGACAAAGAAATGGAAAGGAAAGATTTTTTGTTTTTTATTGAGAAATCTGAAGGATTTACAAGTTCAAAATCCGAGTACACCAAACATTTACAAACTCTTTGAATGGGTGAGAGCAAGAAACAATAATCTAATCTGAGAAACTTAAAATTTTCTCCCAAAATTATATCTCTCAAGTGTCTCCAATAAAAAATAAGAAAAATCAACTCAATTGCATCTCTGAAAAAGTAATTTTGATCCATTTTTTAGCTCCACTGAAAAGCCAAAAAAATAGTGCCTCAAACTACAAATTGCATCAAAAATATAGAAAATTTATATCTCCAAAAGGTCAATCCAAAAGCTCCTCAAAATCAGGCTCAACTGACTCAAATTTTAAAAAGAAAACTCAGTTTGATTACTTTCTTTTCAAATTCGTCGAAGAAGTCAACTGAGAAATAGAAAGATTTAACACTACTTCTTTTATCAAAATTGCATTTAGAAATAACATATATTAAGGTAATTTATAGAAATATTATCTTAATACTACTTTACAATATCTTGTAGTTCTGCTTTTCACAAAAATAGGCTCGATTTGATCTTGATTTTATTTTTTTACAAGGAAAAATATATGATTTTTTTTTTTCTGATTTTTTGCCAAGTGTTATAAATATCTTGATTTTCTATAAAAATCATAAAAAATTGAGGCATGAGGTCTTATATGATTTTATTTTGAAAAGAATAAATATTTTCCCCAAGGCCTTAATATTTAATTTTTCTAATGAGGATTAAGAGGTTCCTATTATACTTGATTCTCCTATAAAAATCATAAAATCTTTGAGGCACCTATCACATATGCCTAACCAAAGGTTGCCTAAAGCATTCAAGACTTAGGGAAAATTATGAAGACCTAGGATTATTGTATTGATTTTTAAATGAAGGCATAAGATAACCTAAGGCATTAACACCTAAGTTGGCATGTATGAAAGGGTCAACTATTATTTCAAAGGAATTTGGATTTTTAAAAATGAAAGTGATAAAATGCCCAAGTTTGAATTAGGTATTTGGAAACCCTAACATCAAAACCAACATCAATCCCTAATATTTCACATCATTTGCATTTGGCCGACTTTGGATAAAATGAACTTTGGACATGGCCACCATGGAGACTAGGGTTCGAGCTTGAATACCACCATTTCGAGCTGCTCCATGTCGATTCTCCTTTGCAATTTGATGGTAAGTTATTTCTTCACCATTATAAGTCATTTCAACTCCATTTTGAAGGGTTTATGAGGCCTCTTGGCCATGACCTTTGTAGTTTTTCTAACTCATTTCATTATGTTTATTTCCTCTGTTGAAACCTTCTTCATCTCGGCTGCCATGGAGAGTTTGATTTGAATTTTTGAAGGACATGGTACACAGGATTTGATGAGTTCCTCCACAAACCAAAGTTGAGTAAGTTTCATGCTCTCATTTTGTGCATTTCCCTCTTAAATAAGCTCAATTTGAGCATGATTTAAACAAAATAATAGAATCTTTTCCTTATTTGTGGAAAGAATGAAAGATAAAATGTGTGTTTCCTTTCCTACTGGTAGTGACCATACATTATGCATTATTTTATTTCTACAAAAAAATACTTTATACTGGGCTCAACCCATGATGTAGAAATCAATGAAACTTGTAGAGATAATGATCCCCTTCATTTTTCTTTAATATTGTTTTTCTAGGTTTGAAACCCCCTTAACGGTTGTGGCCATTCACCAAGTTGCTCATATTTTTGAGGGCTCCTAATACTTGCACAAGCTCAAAACCTTCCCTCCGCATTTGAAATTCCTGAAATAAAAAACCAAGTGGGTTTGTGTCTCTGTGAAGAGGAAATCCTCTCTCAAGCAATGGCCATGAGAGGTCCAACTGGGTTTTCATTAATATTTGGTATAACTTAGAACTCTTTTCCATCCTTCGAATATGTAGAATATAGTATTTTCCTTCCATTATCTTGAATGAAAACAAAAATTAAAACCTTTCAAAGAAAGACCGATGCTTTAGACATTGAGATTTTCATATTTTTTTTAATGGGAAATTCATTATTGTTCACTTTTATTTTCGAAAACCCTAGCTTCACTTTAGCATTAGCTCACTATTCTGAAAGGAACAAAATGGTTTTGTTTTCTATGTGTGCATTGTAACTTCAGTGTGTTTATTCTCAAAATGCAAAACTCCACTTCATACCCAAATGTATTGCATGAAAAATGGTAGCTTTTATGATGATAACTTTATTTTGTTCATTCACTTCTTGCAATACTTGCATTCAGGCAATCATGATGCATCTGTGAGTCATGACAATCTCCTTGTTGTTTGTCGCCACCCATTTCATGACACTTTGAAATTTTGATGTTGTAGGTTGGAGCTCTTTTGTATTTAGAAAATGAGCTCAAAATTTAACTCTTTACCACTATTTCATTCATCTTTTAACTTCCATAGTTCATTTGCAACTGCTTTGTATTTCCATTTCTTGACATAAACAAAGTCTTCATGTACTCTTCATGCATTTTTATCTTTCTTCATTGAAAGCAACTATAACTAATATGAGTCTTGATCCTTAGTGCATAGAAGATTTTGGAATAAGTGACACTTGATGATGATGTTTTGAAGCTTCTCCAATTGCTTCAATTGCTACTCTTGATTTGTATACTGGCATTATGTATGCCTATTCACTATGACTCCATGACAATGTACCACTTGATATCCTATCAATGTGAAAATCATGTTAATGAGATATGGAAATGATGTAATGTTGTAGTAGTAATTTGAACATGAAAAATTTACATGCAAAAAAAAATGTATGATGAAGTTTAATGCATTTAATCTATTTTCTACATAATTTGAGCATTTCAAAAAGATTCCTTTCTCATCTGTGATCATCATCTTCACTTTGCATTTTGAATTTGATGGTCATGTATGGGAAATGCATCAACCTTTCTTGGATATCTTCATGAGATTATCCTTTAGTTGGATGTTCCATCTTGAACATTGAGAGTGTATATCTTTCCTCAAAGTCCCCTTTGAATTCAAGGGGAAGCATGTCGAGCTCAACCCTTGTGGAAGCCCATTTTACACCACATGTTATTAAGTCTTCAAAATAGATCAACAACATTAATTTTCCTATACCTACAAAGTGAAAAAACATGTTAGATAAAAAATAATAATTTCAATGTTGGTATTTATCCCAACATGGACATATTTCTTTGAACCTAATCCTCAAAATTAGGGAGTTCATCTGACCAATCATTTAGGATTTTTGGTTCAACACTGAATTCTTCCACATCCTCGAAATTATTAGCAGGAAACTTGGAATTCTCTAGAAACAAGTTCTCCTTACCTTCCTCTTGGATGTTGAATAAAAAAGGACTATTCCTTTCCCCATGTTAGCCTCTAATGAGTCCCTCAAGCTCTTTGAAAAGTTCATCTTGGAATTTTTCCTCCTGATCCATAATTTGGTCTAAGGCTTGGTTCTCTATCGGATTCACAACTTGTTCCAAAGTTTTCTCCAAAGCTTGATATTCAAAAAGTAATTCCATCCATTCTTTAAAAAATTTCTCATCTCCTTTGAGGCTCTCCTCTGAATTCAAAACTTGATTGTCAAAAATAAACTCCTCCCATTCCTTGCCTACCTCTTCATCTCTAAAAAACCTTGTACCATCATCCGAGTGTTGACCTTGGTCCTTGACTAGATTCAGAATTTTTTCATCAAGCTCACGGATCATATAGATGCCTAACCCTACTTCATCAGTGTGTTTGAAAGGTTGCATGCATGCAGTCTGTTTGTGTGGCTGGTTGCATGGATAACACCAATTAAATTCTTGTGCCATGTTTTGTGATATAAGTTCTTTTAAAGAACTAGGAGAATTAGGGTTGTAGGGTTGAAAATGCTTAGCATTAAAATTCCTCCTTTGGCCTTGGAAATCAATGAGAAAGGGAGGCCTACTTGGTTGGTTTTGTTGATATGGGGTTTGATAAGGTCTATTTTCCTAGCCAACTTGCTTCTTAAGGTTCACAAAATCATTACTAATAGTTTTGTTGAAAGATTGCAGCATACCCTTTAGCTCTTGAATCTCTTTAGTCGGGCCCGAGATAGCATTTTATTGGGTTGCAGCCTAGTAACCTATCATCAAGAGTGGTGGTACATTAGATATAGGTGGTAAATTCATAGGAATAGGTGGTTGTATTTCAGGGAAGATAGGCATAAGTGGCCTTGGGGCTATTTTCCCAGCTTGAATGAGGTAATTTTCTACCCTTATTGCAATGTCAAAGGCATTCGATAGTGTAAACCCACCCATAGATTGTATCATGAACAAAATTTCACTATTTAGGGCTTTAAGAAAGAATAAGAAAGAATGTTCAGGCGAGGGTTTTACCATTAAAGGGATTCTATCCCATGTTCTTTGGAATCGGTAATTAAAGTTTTCCATGTGCTTGTGGGGAGCCCTTTTAATGGCGCTCAATTGCTCCAATAGAGATAGATGGTCTGATTTATCAAAAAACTATCAATGTAAACCATCACCGAGCTGGTCCCACATTGCAATAGAGCTAGTTGGAAGGCTTGTGAACCATTGAAGGGGTTTCCCTTTCAATGATGTAGCTAGTAGTCTCAATGCCACTTTTTCTTCTGTTATATTATGTACTAAGCATAAGGGTTGCCACATCCCAAATATGTTTGATGGGAGTGGTCTGATCTTCACCAGTGTAATATGGTAGCCCCTTAAGTGTAACAACTAGAATTTCATCATGATGTGCCAGGAACAATGGGTTGCCCCCATTAAACGGTGTGAAATAAAATTGTCTTGCCATTGGCGGTGCTTGTGATACAGAGTTGGATTTATCTGCATAGAAACTATAGGACTGAGAACTGGAGGTGTAGATTTCACCCTCCTAGTTGAGTCAAAAATCCTCCTTGGTGTCCTACCCCTCCTTCTTGGTGAGGAAAGTTGCAAGTATTCAAATGGAGTAGGACTTGATCTAGTTTGAATCTTTCTCATAATCTGCTAGCACTAAGTCTACAAATAAAACCAAAAACAAATGGTGTCACCAGGTATATTTTGAAGCCTCCAAAGGCTAGAAAATACTACTCCATATACCAAAAGCAAGTTATAATTTGAAAAACAACCCTGAAAACAAGTTTTTAGGGTCTCACCGTGCGTGCCAAAAATTGTTGGCAATCAGGATTACACTCTTAGCCAAGTTAGACTTTCCTATCTTGTTGCAACATGGAAACACTCATAGATTGTGGGTAATTTGCAAGTGAGAGAAAATCTCTAGAGTGGGCTAGTTCCCTCCAACAAAAACACCTAATCTAAAAAAGATTTCAAAGGAAAGGGCTAAGGAGAAAATTGAAAGCAAATCCTATAACCTAAAGATGATTTACCAGAACTTAAACAAGATTTTGATAAATTTCTCACAACATCTCTAAAATCTCAACCTTCACAATTCCACCACAACATATAACTCAACAATGTTTTGTAAGAAGGATCACTAGACTGAGCACAAAATACAATTTGAATTATATGAAGCCCTTGCACACAAGTTTTCAATAATAAGACATAGAAAGGAATCTCCAAATTTGAATCACAATAAACATTAGATTGTCACTACAAATTTGATACACAAAAATGGAAAGGAAAGCTCTATTGTTTTTAATGAGAAATATGAAGGAGTTATAGATTCAAAATTTGAGTACATCAAATGTTTACAAACTCTCTAAATTTGTGAGAGCAAGAAACGGTAATCTAAACTGAGAAAATTAAAATTTTCTCTTGAACTTATATCTCTCAAGTGTCTCCAATAAAAAATAGGAAAAATCAACTCAACTGCATCTCTAAAAAACAAATTCTGATCCATTTTTGAGCTCCACTAAAAAATCCAAAAAAATAGTGCCTCAAACTAATCCAAACTGCATCAAAAAGATAGAAAATTTCTATCTCCAAAAGGTTGATCCAAAAGATCCTCAAAATTAGGCTCAACTGACTCATAACTTAAAAAAGAAAACTCAGTTTGATTGCTTTCTTTTCAAATTCATCCAAGAACTCAACTCAGAAATAAAAAGATTTAACACTACCGCTTTTATCAAAACTACATTTAGAAATAACAAATATTAAGATAATTTATAGAAATATTATCTTATTACTACTTTACAATATCTTGCAGTTCTTCTTTTCATAAAAATAGGCTCGATTTGATTATTTTACAAGGAAAAATATATGATTTGTTTTTTTTTTTTTTTTTTGCCAAGTATTATACATATCTTGATTTTCTATAGAAATCATAAAAAATTGGGGCATGAGTTCTTATATGACTTTATTTTGAAAAGAATAAATATTTTCCCCAAGGCCTTAATATTTGATTTTTCTAATGAGGATTAAGAGGTTCCTATTATATTTGATTTTTCTATAAAAAATCATAAATTTTTCAAGGCACCGATCACATATGCCTAACCAAAGGTCACCTAAAGCATTCAAGACTTAGGGAAAATTATGAAGACCTAGGATTATTGTCTTGATTTTTAAGTGAAGGCACAAGGTAACCTAAGACATGAACACCTAAGTTGACATGTATGAAAGGGTTGACTATTATTTTACAGGAATTTGGATTTTAAAAAATTAAAGTGATAAAATGCCTAAGTTCGAATTAGGGACTTGGAAACCCTAACATCAAAACCAACATCAATCCCTAATATTTCGCATCATTTGCACTTGGCCGAGTTTGGAGAAAATGAGCTCTACACTTGGCCGCCATGGAAACTAGGTATCGAGCTTGAAGACAACCATTTCGAGTTGCTCCATTTCGATTCTCCTCTGCAATTTTATGTTAAGTTGTTTCTTCACCATTCTAAGTCATTTCGACTCCATTTTGAACGGTTTCTAAGGCCTCTTGGCCATGACCTCTATAGTTTTTCTAACTCAGTTCATTATGTTTATTTCCTTTGTTGAAACCTTCTTCATGTGGGCCGCCATGGAGAGTTTGATTTGAGATTCTGAAGGACATGGCACATAGGCTTTGATGAGTTCCTCCACACACCAACGCTGAGTAAATTTCATGCTCTCATTTTGTGCATTTCCCTCTTAAATAAGCTCGATTTGAGCATGATTTAAATAAAATAATGTAATATTTTCCTTAGCTATGGAAAGAATGAAAGATAAAATTTGTGTTTCCTTTCCTGCTAATCACGGCCATACATTGTGCATTCTTTTATTTCTACAAAACATTACTTGATACTGGTCTCGATCAATGATGTAGAAGTCAATGAAACTTGTACAGATAATGATTCCCTTCATTTTGCTTTAATATTGATTTTCTAGGTTTGAATCCCTCTTAATGGTTGCGGCCATTCACCAAGTTGCTCACATTTTTTAGGGCTGTTAATAATTTCATAAGCTCAAAACCTTTATTACCCTCTGCATTTAAAATTTTTGAAATAAAAAACCAAGTCGGTTTCTCTCTCTATGAAGAGGAAAGCCTCTCTCAGGCTGTCACCATGAGAACTCCAACTGGGTTTTCATTCAAATTTGGTGTAACTTAGAACTCTTTTCCATCCTCTGAATATGTAGAATATAGTATTGTCCTTCTATTTTTCTCAATGAAAAAAAAACAAAAAGCTTTCCAAGAAAGGTCGAGGCTTTAGACTTTCAGAGTTTCATATTTTTTGAATGGGAAATTCATAATTGTTCACTTTTATTTTTGAAAACCCTAGTTTCACTTTAGCATTAGCTCACTATTCTGAAAGGAACAAAATGGTTTTGTTTTCTATGTGTGCACTATAACTTCATTTTTTAATTCTCAAAATGCAAAAATCCACTTCATACCCAAATTTATTGCATGAAAAATGGTAGCTTTAATAATGATGCCTTTATCTTGTTCATTCACTTCTTGCAATGCTTTCATTCAGACACAATCATGATGCATCTACAAGTCATTACAATCCCCTTTTTGTTTGTAGTCACCCATTTCATGACACTATAAAACTTTGGTGTTGTAGGTTGGAACTCTTTTGTATTCAGAAAATGCACTCAAACTTTCAATCTTTACCACTATTTCATTCATCTTGTAACTTCCATAGTTCATTTGCAACTACTTTGTATTTCCATTGCTTGACAAAAATAAAGTCTCCCTATACTCTTCATGCTTTTTTATCTTTCTTCATTGAAAGTAGTTATGACTAATATGAGTTTTGATCCTTAGTGCATAGAAGATTTTGGAATAAGTGACACTTGATGTTGATGTTTTTAAGCTTCTCCATTGCTTCAATTCCTACTCTTGATTTGTAAATTGGAATTATGTATGCTTGTTCACTATCACTCCATGACAATGTACCACTTGCTGCCCTATCAATGTGAACATCATGTTAATGTGATATGACAGTGGTGTAATGTTGTATCAACACTTTGAACATGACACATTTTCATGCAAACAAAAAAATATGATGAAAGATAGTGCATTTAATTTCTGTTCTGCATAATTTGAGCATTTGAAAAATATTCCTTGCTCATCTATGACCATCATCTTCACTTTTCATTTTGAATTTGATGGTCATGTATGGGAAATGCATCAACCTTTATTGGATTGATTTAAGAGATTCTCCTTCACTTCAATTTTCCATCTTGAACACTAAGAGTGTATCTCTTTCCTCATAGTCCCGTTTGAAGTCAAGGGGCAACATGTCGAGCTCAACCCTTTTGGGAGACCATTTTACACCACATTCTATTGAGTCTTCAAAGTAGATCAACAACATAAATTTTCCTATACCTGCACAATGAACAAACATGTTAGAGAAAAATAAATAATTTCAAAGTTCCTGTGATGTTTCATCTCTCATACTTCTGATATTTTCTCAACTAATTCAATACACCATGAGCAATGTACTATATTGTTGTTGATAGATCATATAGGAGGATTCATAATTAGATCTCTAACAAAACTTTCTCAATCATTTGCAAGTTCACTTGGAGGTCAAGAGAAAGGAGGGATAGGCAAAAAAGAAATCCAACTTGAAGACACCCCATGCAATGATGGCTATGTTTCCTCTTATTTTTTTCTTTCCTTCTTTTATCTTAAGTAGCATAGTACATTCCTTGTGTTCTATTGAATCAGCTATTCCCATGGCTTGTGTGGGACACTTGATATTTATTTTCATCCCAGTGAATATGAAACAATATTTTGTGCAACCTTATCCAATTCTATATATTTCTTTTGCAATAATGTATGAAACATTATGGAATGGATAAAATAATATAGAATGAAAGCACTATTCTTTGTATCTCATGTAATTCCTTTTTATGCTTGTAAACATTGAGTGGAAAACTGAATGCTTTGAAAACACATTGCACATTTCATCTAAAAAATTCTTTAAAATTCCAACACATTGAAATGGTTTAAGAAAAATACAAAAATGAATTGAAATATTTTCACCTTAAAATGAATTTTAATTAATCAGCTCTTGCCAATTTGAGTTGTGGTGATAGATTGGTAACATTCTTGATGAATTCTACTGAATGATTGCCTACTAAGCATTAGACCAGTTGCCTTAAAGGAATCCATTGGGTGTGGAGTGAAATCTTCCCATCTCAAAACTCAAAAAATCACGAAACTAAAACTTGAAACACCCCAAACACTAGTAGAAAACAAAACCAAACCAAACCGAAAGTGACCTAAAAAGCCCTAGTGGCTAGAAAACAATGTGCAACAACACTTAGGAAAAGAAAAACTAAAAAGAAATGTGCTCCAAGCACTTATTAGCATCAAATTGGTCTACTATAGTACAAAGAAGAACTTATCTTTTAGAAGCAATGCTTGAGATGAATCCCATTAACTGGGATAGGCAACACCTCTCCACTCAACTTGGATAAATGAAAGGAGTTGTGTTCTTTGCACTTTGTTACCACATATGGTCCACCCCACATTGCATCAAACTTGGAATGCCTTCCAGGTTTTCTCTTTTGTTCATCCCATTTGAACACAAAATCTCCAACAATGAAATCTCTTTGATTTGCTTCACAAAACTCATTTATCATATTAGTGTTAAACTCTCCATTCATCTAAACATTAGCCTTTTGAAACAAAAAATTATCCGAACAACTTTCATAAATTTTTTGCTCATCTCTTGGCATTTATCCCAACACGGACATACTTATTTGAACCTCATCCTCAAAATTGTGGAGTTCATTGGACCAATCATTTAGGATTTGTGGTTCAATACTGAATTCTTCCACATCCTTGAAATTGTCAGTGAGAAACTTGGAATTCTTTAGAAATAGATTATCCTTACCTTCCTCTTGGATGTTGAATGAAAAATGACTATTCCTTTCCCTATGGTAGCCTCTGATGAGTCCCTTAGGCTCTTTGAAAAGTTCATCTTGGAATTTTTCCTCCTGATCCATAATCTAGTCTAAGGCTTGGTTCTCTACCAGATTCATAGCTTGTTCCAAAGTTTTCTCCAAAGCTTGATCTTCAAAAAATAATTCCATCCATTCTTTAGCAGATTTATCATCCTCTTTGAGATTCTCCTCTAAATCTGAAACTTCATTGTAAAAAAAAAACTCCTCCCATTCATTGACTACCTCTTCATCTCCAAAAAAACTTGTACCATCATCTAAGTGTTGACCTTGGTCCTTGACCAGATTTGGAATTTCTGCATCAGGCTCATAGATCATATAGATTCCTAACACTACTTCATCAGTGTGTTTGAAAGGGTCAAGATCATGATTTTTGGCTGCCCACTCATCCAGGTTTACCTCTTCATTGGGTGTCTTGGGGTCTAAGGTCATGGATTGAATCTCCAGCCCATTAGTGATGTACTAGTTATCATTTATAGGGCTTAGTACACATGGCTCAATATGGTCCTTGGCTAAAGGTTCAAACTTTATGGTTACTTTTGTGGTAGTGAAATCCCTTGAAAGGAAAATAGAAAAATGAGGGAGTAAATCAATGACATGGATATCCTGAGAAATAAAAAAATTGGGACAAGCGTGTAATGTAAGAGCTAAGTTTTTAATGATTCCAGTTGTTTGAACATCACAACCATCTAACTGAACCACTCCTTTTGATAGAGGTTCATAAACTAAACCTAGCTTATCGGCTAGACTCTTGGACATGACTAGACTCTTGAACATGACTGAACTACTAGCACCTGATTCTATCATACAATTGTGAACAAGCTTATCTCCAATAATGAGGCTCAAATAGGAGGAGGTTTTACCTCTTGAGTTTGTTTCCCACTCTTGATTTCTGAGCTTTTTACAAGTACAACCCTTTTCTTTTTTGGGTTAGCAACATTTGAAATTGAAAGATCAACTAAAGCATCTTGTAATAAACTCTTTTGACCTGGAATGTGTAAAGCATCCAAAATAGGCATGCTACATTAACCTTTTTAAGATGTTCAAACACATTGAAAAAAATAGGGCTTACCTTTTTCTGCCCTTTAGCAGCAACAAAATCATTTACCTTCTGCAAAGGCTATAATTGTGCTCTAGACTATTCCCTTTCTGGTACATTTTGTCCTCTCTACATAATTTTAACTTTTGATTGTGCTATGGGAAGAAACTAGGGCGAGGCAATGTGAAATCCATCCTCAACAACTTGTTGTTGAACAATTCCAACTTGTTGCTCCAAATCGACTACCCTCTTTTTTGATTTGGTGTTAGTCGAAATAGGTGAATCCTACTAGTTCTGGCCTTGAAAGTGATTCGCTCCACAAAACTCTGAGTTTTTCTATTTCATTAAGGAAACCTCAAAGTTACCTTGTTGTTCCATGCCCTTGTTTGATAAATTCTCTAAACCAACATATTTATTTTGCACCATAAGAGCTTGGTTCCTTACCCCATTCATGCATGCAGTCTAGTTATGTGCCTAGTTGCATGGATAGCACCAATCACATTATTGTGCCATGTTCTTTTACAATATAAGTTCTTTTGAAGAACCAAGAGCATTAGAGTTATAGGGTTGAAAAGTCTTAGCATTAGAATTCATCCTTTGGCCTTGGAAATCAATGTGAAAGAGAGGCCTACTTCGCTAGTTTTACTGATATAGGGCTTGATAAGGTCTATGTTCTTGGCCAAATTGCTTCTTAAGGTTCACAAATTCATTACTAATGGTTTTTTTGAAAGATTACAACATACCCTTTAGCTCTTGAATCTCTTTAGTCGAGTTTGGGATAGCATTTTCTTGGGTTGCAGCTTGGTAACCTTTCATAGGAAGTGGTAGTACAACAACTATAGGTGGTAAATTCATAGGAATAGGCAGCTATATTTCAAGAAATATAGGTATAGGTGGCCTCGAGGCTATTTTCCTAGCTTGAATGAGGCAATTTTCTACCCTTATTGCAATTTCAAAGGAATTCGACAATGTAAACACACCCATGGATTGTATCATGATTGAAATTTCACTATTTAGGGATTTAAGAAAGAATAAGAAAGCATGCTTGGGTGAGGGTTTTACCATTAAAGGTATTCTATCCCATGTTCTTTGGAATTGGTAATTGAAGTCCACCATGTGCTCATGGAGAGCCCTTTTAATGGTGCTTAGTTGCTCCAATAGAGATAGATGGTCTGATTTATCAAAAAAATTCCAATGTAAACCATCACCAAGCTCATCCCACATTTCAATAGAATTAGCCGAAAGGCCTTTGAACCATTGAAGGGATTTCCCTTTCAAGGATGCAACCACTAGTGTCAATGCCACATTTTCTTCTATCATATTGTGTATTGAGCATAGGGTTGCCACATCCTGAATATGTTCGATGGGAGTGGTCTAATCTTCACTAGTGTAATATGAAAACCCCTTAAGTGCATCAATCAAAATTTCAACATGTTGGTCCAACAACAATGGGTTGTCCCCACTAAATGGTGTGAAAGTGAACCATCTTTCAATTAGTGACGCTTGTGATATAGGAGTTGGATTTCTCTGCACAAAAACTACAAGACTAAGAACCAAGGGTGTAGAATTTTCCCTCCTAGTTGAGTTGAAAATACTCCTTGGTGTCCTACCCCTCCTTCTTGGTGGGGAAAGTTGCAAGTATTCAAATATATCAGGACTTGATCTGGTTTGAATCTTTCTCATACGTTGCTCACACTAAGTCTGCAAATAAAACCAGAAACAAACGGTGTCACTAGGTATATTTTGAAGCCTCCAAAGGCTGGAAAATACTGCTCCATATACCAAACAACAACTTATAATTTGAAAAAGAACCCCATAAACAAGTTTTTCAAGGTCCCACTGAGTGTGCCAAAAACTATTGGCAATCAAGATTGCACCCTTAGCCAATTTAGACTTGCCTATCCTATTGCAACATGGAAACACTCTCATATTGTGGGTAATATACAATTGAGAGAGAATCTACAAAGTGGGGTGGTTCCCTCCAGCAAAAACACCTAATCTAAAAAATCTTTCAAAGGAAAGGGTTAAGGAGAAAATTGAAAGCAGATCCTATAACCTAAAGATGATTTACCAGAACTTAAACAATATTTTGATAACTTTTCTCACAACAACCTCTCTAAAAACTCAACCTTCACAATTCCACCACAACATATAACTCGACAATGTTTTGTATGAAGGCTCACTAGATTGAGCACAAAATACAACCTGGCTTATACGAAGCCCTTGCAAACAAGTTTGCAATAATAAGACATAGAAAGGACTCTGCAAATTTGAACCACAATAAACATCAGATCATCATTGCAATGTTTTAGACAAAGAAATGGAAAGGAAAGCTCTGCTATTTTTATTGAGAAATCTGAAGGAGTTATAGGTTCAAAATCTGAGTGCATCAAATGTTTAGAAACTCTTTGAATTGGTGAGAGAAAGAAATGGTAATTTGAATTGAGAAAATTAAAATTTTCTCCCAAACTTATATCTCTCAAGTGCCTCCAATAAAAAATAGGAAATATTAGCTCAACTGCATATCTGAAAAATCAATTCTGATCCATTTTTGAGCTCCACTGAAAAATCCAAAAAAATAGTGCCTCAAACTACTCCAAATTGCATCAAAAAGATAGAAACTTTCTATCTCCAAAAGGTCAATCCAAAAGCTCCTCAAAATTAGGCTCAACTCACTCATAACTAAAAAAAAAACTCAGTTTGATTTCTTTCTTTTCAAATTCGCCCAAGAACTCAACTCAGAAATAGAAAGATTTAACACTACTGCTTTTATCAAAACTGCATTTAGAAATAATAGATATTAAGATAATTTATAGAAATATCATCTTAATACTGCTTTAAAATATCTTGCAATTCTTCTTTTCATAAAAATAGGCTCGATTTGATTTTTTTACAAGGCAAAATATATGATTTGTTTTTTTTTTTTAATTTTTTGCCAAGTATTATACATATCTTCATTTTCTATAAAAAATATAAAAAAATTGAGGCATGAGGTCTTATATGATTTTATTTTGAAAAGAATAAATATTTTCCCCAAGGCCTTAATATTTGATTTTTCTAGAGAGGATTAAGAGGTTCCTATTATATTTGATTTTTCTATTAAAAAATCATAAATTTTTTGAGGCACCTATCACATATGCCTAACCAAAGGTCACCTAAAGCATTCAAGACTTAGGGAAAATTATAAAGACCTAGGATTATTCTCTTGATTTTTAAATGATGAAACAAGGTAACCTAAGGAATTAATACCTAAGTTGGCATGTATGAAAGGGTCAACTATTATTTCAAAGTCATTTGGATTTAAAAAAATAAAAGTGATAAAATGCCTAAGTTCAAATTAGGGATTTGGAAACCGTAACATCAAAACCAACATCAATCCTTAATATTTCACATCATTTGCACTTTGCTGACTTTGGAGAAAATTAGCTCTACACTTGGCTGCCATGGAAACTAGGGTTCGAGATTGAAGACCACCATTCTGAGTCATTTTGACTCCATTTTGAAGGGTTTTTGAGGCCTCTTGGCCACAACCTTTGTAGTTTTTCTAACTCAGTTTATTATGTTTATTTCCTCTGTTGAAACCTTCTTCATCTGGGCTTCCATGGATAGTTTGTTTTGAGCTTCTGAAGGACATGGCACATGGGCTTTGATGAGTTCCTCCACACACCAAAGATGAGTAAGTTTCATGCTCCAATTTTGTGCATTTCCCTCTTAAATAAGCTCGATTTGAGTATGATTTAAACAAAATAATAGAATATTTTCCTTAGTTGTGGAAAGAATGAAAGATAAGTTGTGTTTTTCCTTTCCTATTTGTTGTGGCCATACATTTGTTGACTTCACCTGTGGCATTTGTCCTTGATGTCAAAACTACCTTGGGTTGGTGCCTAGGCATTTCACTGTCTAGTCTTATTATGGCATTTGATTGGCACATTTTTTATTTGGTATCATGTGCAGATATCAGTTGAGGCATTTTGGTTACAGGTTCTATGTTCCATTGATTAGGTGACATTTTTCTATTTTGATAATTTGTGCTTCAGTGTTTCACTTAATTACATATTTTTGGAATGTTCAATTCTTCTACAGGTTAATTAATTATGGCTTGATTAGTTACAAGCATCTTGAAATGGAAAAATTATGTCCTAACCAATTTGAATCCTTACATGCAATAATGCTAGGCATCTTTCTAATCAGAATTTGATGGGAAATGCGGTCGATGTTTATTCACTTTTTAAATCAGTCAATTGATATAATAACTTCGGCATGCAAGTCACTATTTTCTCACAGTTTTGAAAAGGCATTATGAGTTTGATTTTTTGTTGGAATGATTGAATTTTGTAAGACCGCAGACTTTAAGGTCTTACCGTGGTACTGCTGGTAGTTAAGACAATGACCGCAGTAGTGTGGTGGAAACTATTAGTGACATGCTAGACAGCTACCACTATACTGTAGGTAGCTAGAAAGATAACCGTGGTAATGTGGTGAAAACGGTTAGTGGCAAGCAAGACAGCTACTGCTACACCGCGGGCAGTCAGAAAGGTAGCCGCGGTAGTGCGGTGGAAGTGGCTAGCGGCAAGCAAGACAACTACTGCTATATCGTAGGCTGTCAGAAATGTAACCGAGGTAGCATGGTGGAAACGGTTAGCAGTATGTAAAGCAGCTACCGCTATACCACAGGTAGTCCAAAGGGAGACCGCGGTTGAGCGGTAAGGAAGTAGTAACAGTCAGTGCTAGTCATCGCTATACCACGGGTGAAAAAAATGATGGGTGCGGTAGCGTGGTTGAGGAAGAAAATCTTGTGTTGGTTCTTTTGGGAAGCTTAGGTCATTATTTTGCTTCTCTTGTTCAAAGGGTTTGGAACCCTAGTTTGGCCGCTACCATGGAACCACTCTCTCAGTTGTTTTACTGTGCATGTTGTTAGTTTACTGATAGCATATAGGAAAGATTGGAAGACCATGACAATGGTCGATTTACCTATCAATCTCCTGCCATCAGGTAAGAGCTCAAATAAGGGGGAAGCTCGGGCTGCTAAGCTACTTTGCAGGTTTGGTAAAATTGCTACATGCAACATCTATTTCGATATTCTTAGGTATTCAATTTTTTCAATTGGTTTGCAGAACCATTACTTCTAAATGGAAGGTGGAAAATTGGTTAAATCTTATCTTGGTCAGAACTAAAAAGATTGCATATCATAGTAACTGCATTTTACAATAGATTTATCATATCAGTTTTATGAAACAGTGGTACTTGTTTGGGGGAAATCATGATGACTTCGAATTTGTTCAGTCTCTTACCTGGATTATTTCATAATGGTTATTGGATGCATCATTCTGAAGTTTCAGTTACATTGCATTGGAGTCTTTGGTTACACTGTTGTTGCAGTTGGTTTTTTCGAGGGTATTGTTCATGAATTTCATACATGCTTTAATGGTTCTTGTTTTTAGCACTTCTTGTGCAGGCTGCTTGAGAGGATAGGTTTCAGTCTGCCTTCTATATTTGCATAATGCTTGGGTATTCTTGTCAAAATAACTTCTTCATATTGATCTTTCACACATGGACACTACATCACATGGCATTGTTGGTCGATTGAAGGTTTGGTAACCTAATAATCATCTTTTTTGTATTCTCTGAAATAGAAAAATGAGCAACTATTGTAACCTTCCTTGAATGTAATGATGAAATTTGCAATTAGAAGAAAACAAAGAGATTAGGGCTTTATCCTTACTGAAAAACCTGAAAACATAATGAGACAAAAAAAGTGCAATATATAATAGTTTTGTATGAGATATAGTAGAGAATCCTTTTGTTGGAAAAATTGGAAAAAATAGTGTGTTAACTATTTTGAACAGTATCATGAGAAAAGGATAAAAACAAAAAGAGAGAGTTAATTTTTTTATGAAGAACAATGAGAAATGTATGAAACAAAAAAGGGAAACTAAGAGATCCTCTGAATCATTGTATGATTTACTAAAATAGTAAAGGGGTTGGTGCTCCTTGAGATTGGTGTCTCTAAATGAGGGGTTGGTGCTCCTTGAGATTGGTGTCTCTAAATGAGGGGATAGTGCTCCTTGTGTTGGTGCTCAGAAATTAGCCTATAAGGCATTGTAAGCAGTGGTTTTGAAATTAAGCCAGTAAGGCAGTTTAGGAGTGGTTTTTCTACCCTAGGAGGGTTTCCCACTCGGCAATCTCTGTGTCTCATTTGTGTGATTTATGTTTATCTTGCATACTCTTTCAGTCAGTCATTTATGTTATTGTGCTCATTTAGTTGGTAAATTCTCTGATACTTTAAGACTATTTAAAAGTTTAAAGTCAATTTGCTCAAGTCTTTCATGCAAATTTAGATTGTGCAAATATGATGCAAAATGTCTTTCATAAGGTGAATTAACTTTTGCATTATGTGCTCATTATATGAATGCTCAAAAGTCTATCATAAGCAAGTCAAAGTTTCATATTATGAAGGTTTATAGTTCTATTGATAAAGCACAACAAGATTGTTCATAAAGCTTTATTTGAACAATATCATATGATGCTTTTAATATGGGTTGGAAATGTTAGTCAAGTCTCATGTCAATCTGATCTAAAGTGTTAATGTTCACTTGCTTAATCAAATTTGTCTCTTTGGGTTAAATGAGTAAAAGTTTCATTATGCTTTCAAAGTTAAAAGTTAAAATTACTCCACTCTGATTGACCCCCCCCCCCCCTCTCAGAGTGAATCCACTTCCAACAACATTTCTCATTCTTTTATTTCTGCAAAAAATTACTTGATACTGGGCTCGAACAATGATGTAGAAGTCAATGAAACTTGTAGAGATAACGATTCTCTTCATTTTTCTTTAAAATTGATTTCCTAGGTTTGAAACCCCCTTAATGGTCATGGCCATTCACAAGGTTGCTCACATTTTTTAGGGCTCTTAATAATTGCACAAGCTCAAAACCTTTATTACCCTTTGCATTTGAACTTTTTGAAATAAAAACCCAAGTGGGTTTGTGTCTCTGTGAAGAGGAAAGCCTCTCGCGGGCCTTGACCATGAGAAATCCAATTGGGTTTTCATTAACATTTTGTGTAACTTAGAACTCTTTTCCATCCTTTGAATATGTAGAATATAGTATTGTCCTTCCATTTTTCTGATTGAAAACAAACATAAAAACCTTTCCAAGCAAGGCCGAGGCTTTAGACTTTGAGAGTTTTATATTTTCTAGATGGGAAATTCATTATTGTTCACTTTTATTTTTGAAAACCCTAGCTTCACTTTAGCATTAGCTCACTATTTTGAAAGGAACAAAATGGTTTTATTTTCTATGTGTGTACTGTAACTTCACTTTGTTTATTCTCAAACTGTAAAACTCCACTTCATACCCAAATGTATTGCATGAACAATGGTAGATTTAATGATGATTCCTTTATTTTTTCATTCACTTCTTGCAATGCTTGCATTCAACCAATCATGATGCATATGTAAGTCATGAAAATCCCCTTGTTGTTTGTAGTCACCCATTTCATGACACTCTGAAACTTTGATGTTGTAGGTTGGAACTCTTTTGTATTCAGAAAATGCACTCAAACTTTCAATCTTTACCACTATTTCATTCATCTTGTAACTTCCATAGTTCATTTGCAACTAATTTGTATTTCCATTGCTTGATAGAAACAAAGTCTCCCTATACTCTTCATGTATTTTTATCTTTCTTCATTGAAAGGCGCTATAACTAATATGAGTCTTGATCCTTAGTGCATAGAAGATTTTGGAATAAGTGACACTTGATGATGATGTTTTGAAGCTTCTCCAATTTCTTCAATTGCTACTCTTGATTTGTAGATTAGCATTATGTATGCCTATTCACTATCACTCCATGACAATGTACCACTTGCTTCCATATCAATGTGAACATCATGTTAATGAGATATGGAAGTGGTGTAATGTCGTAGCAACACTTTGAACATGACACATTTGCATGCAAACAAAAATATATGATGAAAGATAGTGCATTTAATTTTTGTTCTACATAATTTGAGCATTTGAAAAAGATTCCTTTCTCATCTATGATCATCATCTTCACTTTTTCATTTTGAATTTGATGGTCATGTATGGGAAAGGCATCAACCTTTCTTGTATTTCTTTATGAGCTTCTCCTTTAGTTGGATGTTCCATCTTGAACATTGATAGTGTATATCTTTCCTCAAAGTCCCCTTTGAAGTCAAGGGGTAGTGTGGCAACCTCAACCCTTGTGGGAGACCATTTTACACCACATGCTATTTTCAAAGTAGATCAACAACATGAATTTTTCTATACTTGCACAGTGAAAAAACATTTTAGGTAAAACAAACAAATAATTTCAATGTTCCTATGATGTTTCATCTTTCATACTTCTGATATTTTCTCAACTGATTCAATGCACCATGAACAATGTACTATATTGTTGTTGATAGATCATATAGGAGGATTCATACTAGAGCTCTAACAAAACTTTCTCAATCATTTGCAAGTTCACTTGGAGACTAGGAGCAAGAAGGGATAGGTAACAACGAAATCCAACTTGAAGACACCCCATGCAATGATGGCTATGTTTCCTCTTATGTGTTTCCTTCCTTATTTTATCTTAAGTAGCATAGTATATTCCTTGTGTTTTGTTGACTCAGTTATTCCCATGGCTTGTGTGGGACACTTAATATTTCTTTTCATCCCAATGAATATGAAACAATATTTTATGCAATCTTATCCAATTATGTATATCTATTTTGCAATAATGTATGAAACATTATGGAATGGATAAAACAATATAGAATGAAAGCACTATTCTTTGTATCTCATGAAATTCCTTTCTATCCTTGTAAACATTGAGTGGCAAACTGAATTCTCTTAAAAAAAATTTCACATTTCATTTGAACAATTCTTTTAAATTCCAACACATTGAAATGGTTTAAGAAAAATGCAAAAATGAATTGAAATATTTTCACCTTAAAATGAATTTTAATTAATCAACTCTACCAATTTGAGTTGTGGTGAAAAATTGGTAATATTTCCAAGTCCTTATGACTAAAATCTATGTTTTCCCCTTTCCTATGCCTTGGAAGCACATGCCTCTTGTACCCATTTTTTTTTTGTTTATACTCATTGCACAAATAAGAAAATTTATGTTGACAGTATAGTTAGGGTTTAATTTGAACACCTCCATAATCCTATCTCTAGTTATGTCAAGAAGTGGGGTTTCATTCTCACTTTTTATTTTTCTATCATTGGAATCATAATGCCTTGCTAGCTCTAGTATCAAATCTACTTCAACAAATACATTTGGTACCACCAACATTCCAAGGTTAAAACCCTAGAGGTGATGGGATAGACGTTTAACATACCGTCTATTGAAAACATACATTAATAGCTCCCACCTACTTTTAGGTAAAGGTACCTCTCCAATTAAAACAACATTATAAATCAATCTACTAGTCATGACACCCTAGCTTGTAGGTGTTTTTCCAATCAAATTTCCTCCCTCAACAATATATTTGGACTCGCCTTCCATGAACCTAGCAAAATATCTCTTTTCTACCTTAGATTTTGTCATCTTTACTGAGGTTTCTTGCTTAGGTTTAAAAAACTTAGGATTTTTTTTGTTTAGGTTTACCCCCAATGCATGAGGATTCATTGGGATGACTAATGTTTTATAGCTAGGGTGTACAAATTTGAATTATAAATGAGGTCTTATTGGTTTATGCTTATAGGGAATTAATTTTCAAAATATAAGACAAGAACCCTCCCAAATCTCACTCAATCCCTACCATCTTATGTGAATTTATACAATAACAAAACCCTTTCAAACCCTAAGCACCTAGAGCTTTCAAAATTAATCACTAGAATCTCTAACCAGTTGAATTCAATTACAATTCACACAAAGAGGTGTAAATATTTGCTTACCTGAGAGAATGTTCCTTCAATGTCACTACAACTTCTTTGCTTGAGCTCCTCACGTCTTTCTCTTCTTCAAACTTGACCAATTATTTAGCTTCAAAAAATTGCAATTGTGAGGAAAAATGAGCCAACAAACTTGTTTATGGCTAAGGAATAAAGCATTTTCACAATTAATGCCTGAAGGAAAGCTCACGCAAGTGAATTGACACCTAGCCATTTAAGTTCAAATTTTGGTCATTGATCATTCTGATTTAAAACATTATCAATGACTCCCCTTTATCCTTTCTCCTCTTTTTGATTTCAAGGATGTCCTTTTGATGTTGCTACATCACCCTTTTTGCTTTTATTATCTTTTACTTTAAGACCATTTCTCATCACTAATTCATTTATGGCTCCTTTAAATGGATTCATGATGTAATAGGAACCAAAAATGGGAGGAATATTCCATCAAATATCCCTAACTCTCCATTTCTCATCGCTAATGTGTTCTCCAGGTCTCTATTCACAATCACAATGGCTTGAGGCAATGTGATGGGCACAAGACTTGATTGTCCATTGCATATCATTAATACTCATTTTCCTTTGTGTACCCTATTTGTCATATGAACAACATATATGTGATATGATATCAGTCATTAAATTAGGTCTTCCTCTTTTGACCTTATACTTCTTCCATCGCCCATCACTGATTCACATTGTAATAGATCAATCACATCAGCGATGGAAGAAAAATGGTGATAACTCTAGATTTAGCTATGCATCCTTTGTAATAAAATCAATGGTCATGTAGGTGTCTCCCTTAACAATACTCAAATTAGAAATGTAATAAAAGGATCATAGACCTCATCTCTCATCACTGATATTGAAAAGATAAGAAAGTAACAATTTGCAATGGGCGATGAGCTAGTAAATGCAAAGGGCTATAGTGTTATTGTGTATCATTGATTTGGAACTCAAAGCATTTGGATGACCAACGATATGAAAGCTACCAATGATAGTAAAAAATCCTTCATATTGTGCATCATTGATATGAAAGTTAAGGCTAAAAACCTATCTGCAATGTAAAGTAGGGTAGTGATACATGGGAACTTAGGTCCATTGCTCATCGCAAGTTCAATACTAGTGATCACAAGGCTATTAGTGATGAGAAAAATGTTGAGCTCAGTAAGCGAGAACTAAAGTGGAAGAATTATGCACATGATCATAAGTTGTTTTAAAAAGGGGTCGCCTAGGTATGACAAGATATAAGGACTTAAAAGGATTTAAGACCACACTCAACCAAAGATACAAAAATAAAATAATTCCAAGACCCAACCTTATGAAATATTAAAACCCCATACCAAAATAATATAAAATACCACACGATGGGGTAAACGGGGAAACCTAAGCATAAGGGGTCGGTGAACACATGGATACCAAGGTCTCGAGTTGTTTTAAATTTACCTAAAATGGATCATAGAAAGTCAATGAAGAAATAGACCAATAAGCAAGGACTACAAAGGAAGGGAAAAAATGTTAAGTAAAACCCACTCAATAGCATAAAACCCTAAACCCTTGCAACATTTTAGACCAAGAAATAGCTTTAATAAAGACATTTAGATTAGTGGAACATGAGAATTGAGGGTTCCACCAGTGGCTCCGACTGGGGATGCATGCCTCTCATAGGCATGGCGAGATTTTAGATCTCATGGTTGAAGCAGACCAAGCACAGGGACACCCAAAAACCAAGGACCTGCCCAAACAAGGCAAGAAGACTAGAACCAAGCAAACCAAACCTATCTACATATATACAAGAATTTATAATTTACATGGAGCATAACATATTTCAAGAGAAATATGGCTTCAAGAACTATCCATGTATTGGTAGTTCAAGAATTTCACCTGTCAAACTTTATAGTAAGTATGAATCCTCACCATGTGTATTTGATACTAGATAAGGGACTAACTACAGTGCTTCAAAATTTCCATGGTTTCCCTTGTCCTAATCTCTTGCATTCCACATCATTACCATGCTCCCTACTTCAAACTTCTTGGGAGAAGCCCTTTTATCATATAAATGCTTGACTTGTAGCTACATTTTAGTGTATTTATCATGAGCTTCTCTTCTATTTTCATCCAATTGTATCAAGGAATCAACTCTATGATGCATTTCATCACATATGTTAGTATCATATTCTTGTACAAACTTGTACATTTTTAGCAAGTTATTTTGAGGCAATCTGGCATCTAAACCGTAAACTAGACCAAATGGAGAATGTCTTGTGACTTTCTTAACAGTAACCCTATCTGCCCAAAGTGCAAGTTTCAGCTTTGAATCTCATCCCCTCTTATTCTTTGCATTCACCCTTTTGATGATCTTCATAAAATTCTTGTTACTTGATTCTACTTGACCATTCCCTTGAGGATGATAAGGGGAAGAATAATAAATTAGTATTCCATGATTATTATAGAAATCCTTGAACTCATCTGATCTAAAACACATAGAATTATCATAGATAATCTTTTCTAGGACTCCAAACCTGATTAGGATGTTATTCATCAGGAAATAAATTACAACTTTTCTTGTTTCTTTCTTTGTAGGGATTTCTTCCACCCATTTTGTAAAATAATAAGTTACAACAAGAATCCAAGAGTGTCCTCCATTGGATTTCTTAAATATTTCACCAATGAATTCAATACCCCACTATTCAAAAGGGGCTTGGACTAAAATGGGTCTAAGTGGAAAATTCCCTAAAAATTTCAGCATTCCTAAGAACCTTTGCCAAGTGTCACAAGTTTTAAAAAACTTGTGGGAATCTCTAAAAACTGAAGGCCACCAAAATAGTTCCCTTAGAATCTTGTGAGCAGTAGTTTTAGTCATGTAATGGCCACCACATACTCCATTATGAATTTCTCGCAAGAGTTCCAATGCATGTTTTCCATCAACATATTTGAGTAGCACACCCTCTGGGATCCTCCACCAAAGCTCATTATCAATAATGACATACTTAATAGCTTGTAACTTCAGGGCTATTTTCTCATTATCAACCATACATTTAGGACATTGCATGGTCTATAAATACTAAACAATCCACCTATACCAACCACAAGTCTACATGTCACATCAATGTTAAATTCCTGGATCTTGTTGATCCATCTGCACATCCTTCACTGCACTACTTGGAACAAAATCTATGATTGTATCTTCCATTAGGTATGTTCTAAAAAAATTTGCAGCCTTGAGTAGTGCATAGGCCTACTTCTCAGTCATATCATACTTGAGTTCAACATCCTACAAATATTTGTTAAAAAATGTAGTGGGTTGTTCAAAGCACTCATCATTTTTTTGTAATAATACATCAACAATTGTATGAAAAGATGCAAAAGAGAAAATGTGCATAGGTTTATGGAGATTTTAGTATTAGAGCCCCCTTTATGGCTTGTTTTATGATTTTAAATGATGGACTAGGTTCCTCACTCCAAACCACTTTCTCTCCCTTCAACATCTTAGAAATAGGTTGGGTAATTTCAAAAGAGTTAGTTACAAATATCCTCAAGAAATTGATCTTACCAAAGAATGATTGGATACCTTTGGCATTCTTTGGCTATAGAATTTTGTCTATTACAACCACTCTTTCAGGATCGATCCTTATTCCTTCTTTAGACACAGTGTGGCCCAAGAGTTTTTCTTCTTTTACTCCAAACACACACTTTTTATTCAATGAGATCCCATATTCTAGTGTTTTCTTAAATAATTTCTCTAAGTTCATACAATGATCTTCTTTTTTACTATATGTAGTTAAATAATCTTGATATATAGCTAGAATTATGTCTCTGAGGTTAGAAAATTCCACGTCCATGGCTCTCTAAAAAGTAGCCCTGACATTTTTCAATTTGAATGGAATTCTTACATAGACATATGTGCCCCATGGAGTTATAAAAGCTATCTTGTATTGTTCAGATTATTTGACTACTACTTGATTGTAGCTTGAGAATCCATCCATCATATATAATATATCACAGTTATTTACCTTATGTAACATGGCTTCCATGTTTGGTAGTGGATTATTTTCCTTCAATGATGACACATTCAAATTTCTAAAATCAACAAAGAGCCTAATATCACCATTCTTCTTCCTAAATGGAACAAGATTTGAAACCCAAGTTGAATATTTGATGGGTTTGATGATCCCAACATCCCTTAATTTAATGAGTTCTTCCCGCATCTTAGGTTGTAGTGCGAGATTTTTTGTCTCTTTTTTTTCCTAAAGGGCTTGGCATCTAGCTTCAAAGGTATCTCATGCTGAAATAGCTCTTCCCTATATGCCTTCAATTCATCATAAGACCATGCAAACACATGACTATATTTTCTCAACAAATCAATCCAAATTTCTTTGACTTGAGGTTTCATATTTTTCCCAATGTAAACCTTTTTAGGAGCATTATTTGTACCAAGGTTTACTTCTTCAAGATCCTTCTTGTGGGTGGATGTATGCTTAGCATTGCTTCTATCAAGGCCATCAAAAATCCTTTCCAATGCAACCAGTCACTTTGGAATTTTATTAGTCTTCAATTGGATAATATCATTTCCAAATATTGTTTCCTTACCATACACTTCCTCCACAAAGGCTCCAAAATATATTTCTTGACCCTCATATTCATCTACACATTGCAAGAATCTCAAGATATCCTCATCATCACTAAACACCTACCAATTATTTATGTTTTCAGGAACTGAAGGTCTAACTTGCACTTCCTCTTTTGAAATGTTAGAAAAAGTTATATCCTTTGGCAAGAGGGAAATATTGGAAGGTAGATCTGCCACTCTTTTATTACTCTTGTCCAACCAGCCAATACCAAATGCATCAAACTGCTCAATTGAATCCCATAAAAAATTTATATACCGTCTCAGTCTGGTATTTTTTTATGCATATTTTGACCTAACTTGAGAAACCACAAGTTTTGAATCTCCAATGACTTAAATTTTTAATTCCATGTTTCTTAGCTAGTTTTAACCTTAGTAGAAAATCTTCATATTCAGCTACATTGTTTGTATAGGCAAACAACAATGAAAATGAAAACTTGAAAGTTTTTCCATTAGGACAAATGAGTATCACTCTTGCACTAGCTACCTCTTTCGAGAAACCACCATCAAAATGAATATTCCATAGGTCATCATTTTTATATTTCTTTAACACTTACTTTTCAAGGGGTGCAATTTGTTTTTGTTCTTCCTCTTGTAACTCCTTAACTCTAAATTTATCCATGCCAGTGTCCATAAAATGAATTCTATCCGCTTCTTCCATAAATTCAATTATATGGGGAGCTCTTGCTTCCCTCACAAGTTTGATACCATTTCCCTCAATAGGAAAAGTTGCAAAGGATATGTCACATTGCATGCTACCTCCCATGGAGGTACTTCACTTCCTTGACAATAACATACCATAGTTTGGTGGGATGTCCACCAAAACTATACTCATGAAAAATTCCTTGTCAAGAAAATCAACCAGTCTATATGGAACATCTTTAATAACTCCAATAACTAGGATCTCTCTTAAATCCATGGAATAACACTTTCCATATGCACAATTTATTTTTAGGTTCATTTCTTTCATAGTTTCCACCAGCATGATGTTGGATGAAGTCCCTGAATCAATCATACAACTCTTTAGAAGCTTACCATCAACAATCAAGGTTACATAGAATGGATCAATATTGTATGGGAAAGTTGTAATAGCACTACCCAAATAAATATTAGGGGTTTCACTAATATCTCCCTCCATTATTTCATCACTCACTTGAGGCTGAGTAGACACCCTTTTATCTTCATAGGCCTAAGTGGCACCATTGATAAGGGCCATTTCCTTTTGCTTATTCTCATCAATTCTCATCATCTCCATTAATGGAACAATCACCTTGACCTAAGAAAGTAGCTGAAACATTTCAATTGGATTATATTTCAGTAGTTCATAATGGACTACACATTGCTCTCCTATTTTTTCCTTCCACGGCTTAGACTTCTTCTTATTCTTACTTTATGATTTATTTTCATGGTCTACATTGGAATTTTGATTTTTTTCCATCACAATAGGGGAAATGGCCTCACCATACTTCTTGGTTGAACTATCTTTCTTGGCCAAGATTTTAGGTCCCTTACCCTCCTTAGCTTTGACCTATTCTTTCTTAAACTTGGACAATTCTTCTATCTTAGTTCCCTTCTTTTCATCATTTTTTCTTTCATGAACATACTACCTGGCTTACCTTGGTCACAATTCGCAACTTCATTCCTCAAATTATGAGTGTTTCTAGATTTCTCAACCAAGGTTGTCATTTTCATATGCTCCTTGTCAGAAGGTCTTCTCAAGGACACATCCATTTCCATAGAAAAAATATTTTCCTCAACCTCTTCATCCTCATCAAGGAAAATTTGTTGAAGATAAGAATTTGATTTCCGCCTCTAGCAATCAAAATAAACTTCATGTGATTCTTCATCTGAAGAGAATTCATCATCAAAAAAATCTAATTTTTTCATAAGCACATGTACTTTAACATCATTTTCCTCCATTGGATCATAGTCATCTGACTGAGTGTTTTCTTCTTCAAACTGTCTTGCTACTGAACATGTTTGAGAAGCATGTGGCAGTTGGAAAACAACACACCAGGGTGTTTCATCAATAAAATTCGCTAAAATTTTATGTAAAGGGTCAAGGGTAACTTTTCTTTGTGTGTTCTTGTGAGTGTTTTGAATTGAATTTCCATTGTTCTAATTAATTTTATAAGGATGGTCTTGCAATCGAGGAGGCCTCTCATTGTTCTAAAAATTTGGCTTATCATTTCTAAGTCCTTTTTGTTGTCTGGCAAGTCTATAGCTGATATCCTTCATAGAACTTGCAACTTTGTTAATCTTATCTTCTAATGAAGCTCCCTTTTCTACAAAATGATTATCTTCCTTTTTAGGGTTCTTCAAGATTTGAACATCATCTCTTTTCCCAAACTTTACCTAAGGCTCTCCAAATGCTTTCAATATGGACTGCCATCTTGAAAGCCTCTCTTAAGGTTTGATGATTCTTATCTAGCAAGAGGTAACTCATTTTTGCATCAAATGCATTACAATAGTTGACCAAACACATGTTATCATTTAATCTCAAATGAGGAGGTAGTCTATTCATGGCCTTCTAGAATCTTATATTGGAATCAACGACAATATCATTAGAGCCTTTAGAGATATTATTGAACTGATTTAGCAGGAACCTTGAGTCAGTATTATCACCATATTTCTCTTTAAACACCCTCTTAAACTCTTCCCAAGAACTAATATTCTTAGCTAGTAATGACCTGTACCATTCCTTGGCATCTTCAGTAAGTGATTGCATGAAAATATTCATCATCACATCATCGACCTCCACGTCAAAGTCATCAATTACATTGGAAAATAGATTTAAATGGTCCTCACTACTTATTGCATTGTTGCCAGAGAACTTAACCATGGCAGGTCTTATATCCTCAAGGAATGGATTTGGATAACCAGGAATCTCGAAAAAGCATAATTGTCGATACCTATCCACTTGTATTGATCTTCTAGTGATATGTTCTCTATGATTTTTTGATGTTCATTGTCTTCTTGATCACTAGGTTGCTTGTTATCCTTATCATTTCCACCCCTCCATCACCACCATCACCACTTATTTCTCCATCTCTAGAGTAAGTGTTCTTATTTTTATGGTTACCTCCACCACCCTAACCTCCACCACCACTTTTACCAAGAATATATCCATTTGACATAGTCCTATGTGGATCATAACTAGAATGAATAAAGCTTGAGGCTCCTAGAACAGGAATAGAGGTTTTGAGGAATGAAATATTCCTTTCCATTTCTACATTTGAAGCTTCAATTTACATTTTATTTAGTAGTTGCAACCTTAATATTTTAGGGTCAAGAGGTGCAATAGATGGAATAGATTTGGCTTTAGCATCATTGCTAGGGGTATTAGTAGATGAGGTGTTTGTATTTGTACTTGTACTTGTAGTTGGGATGGTTTCCTTAGGCTGGCCTATGGGTTTATTTCCATGGTCTACAGGCTGAGATTTCTTAACAACAGTAGAGGGATCTATGACCTTAGTTGTTGTAATAGAGGGGGTATAAGTAATTGCAATAGAAGTTCCCATAGGAATGGTTACTTTAGGAGGATCAGGGGTTGCCTTAGCAGTTGGTTTAGAAGGAACTTTAGGAATTGGTTGATCTTTCATATCTTCTTTCATTTTCTCAATCCTTTTCCTCCCAAAATCTCTTTCTAGCACTTTTTCCCTGATTCTCTCTTCTCTTTACTTTGATTTTATCTCCTCCAAATCCTTGAGTCTGATTCCTTGTTCCTCTAAAGATTGTATATCCTTGTCTATGTCATCTTCATCTTCTAAGACAAGATCAATCTCACTAGGTTCAGGAGTGTAATAGGTAAGATTTATTGGTTCTCTCTCAAAGGAATGGTGTGGGGCTTTACTACAGGATCTACCCCTTGGATTAAAGTTATCATCATGCGTAGACATGGAAAATATACAATTCGATCCAACACACTGGATCTTGATTTACTAACACCATTTTGTCCTGAATCATCTCCTTTGCTAGTCATTTAATTGAATAATATGTATTTGATTAAATTCACCACTCTTCATCTCTTAATTAAATAAATCAATTTTATTTAATTAATTTGTAATTAAATAAATCATTTTATTTAATTAATCCCTAAATTCATTTGATTTAAATTAAATAAATCTTTATTTGGTTTAAATCCAACATCATCCTCCTTTAATTAAATAAATAAATCTTTATTTAATTAAATCTAAGATCATTATTCCTCTCAACTTTGATTTATTTAAATCCTAAAATCTAAGTCAAAATGGTCAAATCAGCTAATCCCCCTCTTAATTAATCAAATCTCGATTAATGCTAATCCTAATCACTCCAATCCTCTAGATCTTGCAACTTGCACAATAAATCAATTTATTTGATTTATTAATTCATTAATTTCCATTCAAAAGGGTATCTTTTGTGGAATATTCTTCCAATTGAAAAATCCCTCCAAAAGGGGATGGATACTTCCAACAAGGCATTTAAGGCCTCTTACATGTCCTTGGCCTTGAGCCAAGTGACATTAACTCCATTTCTCTCCCCCTCTAACAAGCCAACATTCAAATTTAAAATTTGAATCTCATATCATTTATTAGCACTTTGACCAAAATGTGCACAACCTTCAACCATTCACATCTTGACAAGTGGTACTTGGCCATTGGATGTTGAATGATCCCACATTTCTCAAATTCACTCTCTTTTCCAATTTGGAAATCTATAAATGAGAGGTTCTTCCTCTCATTCATCATCCACAATTTGAGTAAACTTATTATACTCAATTTCATCTTCAAGCATAGCCATTCTCATCTATTTCATCAGGTTTTTAGCTAGGTTATGCAGATTTTTCATTATGGCGCTTGATTGAATCTTCATCAAGGAGCTTCAACCATCATCAAATCATCAACATTTTAATAAAGGAGTTGGGAAAGGGCTAATTTCGACAAAGCAATTGGCACCAAATCCCCCATGGGATCAAGAGTTTGCATTGCTTATATTAGGATTTCATCTATCTTTCATGTTTTGTTCTTCATTTTCCTATTTTGAGCATAGTAAATGGATTTCATGGGGAATCCTTATTTTATCTTTCATATGAGCTTACTAATGTGTTTTCTTCTTGTATTTGTGTAGGTATAGGATTGGGGTTCACATCATGAAACAAGGATTTACCCCCAAGAGTTTCCCATCTAGCTAAGAATTTATTATCCTTTTCCCAAAACCCCCACCTCTCTTCTTCCCTTGATGTTTCATGGTGACTATCATGGATTTTATTAGTGGGTAAACCTTCCTCATTTATATTAGGCACATCAAATTAATATGCCTCTTCATGATCATTAATATTATGAACATTTTTATCCAGATTAGGAGATGTACTAGAAATATTTTTAGTAGACTTACTTGATTCATCATTCTTCCATATCCAAGATGACTTCTTACTCTTTGGAAGCTTAGATTCTAGCTTTTGCTCAGAGCTATTCTACATTTCGCTCCTAGTTCCATTCATGGATTCAGACTTCCCTTCATAGTTCTACTTCTCACTCTTTCTTTGGAATTCTAACTTTGAACTAGCACAAGAGACTTCAGAGTCACCACCCACAATATGGGAAAATGAAAATATATCACACCTAGGAGAAGCACTCACAATTTTAGAGAAGAATTTAAACATAACCCGACATGAAATGGAAAATGGAACTAGAATATGATGCATACAACTAGACATGAGCTATTGATGATAAGTTACATAAATTATTCCCCAAACAATTAAGAACAGTGAAAACAATTGACTCTGACTGTACTAGATCTGACCTAGAGACATTGGACTAGCATTGTCCCTAGTAGAGTCGCCAATCTATTGGTTATTTTTAATGAACCAAATTTGATCTCATCCATTGTCTATCAATTTTCTATAATTCAATGATCAACAATGGTGAGGATTGGCCAACGACTAGGTGAAATATTGCTAGGCTTTTCCTCTCCACTTCAAGCTTTGCAAGACCTAGGAGGGTGATCCTTACAATGTAGTTAATGATACTCTTGTGCCATTTATCATAGACATTGTAAATAATAGATAAATTCTCATAATTTCTAAATTAGATGAATTCCTTCAAGAATTTGGCTAATTCTTTAACAAATAATCATCTAGAGCAGAAAATGGACAACCTCTCATGAAAATTTAAGATAATTTAAAGTGTATGAATGATTTTATTTAAGAATTTTTTCCTTGAAAGGCAAGGCCGACTCAATTACTTCAAAATTATCAAAATCAATATAATAGTGTCTTATCCATGGGTAATGAATTCAAATTTGAAACAAACTGTAATACAACAATGACCCAACTTAGAATTTATAGACTATTGTGATATTACATTACAAAAAACAACTCAAACCTCCTAGAACAAAAAATACTTATCAAATCCTCATACTTAATCACACAAACCTATGATTTCATCAGAGCATTTTAATTAATTCCTTGAATTAAAGTAGAGACAAAATCATACATTCAACCAAAATGATTGAAGACCAATAAAAGGATCCTTGATCACTTTATTAATAATTCATGTGAAAAAATACATAAGGAGATAATATATTCCAAAATATGCACTTCTCATTTAAATTCCATCACTATTGTAAAACCATTATTCCTATTACAAACTTGAATTCAACCTATGACTCAACACTAATTCTATTTCTTTGTGCTTGAATTATAATACTCTCTAAAATAAGTTTAATAGCTCTTTCAACCACCAAAGAACCATGTAATTGGCCTTGAATTCCCTTTTATAAGAACAAGGGAGCAACAATATTTGGGCCAAATTATACATTTAGTCTTATTTTAAATTTGACATACATTTCAATTTCAATTTCAAAACATTCTTGAGTAGTTATATTTGCATCTTGACAAGGGGAAAAACTATATAAGACAAAAATCCTTTTCACATTGTTGGAAAGATAGTTCTCGCCCTCCAAAGGGCATATTTCATTGTTGTAGCAGAACCAAATGTGAGTAAAGAGTCCTTTCTATGAACAAAATTGTATTACACGTGCACACCAAGTCAACAGAAACTTAAAACAAGAAATAAATAAAAGAGGAAGAGCATACACCACATCCACATTAGCACTTTTTCATCACTTTGATCAAGAGGATATAATTTTTACAATACTTTATCAAAGGATTAATCTATAAATTTTTTAAGCCATGCATTATAGTCCTCCTTGGTGGGACATTGTATATCCAATAACTTCTACACCTTAGTGTTGTGCTGGTTGTACCTAACATCAATTAATATGCGAGCCTCTTTAACAAATGCATCCACACACACTTCAATCCCTATCATGCTATCAACTATAGCATTCAACATGGTATAATCTATGAGGATAATTTCTCTTTTAAAGTGTGGGAGAAGACCTCCCAACTCATTCTTCCAAGTGCCAAAATCTTTCAGCTCACCTTCATCATTCAATATCTTAAGTATTCCATGCCCCTCCATTTCTCTAAACATTTTCAATTTGTTTTGTAGTTGCACACCCAAATTACAATGAAAATATAAAATACCACCCAATAGGTCCACTGCTTTCAATATATCTAGAATTTTTATTGGAGATTTTAGACCATCCTTCATATTAGGCATCATCTCCTTTAGGGATCCAACTCTAGCAGTCTATTAATACAGTCATTTTGAAAAGAATTTTGAACTTCATTATACTATTCATGGGCCTCATGGATGCTCTTGTAGGCTTCCCAGACAGTATCAAATTTTTGCACTACTTTAGAAATTCTATGCTTCAGTAAATCAGCAAAAATTATATCAACCACCTTGATGGTTTCTTCCTTAGCCTTCTTAACATTATCCTTTTTAGTTTTCAATTCTCCTTTCAATTGGTTGATTCTCAATGCAAGAGTCTCCCTGTCTTGAGATGATAATTCAGAAGAAGATGAAGAAGAAGGAAATTCCTTCACTAATGGAATTTCTTGTGCATTAGCCCTCATCTTGTTACATTCATCCAAAAGAGCGTTATAGTTATCCAAAAATTTATCATTTTTCCTTTATGAAATTTGTGCAGTGTCAACACTCAACATGGAAGAATGCACAATCAACTTTGCAGCTTGGATGAGAGTGATATTAGTGGATCTCTTCACCATAACTAAACCAATGACCTCCTTAATTGATTTAACCACTTTAGGTTTTTCTATATTATGATCCACTGATCAAATTGCAAGGGTATGCAATTTAGGGACTAAAGCCAGAACCAAAGACATAGTTGTCAAAATGATCTTCAGATATAGAGGCCTCAGGGTCCTTCCTGATTACATCAAGTGCAATAGCAGTAGTAATATTCCATCCTGGAAGCAACATCATACCTCTTTCTTTAATAATTTTCTTGGCCTCAATGGGAGTGATGGCTGCTATATCAACCATTATGTCCTCCTCCTCTACCTTTTATGCCTCCTCTTTTTATGAAGGGTCCACATTAGCTTTAGCATCTTCAATCATCTTTTTTATTTTTTGGCTCTAATGCTGGATGAAAAAATCTTTGAATTCCTTGGTTTATACAAAGGAATCATCAGCGAGGAATTCATCACAAGCCTTGACCCTAGGGTCATTAGATTCTTCATCATATTTCTATTTGACAATCCTATCCACTATAATATATGGGTCAAGAGCATCCTTTATATGAGGGGAAGGGAATATATTTTCCACCTCCTAATCATTAGGCACATGCTCTACAGATTGCTCATCTCCAATTATTTCAATAGGATTGTATTCAACCAAAGGGATGCCACCTTCACCAACCTTGAAAAGTTGTTCTTGAATGTTCGTAGCTTCTTTTTGTTGCTCCTTGAGTGCCTGTGCTTTCTCCATAGCCTCCTTGACCTTTACATTGAAATCACCACTGTGATAATATTTTAATTTGGTTATGGATTTTTCATAAGGTTTTTCTATCTCATCATATGGACTGATATAAAAAGCATTCCTCTTCATTATGTCTTCTTCAATATAACATATAGCAGTCCACTCCTTGTACCTTGAATTCATTGCACCATAGGTTATCAAATTTCTAATTACATCATCAATGAAAAAAAAGTTATGATAATACCCAAACAAACCTTTCTTTCCTTTCATCTCATTTACAAATCCTTGAGGGTCATAGTTTTTGACCTCGTCAACTAGCAGCTTGAGGTTATTTAACATTATTCCAAGATTTTCATACCCCTCCTTTGCAATAGTAATGAAATAAGAAAAAGAGCACTATGGGGTTATAACCGAGCCTTTCCTAGGAACTATGAAATGTTCCTTATCCATAAAATATAATTGCAACATAATTTCCATAAAGGATAACCTATCAAAAAAATACATTGTTAGGCAATGGTGTACAACCTTGGCTCCATAAGCTCTGATCAAAGTGTAATGTGAGTGCAAAAACTAGTCACCCCAATTGTGACCCTTTGTTGCTCCTTATTTAAGATCATGGGGGTGAATAATCCCCATGATGACTTTTGAAAGTCTGTAGATAGGTGCCACACCCAAACTCTCTAGAATACCAAACTTTATAACATTATAAAAAATAAGATAATTTGAATGAGAGAAATTATGACCCCAAATATGAGTCCACATTTGGATAGGAAGATCATTTCCTTCATCATCTTTATGTCTTAATTTCATACCTTTCTTCCATTTCTCTTGCTCAATCCATAAAATCATGTGCATTAATAAAGAATAATGGGGAAAATATAGAGGGGCTCTACCATCCTTCAATCCAATTATCCCTTTATGCATCTGCTCAACAATATATGCTGCATAGTTAAACCCTCTATTGGAATTTCCAAATTTTAATATCAATTATCATCACCAACAATGCAGTTAGTATCCTTACCTCAAACCTATGAGCCAATACCTAATCCAAGATATAGGATGTGTTCTTGAAGTAGTTTGCAAACTCATTATAATAAAAAAAATGTTCCAAGTCTTTGGGACTGAAATCTGCATTGTCCCCTTTCCTATGCCTAGGAATCACATGCTTCCTATACCCATATTTTTTTTGTTCATACTCATTGCACAAATCAGAAAAAAATATGCTCACAGTATAGTTAGGGTTTAACTTGAACACCTCCACAATCCTATCTCTAGTTATGTCAAGAAGTGGGGTTTCATTCTCACTTTTTTATTTATTTTTCATTAGCATCATAATGCCTTGCTAGCTCCAAAATCAAATCTACTTCAAAAAATACATTTGGTACCACCAAAATTACAAGGTTAAAACCCCATAGGTGACAGGATAGACGTTTAGCATATCATCTGTTGAAAGCATACAAGAATAATGACCACCCACTCTGAGGTAAAGGGACCTCTCTAATTGTAGCAGAATTATCAATCAATCTATTGGTCATAACACCCTACCTTGTAGGTATTTTTCCAATCTACTTTCATCCTCAACAATATCTTTGGACTCACCTTCCATGAACCTAGAAAAAGCTCTCTTTTCTACCTTAGATTATATAGTCTTTTCTAAGGTTTTTGTCTTAGGTTTAACAACCTTAGGCTTTTTCTATTTAGGTTTACCCCCAATGCCTAAGGGTTCACTAGGATTACTCATGGTTTATATCTAGGGTTTACAAATTCAACTTATAAATGAGGGCTTACTAGTTTATGCTTATAAGGAATTAATTTTCAAAATACAAGCGAAGAACCCTCCCAAATCTCACTCAATCCCTACCAACTTATGTAAATTTACATAATAACAAAACTCTTTCAAACCCTAAGCACCTAGAGCTTTCAAAATTAGTCACTAGAATCCCTAACCAGATGAATTCAATCATAATTCACACAAAGAGGTGTAAATATTTGCTTACCTGAGAGAATTGCCTTCAATGTCACTACAACTTCTTCACCTAAGATCCTCATGTATTTCTCTTATTTAAACTTGACCAATTCTTCTGCTTCAAATAGTTGCAATTTTGAGGACAAATGAGCCAACAACCTTCTTTATATGGCCAAGGAATGGAGTGTCTTCACCACTAATGCCTAAAAGAAAGCTCACATGAGTGAACTAATGCCTAGTCATTCAAGTTCAAATTTTGGTTGTTGATCATTTTGATTTAAACCATTATCAATGGCTATCCTTCATCCTTGCTCCTCTTTTTTCTTTTAGCTATGTTCTTTTGATGTTGCCATGTTGCCCTTTTTTCTTTCATTATCTTTTAATTTAACACCATCACTCATCACTAATTCATTTAAGGATCCTTTGAATGGATCTATGATGCAATAGGAACTAGCGATGGGAGGAATATTTCATTGAATATCCCTAACCCCTCATCATTCATCGCTAATGTGTTCTCTGGGTGTCCATTCACAACCACGATGGTTTGAGGCAACATGATGGGCACAAGAATTGATTATCCATCACGTATCGCTAATACTCCATTTCCTTTGTGTACCCTATCCATGATATGAACAAAATATGCAATAAGATCTTAGTCGTTAAATTAGGTCTTCCTCTTTTGACCTTATACTTCCTCCAACGCCCATTATTGATTCACTTCATAATAGATCAATCACATCAGTGATGGAAGAAAAATGGTGATAGCTCTAAATTTAGCCACGCATCCTTTGCAACAAAATTAATGGTCATGTAGGTGTTTCCCTTAGTAGTACTTAGTTTAGTGATGTAATAATAGGATCATAAACTTCATTGCTCATCGTTGATATAGAAAAGATAAGAAAGAAACAATGTGCAATGGGCGATGAGCTAGTAAATGCAAATGGCTATAGTGTTAGCGTGTATCATTGATTTGGAAATCAAATAATTTGGGCGATCAACAATATGAAAGATACCAACGATGTTAAAGAAATCCTTCATATCGTGCATCACTAATATGAACTTAAGGCTTAAAACCTATCTTTGATGTAAAGTAGGGCAGTGATACATAGGAACTTAGGTTCATTGCTCATTGCGACTTCAATACTAGTGGTCATAAAGCTATTAGTGATCAGCGATATGTTGAGCGATAAGTGAGAACTTAAGTGGAAGAATTATACACGTGCTCATATGTTGTTGTAAAAAGGGTCCACCTAGGTATGATGAGATATAAGGACTTAAAAGGATTTAAGACCACACTCGACCAAGGATACAAAAAAAAAAAAATCCAAGACTTGACCTTATAAAATATTAAAACCCTAGACCAAAATTAATAGAAAATACCATACGATGGGGTAAATGAGAAAAAATAAGCATAAGGGTTCAATGACCACATGGATACCAAGGACTCAAGTTGTTTTAAATTGATCAGAAACTGACCACAACAAGTCAATGAAGAAATAGACCAAGGAGCAAGGACTACAAAGGAAGGGAAAAAATGCTAAGTAAAACCCACTCAATAGCATAAAACCATAAACCCTTGCAACATTTCAAACCAAGAAATAGCCTTAATAAAGATATTTAGATTAGTGGAACATGAAAAATTGAGGGTTCCACTAGAATAATAGAATAATTTAATCTATTTTTTCTAATTTTATAAAACATAATATTATGTCATATCAATATGAAATGAAAATATTAATTATAAAATATTATGTAGTTAACAAGAGCATTTGATTGTTGGAGTTGATCCCTCAACCCTACAACTCTCAAATATCACTTGTAATCAAACACCTAACACAAAAAGAAAGAATAGAAAAGCTATGGAGGTCAAGAGATATTGATCTAAAAAAGCATGAATCATTGAGTGTGCTTCTTAATGATTATACAATAAAGAATCCTTATAAATGGATAATAAACCCATAAACCCTAGGCGAGGATAAAACAAGATCATGACATATGTCCTCATCCTATTACATGATCCATATAAAGAAACCTAAGTAAGCTTAAGTAACTAGAGTGAAAAGGGACCTAATAATTAATTAGGAAATACTTTTTTCTCTAACACCCCCCTTAAGTGAAACTTAGGGAGAAGCTAAAAACTCTAAATATGAATTCATGAAAAGAAAACGATGGGTCTTGAAAACAAGGCCTGATGAGCTACCCATGTACAAATAAAATAGATCTCTCATAACTAGAAAAAAAAAGGAGAAAACCTCATGGGAAATAATCCTCTCCAAAAGAGAGAAATAAAAGTGAAGGTTTAAGAATCCTCTAAACTAAATTGTCTCAAAATATTAGTAACAAAGGATGAACATGAAGAACACCACTGAAGAATGAAGAAGATGAAAACAATGTCAAAAAATGATTACTATAATGTTGAAAGAAGAACCTCCTCTAAAATAAAGATAAAGATCAAGATCAAGAAGACAAAAATCCTCATGAGTTCCCCCAATGACACTACTCAACCAATGACTATATGGAAAACCAAGGAAACAATCTTAAAGTTGAAGAAATAGATTATGCATAAATCTACATGAGTGACTTGAATGACACTACTCAACCAATACATGAAAAATACAAGTTAAAAATATAGACCTACTAATATTCTTAAGAAATTAATCAATTGAAGATGGAAGGTCACCTCCACAAAATAGGAATACAAGAGTAAACATGGGTAAATATCGTAAATATTTCATCTTATCAAAATGCATGGGTAACCACCTACTGTATCCATAAGATTTTATTTTAAAAACATATCTCACTCCAAAATGAAACCAAGGAAGCATTAGAACCAATAGCATAATACCCCCATAAAATGGAGAAGGGAGAGATATGACAAATCCACTAAAATTGAATGTCAGAATGTAGTGCATAAATAAGAAATAGCTACATTAAATGGTGCATGAAGAAGTACCAGCAATTGAAAAAAGTGTGTGCAAAAAAAGACACACTCACATGAAGGTAGACAAGGTTGTGATGGAAACGAAGAAGCTCACACAAAAAACCCCCCATGGAACTTTATAAAGAAGTGCAAGTATAATAATGGAAAAATGATGTGCAAGATCCCAATAATACATGTACAATGTTGAGGCACTTTATTTCAATGTGTTTACATATGAGAAGTGCTTATAATGGAAGATCACAATGTCCAAAAAATACCACATGCTAAAAATATAATTCTTTGATAGAAAATGAGGAAATTGATAGAACCATGATGAAGTACACAAAAAATAATGCAATTTAAAACATGGGACCTGAAAAGGAGTTTGGATGTAGAAGATATGACCTTCCAAAGTCTCCAAAATGAGGATTGCACAAAAACAACACTAAAAAGCTAATTTCTAGAAAGAAAGAAACATAAACCAAAATCAGAAACCACACCACTATAAATAGCATGAAATTATACTTTGTTTCAAAAAATATTGCACTAAAAAATACCACTATATGGTTGAGATATCACCTCTAGAAGATGGAGTGCAAAATTGAAAAGTCCAGTGGAGAGGGGTAGGGCTGGGCAAAAAATCACCTCCACCAAATTTGGAAAAAACACCTCCAAATATAGAGATTCACTAAATTTAGGACCCCTACTAAAAAACCTGGCTCCCTTGGCCTAGGCGTTGGTGGCCCACTTGACCACGGCCAAGTAGTAGGTAGCTGGGCATTGGAAATATTTTATTAAATAAAGTAAAAAAAAAATATTAATTTTTTTGAAAGTTTTGAGAAAAACATAGTAAGGGTGGGGCATGGCCTAAGGAGCCACCACCCTAGCTACAACCTAGGCCACAAAAAGGGGTGGAAATACCTTAGGTACTACCCCCATTAATGTAGGGGCCGAGGGTATTGCGCAGAGTGGCATAGGTACCTTGCATAATCTTTTTTTTTAATTTTAAAAAACAAAAAAATTAAGAAATTTTTATTTTTTATTTTGTGAAATCGTACCTACATAGGGGGGTAGTATGACCTCTCTGGTAAAAAAATAGCCAAAATGCTCCCAACACAAATTTTGATGATTTGAAAGGCAATATTAAGGTTTTTGGGCTTTCTTAGCATGATGGAAATGTTTGTTCTGGCTTGAAAGATGCTTCGAAATTGCAGCTACCCTTTGGATCTAGAAAAAGAATTTCTTCAAACCCTTGTAGATTTGACCTTTGGAATACAAGTCAGGCCAAATAAAAGGAAAATCTAACTTTTTTGATAGATCTAAATCCAATAGAAGACTATGTTTTTCTCCAAGATGCACTAAATGATAGCTCAAGGAAAAAAATATTAAAAGAAAGAGAAGGGATTGTAGATTTGGAGCTTCGATACCATGTTGGAGTTTATTCCTCAACCCTACGACTCCCAAAGATCACCTACAATTAAACACATGTCACATAAAGAGGGACTATCAAATTTATGGATGCCAAGATCTATTGATCCAAAAAATCATGAATCATTTTGAACATGCTCATCTTGATGATTATACAATAAATAATCCTTATAAAAGGATAATAAACCTAGAAACCCTAGGTGAGGATAAAACAAGATCATGAAATGTGTCCTCATCTTGTGATATGAGACGTAAAAAAAATGACCTAATATTAGAGTGAAAAAAGACATAATAATTAAGTAAATAATTAATTAGGAAATACCTTTTACTCTAACAATAATTAACTAATTTCTTGTGGCACCAATAGGATCACGCCAACTAGGAATGGCACGAAATACAATTGGATAATACTCTAGCACCTAAAAGCCACATATCATCATGCTGCACCATCACAATATAGCAAATGAGAATGCATGATGAAGTAAAAGCATGTGATACAATAGGAATGTGACATTTAGCACCAAAAAGGATTAAAATATGGACCACCATATAGGTACATAATGAAGGAAAATTAAGTGATTTTAAAAACACACATGTTAGCGCTCAAAAGCGGTCACTAGGATAAGGGTTTCGTTAAGAAATAATTATGAATGCTCTATATTACAACAATAAAATAAGAACGAGCCGAACAAGTCTAATATTGAAGTATGTTGACAGTTGTCTCTAATTCTGAGACTTTACATGTAGGAATTTGGATGTGTAGAAAATTTGACTTGAAATAAATGAATGCAAACTTTTTAATTATGTCTACTAGACCAACCAGTCTATAGGAACCAAATAATGTTTTTATACTATTATAATTACTAGAACATAATTATTCTTTGATTATGTTGAGGCTTATCTCTTTTCCAAAGACTTTAAGTGGGAATTTGGGTGTGTGAAAAATTCAGCCCAGAATAGAATGGTCAAATATTTTTGTCTTTTATACATTGTTTCTAATTTTTTGAGGATATATTATTATGCCATATGAAATGAAACTCTTTTTAATATTTATTTTAATTATTATATATCATATTACACATTGATAGTGTAAAGTTTTTAATTATTATCAGTTAAAATTTTGATGTGTCATACTCTCCACATCCTTTGTCATTGAATTTGACCTTGATCTTAGAGATGGGGATGTTTGTAGTATATGATGTCAACAGGGTGCATAGGTTTACATATAATGAGGAATATGGGGTTGCATCATTATTAGGTACTTGGTGAGCTGTATGATATCTCCATTCTATATCTCTATAATATAGAAAAGGGTGAGGATCTTCATAAATAGTTACTTCAGTATCATAGTAGGGAAATTTTAAGCATTGGTGGTATATAGATGGTATGGATTGCATGGCATGTATCCATGGGAAACCTAGGAGAATTTTATATGGAAGATCTAGGTCCAAGACTTGACAAGTAGTATTTGCTATATCGAGACCAACTTGGATGAGAAATTTTTATATTCCTTCAAATGCATACTCAACATCATTGTATGATTTTATAGTGATACTTATCTGTGCATGTATAATGCCATAAAAATATACGAATTATTTATTAATTTGAGAGTGAAAATATTCAAACCTACTCCACCATATATCAAGAGTCTTTTGATTTTATGTTTTCAGATGAAGACTTATAGGTATAGAGCTTGATTATGAAATTTGGTAGATGGGAGGTGCTTTTTACCATGGCCTGAAATCAATCAATATATATGTTAGTAGGTATAGAAGACTCTTGGAGTGTTTTTTCAATGATCTACTTATGCACAAGATATGTTTGAAGAATTTAAAAATGGATATTTTTGCAACTATTTTTCTTAGGTGATCCAAGAGTATATATTTGAATGAAGGATGGGATATGCATTGAGCTTCTTGGAGAGTTACTTTACCATGATTTTTGGTGACTACACATTCAATAATTTTTCTTGTATGAATTGTGTTGAAATGAACAAGAAAACTGAGAGGGGGGTGAATCAATTGTATCAAATTAAACCTTCAAAAACCCTCAATAGTAATCAGATCCACAAGAATTCATCAGCCCTTATTCTGTTAGTTTGATTAGACATGAAATACAAATAAGAGAAACTAAAATCACAACACCATACACACGAGAACACCATATTTGTGTGGAAAACCCAATGCGGGAAAAACCACAGTGAGGATTAGCTCACAATATAAGGAATATAAAAACTGGTACAAAGGGGCTCACTTCCAGAATATGACACACTATCCAAAAAGGCTCACAGATAGGGCTCACTACCACATAAATAATACAAGAAGATAGAAGAATAATGTTAAATAGAAAAACACTTCTCAATGAAACAAGGAGTCCACCACAATTGCTCACACACTTTTGTAGTCTCACATGAAAGATATTAGATGCCTTCAACTCACTACCTTTAGGAACCCTAACATGAAATTTACACTGCTCTACTCAAATTCACATCACACACATCACTTGTAATAATCTCACATCTATATTGTTTCTCAATCTTTCATCAATCAACTTGCCTCGACACTATACATACTTATATCAACCTCTACCTTAAAAACTTTCTCCAATGTCGGCCACTAGTTGTTATACATTCAAATTCAAAATAGGTCAGCACCTAAACATTCCCGTGGTGGAAAGGAACAAAAGGTGACCTACATAAATCCTTAATTATGACCCAAATATATCCCTACACACTTCAAAACACTTCCACAAGCCTCATATGTACTATTAAACACAAGGTTGGCCAACACCCATGCAAAACACCATATACATTAAGTACACACTTTTTTAGATAAAGTCAAAAGATTCAGATAACATAATTCACTTGAAATTAATCCATAACAATCCATGAACTATATAAGATTCATCAAACACTTCATCCAATCTTGCATCAACAAATAATTTAACTCAGAATAATTGATAACGTTTAATTGTATACTGATAAATGAAACTCTCATTGTACTACACCAAATCAAGTAAACACTTGAACATAGAAAGATAAAAGAATTATAAGAAAATTCCAAAATCTACACAACCAAAAACCAAATAATGAAGAAATGCAGAGAAAATACATTTCTCCTAGATCACATAAAACACCACTGAACAATTGGTTCACACACTGGTGAAAATATCTCGCATTGTATAACAATCCAAAAACCCAAATTCTAAAAATAGAAACCTCTTTCAATCTTGAATAACTTGTAAGATACGCACAAGCATAACATCAACACTAAGAGAATATGGAACACAATACCAAAGCATACTTATGACCATTTACATAACACTGTTTACTTTGTTTATCAAAATTTCTCAAAAGCACTTGGAAACCACTTGTACCAGAAACATCATCTCAACTCATTACTTCATTCCAACTCATATTTAGACTCTACAACAAAATAATATCTCCATGTACTCACAAAACTTCCTCAAGGTCCCAACTACACATGCTTAACCTATTTTCCTCTTTTCCACAAATTTTTCAATATCCTCAACATCTCCATCCCATAGTTGACATAAATGAAAATACTAGTCAATAGACTTCCTATTGACATCAATGAAAACACCACCATTCTTTCAATAATTTCCCCCTTTGTCATTGATGGAAACACAAAATGTGAAAAGCCACCAAAGAACACACAACAACTCTGGACATTCTCTCTTCTTTTTTAGATTAGATAGCCTACACAACATTCCTGAAACTTCTCCCCCTTATAGGATTCTCTTTCTTTTTTTGAACAACTTTCTCTCTTTTTCACATGATTCTTTTCTCCCCCTTTGACATCAATAGAAAAGGATAAAAATTCTTGCATTTTTCTCCCTCTTTGACACTAAACCAAAATTACCTGCTTTGAATACTCCTCGTTAGCACTACACTCAAAAAAATCAATAACACAATGACAACACATGATACTACCTACTCCCCCTAAGAGGTAGCCACCGACATCAATCCACAAAAGAGATAGATCCACAGATACACTAGACCGATGCACCTCTATATACATCTAGTTCAAGAAAGGAGGGGAAATAACCCCCAACTTCTCTTGAAGATACTCAAAAGTATCCTTAGGAAGAGCCTTAGTAAATATGTTAGCAATCTGATCCTTTTTAGGAAAATACTCAAGCTTCACTTCATTCTCCATTACCTTCTCTCTCAAAAAGTGATACCTGATAGATATATGATTTTTCCTTGAATGCATCACTAAATTCTTTGAAATGTTGATTGCACTTGTATTATCACAAAATATAGATATAGGTTTGTCAAATATAACTCTGATATCCTTCAATATTTTCCTCATCCATAATACTTGTGTATAGCATGATGTCATTGCAATTTACTTAGCCTCTACAGTGGATAAAGAAACTGGATCTTGTTTCTTACTTAGCTATGACACCAATCTACATCCAAGAAAGAATGAACCACCACTTGTACTTTTTTGTCATTAACACAACTAACCCAATTTCTATTTGTATAAGCATTCAATGTGAAATCAATATCCTTAGGATACCAAAAGACATAATCTGGTGTACCTCTTAAATATCTGAATATTTTGTTCACTACTGCAACATGTGTTTCTTTACCCGATCTTCTTGAAATCTAGCAACAAGACAAATTGCATGCATGATATCCAGTCTAGTAGAAGTCAAATATAGTAGTTCAATCATATATCTATACTTTCTTTGATAAGCCTTAGGTGAATCATCATCTTTTCTCAATTTACAACTAGTCACCATAGGAGTACATGCTGATTTGGAGTCATCCATTGTAAACTTCTTCAACATCTCTTTGACATACTTAGACTGTGAAATGAAAATCCCTTTAGTTTGATTGATCTGTAGCCCAAGAAATAAATTCATCTCCCCAAACATTGACATCTCAAATTCTTTATACATTTATTTTGAAAACTTCTTACACATAACCTCATTTCTACCAAAGATAATATCATCCACATATACAACTACTATCAAAAAAAATTCTTCCTCAATTTTAAAGTAAAGATTGCTATCCATGGAGCTCTTACTGAATCCTTACCTATTTTATCTTACATGCCAAGCTCTAGGAGCTTGCTTCAGTCAATATAGTTCCTTCTTCAACTTACATACCATATTTGATTGATCTGACAAATGAAAACCTTTCGTTTGTTCTATGTAAACCTCTTCTTCCAATTCACTATTCATAAAATCAGACTTCACATCTATCTGATAGACCTTAAAATATTTATGTGTTGCAAATTCCAAAAACATTCGGATAGATTCCATCCTAGCCACAAGAGAAAAATTCTCCTCAAAATATATACCTTCTACTTGTGAGTAACAATTACACACAAGTTTTCCTTGTTTCTTACTACTCTTTCATTCTCATCTAGCTTGTTCCTAAATACCCATTTAGTTCCAATTATGTTCTTTTTTGCCAACCTAGGGACCAATTCCAAAGTTCGATTCTTCATTGTCTACATAAGTTCTTGTTACATTTCCTTCATCGAATTTCCATCTTTACATGCTTCAATCATTGATTTAGGTTCAACTTGAGAAAGTAAACAAAAATTTACCTCAACTTCAATAGCTTTATTTTTTGTCAATACAACTTTCCTCTTGTCTCTAATGATCTGATGTTTGAAATGATTCTTTTACACATACATAGGGATTTTAGGGGTCTTCTCTAGAGCTTCTTCCTCTTCATTCTTCACTTATTTTTCATAAGATTTTTCTTCTCTACAATCAAGTCCATCAGACACATATCCATCCACTATAATATAATTCTACAAGTTTTTAATAGCATTAATATTTGCACTTTCGACTATCTTTCTCAACCTTTTGTTGTAACATTTGTAAGCTTTTATTCTAATAGAATATCCAAGGAAGATACCTTCATCAAACCTCGCATCAAACTTTCCTAAGTTTACTTCTTTTTTGTTGTAACATTTACTTCCAAACACTCTAAAGTACTTCATAGTAGGAATCCTTCCATACCATAGCTCATAAGGAGTATTTGTGTTGTTAGCTTTAGCTTGAACTCTTTTAAGTATGTAAACAATAGCATGAATAGATTCTCTCTTCTAGACATTCAGTATATTTTCCTCTTCATCATAGTCCTTGCAGCTTCTTGAATAGTTTTTCTTTTCCTTTCAACAACTCCATTCTATTCACGAGTTCTCGGGGTAGAAAAATACCTCTTTATTCCATGAACTTCATAAAACATGTTAAACTCATTGGAGGTGAATTTTCCACCTTTATCAAACCTCAGGCATTTTATTTTCAAATCTATTTCATTCTCAACCATAACCTTAAATTCCTTGAATTTATCTAATGTGTTAGATTTTTCTCTAAGAAAAGTAACCCATGTCATTCTAGAATAATCATCAACCAAAAGCATAAAATAATTATCACCTTGTAGAATTCTCACCCTTGTAGGACCACAAAGATTTGTATTCACTAATTCTAGCAGTTCGGTAGTAGATTGTTACTTTCCCTTAAATTTACTCCTTTCTTGTTTTCCAAATTTACAACTCTCACAAACAACATCGATAGGTTTTTTAATCTTAGGTAAACCTCACAACATGAACCAAACTAATTCTTGAAAAATTGTAAAAATTCATGTGAAACATCCTCCAATGCCATAACCAATTATCATTAATTTGTAACATAAATCAATGACCATCAACACCCTTAAGCTGATAAATGTTTCCATATGTTCTCTTACCTGCAACAATCATGGTTTTGGATCCTTTCCGTATCTCACATGCTTCATCCTTAAACACAAGATTTTATCATTTTCTACACATGTGTCCAACACTCAAAATATTAGGTCTTAATCCCTTAACATAGTAAAAATTATCAATATTATTCTTACCATCAAAATTGATTGAACCTATTCCACAAATATTAGCTCCTAAATCATCTCCAAACTTAACTAATCCTCCATCATAATTTTCAAGTTTAACAAACTTAATTTTTTCTTTGGTCATATGATTAGAGAATACATTGTCAACAACCTAGTAATTCTTATCTTCTTTGAAATGAAAAGTAGATACCAAAGTACCGTCAACCATATTATTCATCTCTAGAACACAATCCTTCACACAACTTTCAGGGTTAGCAGAACTAGATTCTTCTTTTATAGATAAACACATACATTCATTATCATCAAAGTCTCCATAATCAGATCCATCATCAAAAATACCAGCATCATCTTTCACATAGTAAGATTTATTAATCATCTTTCCTTTATTTTTCTTTTTCTTATTGTTTAGAGCTCTTTTAGAACATATAGAAGCATAATGACCTGTACCACCACAACTAAAAAATTTGAAAGGTAATTGACCTTGATACTTATTGGTTCCCTTCTTCATCTTCCTCACAAAGTTAGCTTCTAGATCATCAAGATATTCATCACTTGAATCTTCAACCGTCTCTGATTTACCAACCTTGAAAGTAGTATCAACTTTTGCACCTTTCTTCATTTTTCTCATCTCAAATGCGATTAGAGTACTAGTCAACTGATCTATGGAATATTTGTCAAAATAAACTATTTCCTCAATAGCAAATACCTTTTCATTGTAGAAATCTAGAAGAGATATGATCACTTTCTTCACTACTTTAGATTCTTTAACTTTTGTACCAAGGTCTCTCATATTACTTACCAATTCATCAACTCTCTGTATGCAGCCTTTTATTGTTTCATCTTCAGTCATGTACATCATTTCAAACTACACTTTCAAGTTCTAGAACTTCACTTGTTTGACCTTTGGATCTCCCTCATAAATTCTTTCTAACTTATCCCAAACTTCTTTAGCAGTCTTCGAACTCATAAGTTTAACGAATTCAATATTTGAAAGACTATTCACAATAATGTAGCTTCCTCTAGCTTTGATTTCATGTGCCTTGATTTATGCATTTGTATTTAGACCATTTAGAGGTGGATTGTATGGAGTTTGATAAGCCTTCTCAATCTTATATCCTTGAGTGCATAAATATCCTTCCATCTTTGTCTTCCAGAATGCATAATTTGATCCATCAAATCTAGGATATTCCAAAGTAATCTTGTTTTCCATCCCAGTTCTACCTCAAGCAGTTAATCTCTTCTTCAAGGAACCTTGCTTTGATACCAGTTGTTGAAATGAATAAGAAAACTAATAGGGAGGTGAATTAGTTGTAGCAAATTAAACCTTTAAAAACCCTCAACAATAATTAGATCCACAAGCATTCATTAACCCTTATTATGTTAGTTTGATTAGACATGAAATATAGATAACATAAACTAAAATTACATCACCATAAACATGAGAACAATAGATTTATGTGGAAAACCCAATGAAGGAAAATCCACGTTGAGGATTAGATCATAATATAAGTAATAGCAAAACTAGTACAAAGGGGCTCACTGCCAGAATAGGACACACTGTCCAAAAAGGATCATAGCTAGGGCTCATTGCCACATAAAGAATACAAGAATATAGAAGAATAATGTTACACAAAGAAACACTTCTCAATGCAACAAGGAGTCCACCACAATTACTAAAACACTTTTGTAGTCTCACATGAAAGATATCAGATGCCTTCAGCTCACTTCCTTTAGGAACCCTAACATGAAATTCACACTACTCTACTCAAATTCACATCACACACATTAATTGCAACAATATTGCATCTGTCTTTCTTCTTACTCTTTCATTTCTTAACTTGCCTCAACACCATACATACTTATATCAATCTCTACTTTAAAAAATTTCTCCAATGTCAATCACTAGCCATTATAAATTCAAATTAAAAATAGGTTAGCACCTAAAAATTCTCACAGTGGAAAGGAGCATAAGGTGACCTACATAAATCCTTAATTAGGACCCAAATGTAGGATTTGACAAATGCAAATCTACAGCTCGCCAAGAACACCTGCATGCAAATACTTGATGTTGAATAGAAACCAAAGAGACAGAAGTAAGGGTTTGGAAAATCTCAGCGGAGTGAGAGCAAAAATATTATTTCCCAAAAAAAGTGAATTACAATAATTACAAAAGTGGCATATAAGGTGAGAAACCCTAAAGCCAGAGAAAGCTAGGTTTGTGCATTTAATAATTAATAAACATATTAATTATTATGCACCTACAAATGACAAGCTTAAGTGAATAGAATAATAGTTAGCATTAATAATTAAACCAAAGTGATTTAATTATAATGGAAAATGAACTATTACATTAACACCCCCCTTTAAGCGAAGCTCAGGAGGAAGCAAACCTAGCACAGCTAAGAAAGCAGGAAAAAATGGGTCCTGACAACAAGGCCTGATCAGGTACCCAGCAACAAAGAAATCTCTGTAAAATGGGGAAATAGAGAAAACCCAGAGGGAAAAAACTCTACCCCAAAAAGAGATACAACAACATGCTGAAAAAAAACATGAAGGAAGGAAGGCCTCAACAAGACCCCCCAAGGACAACTTCCGTCACCCCAAGCATAGAACGCAACTAAAGATAGCGCGGAGATGCAAAAGGTTTGGTGAAGATGTCAGCAACCTGCATGTCAGTGGGGATGTACTCCAAAGAGAGGACACCATCCTAAATCAGCTGATGGATGAAATGCATATGAAGCTCAATGTGTTTAGTGCACTGATGCTCCACCGGGTTGCGGGAAATGTGAATAGCACTCTGATTATCGCACCATAGAACAGTAGGATGATCAGGAGGAAAACCAAACTCAGTCATCAACTGTTGAAGCCATAAAATCTCCTGACTAGCATGCACTACCACTCTATACTCAGCCTCTATAGATGAAAGTACGTGAGCATTCTGCTTCTTGCACGACCATGTGATAGGACCAGAGCCAAGATGAAAGACAAAGCTAGAAGTAGACTTCCGATCATCAACATCACCAGCCCAATCTGAGTCAGTGTAGCCAACAATGTGAGGAGCCCCTGATGTGTAATGAATGCCATACATAAGTGTGCCCTGAATGTATCTCAAAATGCGCTTGGCAGCTTGCCAATGATTCTCATGAGGCTCGTGTGAGAACCGAGAGACTAGACCAACTGCAAAGGAGAGATCAGGACGAGTGTGTGTCAGGTACAACAAATTGCCAACCAACTGCCGATACAATGTAGGATCCACTGAAGGAAAAGTGCAAGAGGTAGACAAAGTAACACCCGACTGAAAAGGTGTGGGAGCAGGCTTGCAATCAAGCATATCAAAGCACTGAAGTATGTCAAGAGCATACTTCTGCTAGTAAACAAAGATCCCAGTAGGTGACTGAACAATCTGCAGACCCAGAAAGAAGTGTAATAGACCCAGGTCTGTCATCTCAAGTTGCTCCATCAATTCGCGTTGAACATCCTGAATCATAGAAGATGAGCTACCTGTGATGAGAAGATCATCGACATATAGCACAAGGATCAAAACCTCATCCTCAAGACGCTGAATGTAGACTGTAGGATCGGAATGACAGCGTGTGAATCCTATAGAAAGTAGAAAGGAGTCCATCTTCTCATACCAAGCCCGAGGGGCCTGTTTGAGACCATACAAAGAACGTTGAAGTCTGCAAACCAAGGAGGAATCCTACACAAATCCCTGAGGCTGCTCCATTTAAATCTCCTCACTAAGATCACCATGCAAGAAAACACTCTTCACATCCATCTGAAAAATGGGCCATCCCTGAGAAGCCACGAGGGATAAGACAAGGTGAATAGAGTTCATCTTGGTGACAGGGGCAAATGTCTCAGTGTAATCAATACCCTCAACCTATGAAAAACCCTTCACAATAAGACATTCCTTGTACTTATCAATAGAACCATCAGCAGCAAACTTAGTACGATACAACCACTTGCATCACACTAACTTTCTTCGCTTAGGAAGAGAACAAAGATCCCAAGTATGATTCTTCATCAAAGAAAAATACTCCTCCTCCATAGCACTGTCCCACTCAGTATGTCCTGTCGCTGACCCAAATGTCTGAGGATCACCACAAATAGCATGACTCGGAAGACTAGAACCTGAAATATGAGATCGGGTGCGATGGGAAGTGGAAGGGTCACCAGCCAGAGATCCTGCAGCATCAACTGTAACACGAGCCCATCTAGGCATATGTGCAAGATCTTGTGGTGGAGGTAAATGGGGATCACCAAGATCATCATCCTCATCATCCTGAAACAAAGTTGGAAGAGAGGAGGGAGTAGTGGTAAGTGAAGTAGACTCTGGAAGCGGGGTATCTACTGCAGGAAGGCGCTCATCAAACTGGACATCCCGTTGAAACAGGACCTCTTTGGAATTAGGGTCAAACAACTTGTATGCCTTAACATCCTTGTAGTAGCCAACAAAAATGAGGTGTCAGCTCTTCCGCTCCATCGCTCTTCTCTGAGCGTCAGGCACAAATTCCCAAGCTTCACTACCAAAAACTCAGAATGAAGATATATCAGGCTTGACATGAGACCAAGCCTCCTTAGGAGTCATATGTCTAACTGCCTTATGAGGCATCTGATTTTGAATATAGTTGGCACAATTGACTGCCTCTGCCCAAAAAGATGAATCCATGGACCTGGACTGTATCATACAATTAGCCATCTCCCGAAGTGTTCTATTCTTTCTCTTTGCCACACCATTTTGCTGAGGGGTGTAGGGCACTAAAAACTGATGTTGAAGACCATGTTTAGAGCAAAAATCCCTGAAAGCTTGGTTCACATACTCCCCCCCATTATCTGTGCGTATCCGGCGAATAGAAAGACTAGATTGCTTCTCCACAAATGTCTTAAAGACTCAAAATGAGTCAAAGACATCAGACTTGTACTTTAAAAAGTACACCCATGTGTGCCTGGAGAAGTCATCAATGAAAGTAAGCACATATCTGGCACCGAAAAAAGGAGTAGGAAATGACATGAGGTCACTATGAATCAACTCCAATGGTGCCAAAGCACGAGTAGCTCATCCCTGAGGGAAAGGATCCCTATGTTGTTTGCCAAGAACACAACCCTGACAAACCCCATCAGTGCAAGTAATCTGTGGAAGCCCAAGAACAAGTGCCTGTGTGCTCATCTGCTGAAGATATCTGTAATTGACATGGCCCAAATGCTCATGCCAAAGTCTGCTCACTGAATCTGCATGTGCTATAAGACAGGAACCTGTGCCAGCAGAAGACTCAAATCCATCAAATCTGTATAGTCGGGATGCAGTGTCAACACTCCCAGTAGCCACAATCATATCAGAATCATGTAAGTCCCGAATAACCACATCATGTGGTGAGAACTCAACTGTCTTACCAGAGCCAGAGTGACAAATCTGATAGATAGACAGTAGGTTCATCGAAATGTCAGGGACAAAGAGAACATCCTGAAGAGAACCCCCAGCCAATGCAACAGAACCAGAACCCAAAACAGAAAGATGAGATGAGTTCCCAACAGCAATCTGTGAAGTAGCACAAGGAGCAAGTGAGGTGACCAACTGCTGAGTGTGAGTCATGTGGTGAGAGGCACCGGAATCAAGAATCCAGGTGGGCCCAGAAGTCATAGCTCGTGCAGTAAGAGCATGACCTTTCCCTGCAGGGGAGGATGTGGACTGAGGAGCTGAAATGTGATGCTCCTGCATGGCTTCCTCTAAAGCCTCCAAACATTTCCAACACTGAGAAAGGATGTCCTTCCTTTCCACAAAAGCTACAGGTCTCAACTGATTTCTTCTTAGTCTTGGAGGTAGACTCAGTAGACTTCGAAGAAGATTTACCCTTGGAAGGGTTAGCTGGAGGTTTTGAATCAGTTTTCTGTGCAGGTTTGGAGGAAGACTCATTGCCTACGGAATCTTTCTTCGGTTTTCCTTTCTGTTTTGGTTTCCCCTGTGAAGACTGAGCAACCAATGCTTGGCTAGAAGAGCCAGAAGCATCCATCTATTGGATCTTTGCCTGTTCCCGTGTCAACTGATCACAGAATGTCTCAAAAGAAGGCATGGTGTGTCTAGCACCCAAAGCATCCATGGTGGAGTAGAAAGTGGAAGAGAAGATATGATACTATCCTCGCAACTTTGAGAGTATCAAGAAGATACACTCATCATCTATCTTGGTTTTCCCACATCCCTGCAAAACTGAGCGCAGAGACTTGAACTTCATCAAGAAGTCATCAATGGTGGGAAAGCCAGTAGGTGTCAAAGTAGTCAGCTTTGCATCAAGCTGTAGTGCCCGGAATTCATTGACAGTGCCAAAAAAATCTGAAAACTTGCCCCAAATGGCCCTAGGAGTGGTCAAACCATCCAAGTGAAAGAGGAGAATGTCGGAAATGTTCAGTGCAATCAAGCACATGGCTTCATCCATTTTATTCCTATGCTGAAGAATCTCAAAAGGATGTTGTAGGATAGGTTGATGTTCATCTAGGCATGACCATAAGCCATGTGACATGAGTAACCTGGTCATGTGTGCTTTCCAAGTGTGGTAATTGTGCGGTGTCAGTCGGGCCACAGAGGGGTTCGACATTGAGAGAAGAAAAAGATAGAAGTAGAAGGGTCATTTTTTGAAAGTAAATGACAGAAAGCAAAATTACCCCCCCACAATGTATGATTCTAACCCTCATAAAATAAATAATCAAATACTGAAAGTACAAAAACGAGGAAAAAACCTAAACGGCAGACGTAAAGAGAGAGGAAAATTAAGCCTCTAATTCAACACCAAAAAATGATGCTCAAATGGCTGAATCAGAAAACAAGACTAGCATAATCATGTCCGGCTTAGAAACACCTTTCCGACGATATTTTGTTTTTTGAAAATTGACACCGTATGTCCAAGATATGGCCAAAAAACCACAGGTACCCCCAAAAACAAGCTCTCTGGAAAAACACAGTCCCGGCGAGGGCCAGCGGCGGCGTGCGGTGGTGGTGCGCACTGGCAGCGCCCTTTTTGCTTAAAAAATGGGTTTTTAAATTTTTTTTTTTGAGTTTTGCCTCGATTTTTGAGCCCGTACGGCCCTGATAGGCCAAAAATTTTTGCCTGTGGTCACTGTAACCAAAATAGTCAAACTTTATATGTATTTTGACTCTCCCAGGCCTTCTGAATGCGATGGTGGAGTCCATTTTTGCTCAAACGGCTCCAGAAAATAGCACCTCCTTCAAAGTGACAGAAAAACCCAAGAGAAGTTGTGGCTGTCATCTTCGAATCGTGGCCTCAAACACCTTCAAACTAGGCAGCGACAGGGTGGCTCTGATACCATGTAGGATTTGACAAATGCAAATCCACAGCTCGCCAAGAACACCTGCATGCAAATACTTGATGCTGAATAGAAACCAAAGAGACAAAAGTAAGGGTTTGGAAAATCTCAGCGGAGTGAGAGCAAAATTATTATTTCCCAAAAAAGTGAATTACAATAATTACAAAAGCGGCATATAAGGTGAGAAACCCTAAAGCCGGAGAAAGCTAGGTTTGTGCATTTAATAATTAATAAACATATTAATTATTATGCACCTACAAATGACAAGCTTAATTGAATAGAATAATAGTTAGCATTAATAATTAAACCAAAGTGATTTAATTATAACGGAAAATGAACTATTACACTAACACCAAATAGATCCCTATACACTTCAAAATGCTTCCACAAGCCTCACATGTAGTGTTAAACAAAAGGTTGGCCAACACCCATGCAAAAAACCATAGAAATTAAGTACACAGTTCCTTAGACAAAGCCGAAAGATCCGGATAACATAATTCACTTGAAATCAATCTAGAATAATCCACGAACTATATAATATTCATCAAGCACTTCATCCAAGCTCGCATCAACAAATACTTTAACTCATAACAACTAATAATGCTTAATTGTATACTGATAAATGAAACTCTCACTATACTACACCAACTCAAGTAAAAACTTGAACATAGAAAGATAAAATCATTATAAGAAACTTTCCAAATCTGCACAATCAAAAACCAAACATCAGAGAAACATGGAGCAAATACATTTCTCCCAGACCATAGAAAAATTGGTTCACACACTGGTGAAAATATCTCACACTATACAACAATCTAGAAACCCAAATTTTGAATATAGAAACCTCTTTCAACCTTGAATAACTTGTAATATCCTCATAGGCATAATATCAATACTAAAAGAACATGGAGCACAATGTCGAAGCACACTTATGACCATTTGTACACTGTTTACTCTTTTTAATTTTTTTTCTCAAAATCACTTGGAAACAAAGTACCAAAAATATCATTTCAGCTCATTATTTCATTCCAACTCATATTTAGACACTGCAACAAAAGAATAGTGCCATGTGCTTACAACTTCCTCAAGGTCTCAACTACACATGCACAACATATTTTCCTCTTTTCCACAATTTTCTCAGTATCCTCAAAATCTTCATCCCATAGTTGACATAGATGAAAACACCAATCAGTAGACTTCTTGTTGACATCAATGACAACACCATTATTCCTGCAAAAGAATTTGTATTCGTTCTTCTATACGTCCCACAATAAAATCATATGCATAATTGACATTATTGTAATTATTTATCTTATTAGAGGGGTTCCATTCACCATGATCAGGGATTGGATCCTTATATATTTTGAGATCATTATTGGGATGATGTTGAATGGTAATATTTCCTTGGTCAACAAGATATTGAATGAGGTTTTTCAATTTTATTTAATTGAGTGGCTTATGCCCTTTGAATCTATGATATTCACAATATTCATTCTATTTGTACCATTCAAGTTTGAACTAGGGTTCTTCATAGTATCTAGCTTCAATAATTTTGATAAGATTGGACTATACCAATTTTCTTAAGGAAAATTTAGTTGGCTCACTTAGAGAAGTGTATTTTCATTTTGTGGAACTTTTCCATGGCGGTTCTCTAGAAGGGTCACATTTTGACTTTTTAGCACCACATTCAATGATGGTTGTATGTTTTAGATATATTTTACATCTACCACATCATCATGGATAATGTTTTTTATTTTTTCTCATAGGTGGGGTTTGTCATTAGATTGTGAACCATTTTCTTTTTTTCCTTATATATTTTGAAAGACCCTTAAAAATGAGAGCCTTTTCAATAGTTATTATTTATTCTATTATTTTATTGAATGTATTTGAACATTATACTTGCAAGTGAAATCCCACTCTTGGTTTACATTTTTGATAAATATGTGCAATTTTTTTTTTTTGAATAGGTCATAGAAATTTACTTTCTATGTTCCTCCATATTTGTAAAAAGGTAGTGAATGATTCTCTATTTCTTGGTTTGGTGTTGCACAAGTCAGTCATAGATATTTCATGCTTGATGTTATATGAAAAATTAGCAATGAACTTTCTTGCTAACTCATGAAAGGATTTAATCTCATGGGGTAGATGAGAGAACCAATCAATATCTTGACCTCCTAAACTCTAGGAAAAAATGTGCATTAAATATGTGTCATTGTAGAAAACCTCAAGCAAAGCTATTTAAAATTCTCAAATGTGTTCATGTTGGTATGAATAAGGTGATTTACCTAACTAGTTCACCTAGTAGGTTCTATTCACATGTTAAGTTTACTTGGTCCTATGAATCTTTCTAGAATTATTAGTTGGCATTAGATTTTATCTTATCTTATGCCATTTATTTATTGTGTCTTACATAATTTTATATTAATTGTCTCATGACATAGGATTAAGACACTCAAAATGATGGCTATATAACCAAGGGGTATCATTTGTAGTATTCATTCAATTTTCATTATATATTTGTATTCATTGGTAGGAATACAATGTATTCTTGTCATATGGATCTTATCATATAATTGTGATTTCAATTAGGCCTCTAGATCTTGGGTGTCTATCTCCATATCCAACTCTTACATAGTATCAAACCAATTTGGTTGCCTTCGATTAATATTTTTAAGAGATAGAGAGTGCAGACCTTTGTAGATATTAAAAATTTGAGTATACTCTTCTCTTGCATCAAATGATGAGTTCGAGAGTCAGAAATACTTGATAGAAATACTAGATTCTAGCAGGGTCATCTTTATGTTTTTGTATTATAGTTTCATTTTGGAATGTGTTGGTATAGATCTGAGATCAAACCAATGAGTTTAGAGGGTCAAAGGAAGTCATTTTTTCCTTTTTTCATTTAGATTGGACATCTAAGGATATACCTACAAGGGTTTGAAGTTGGGAGGTAGTTGCCAAATCTAGAAGGTAACTACAATTTTATATAATTTTGGGTCAAATCTAACCCTTCCATTGCATCCATAAGGCTCAAGAACCTAAAGACCGACTGCCAATTTTTTTAAAATTGAACACTTTTCATTGAGCTATCAGAGAAAAATTCTTTCCTAATCATAAAATCACCATAAATACATAGCTATACTATAATGGTACACTTACAAAAAAATAATATTCATTTTTAAATTTTTTCTAAAAATAAAAAATAAAAAATAAAAAAAATTTAAATTATATTTTTTAAATAGTATTTTTCAAAACTTAAAAATTAAAAAATCAAAAAACAATATTCAAAAGGTCGTACCCTACACATTCTACAAATTGGCAAGGTATGTTTGTGCTCTATCAAGGGCACCCAATAGGAACCACATTGTATAGGTTCTAGTCTTCCACCTAACTCCCACCCAGTAGGAGAATTTAATAACTAGTGAGTGAAAAATGACAAACAAACTATGGGTCGGTGACTAAAAACCAGAATATTATGAAAGAATCTTCCAAATTTTTGGTCTAATGATTCTGATGCTAGAATATTCCATTGGCAAGGAATATATTAGTGGGAGGAATATTTTGATGAAATACAACATATTCCTTGTTGACATCAACATGATGTCAACATGCTCTTTTTGAAATTTCCCCCTTCTCCAATACAATTTTTTTTGCTAGCTGATCTTCAAACACTCATAAATTGAGCTCAAGAGCTCTGATTTTCAAGCATTTTTTTATTTGTGGAAGAATTTTATGCTCTACATAGTGGTACATATTGTTTTTGAATTTGGTGTTTATATTTTCCATAAACCATGGATTTTCATAGGTTTTGCTAAATAATTATCATTTAGGGAACTTCCAAGGCTCAGTTCTTGTTACTATGATAAAATTTTTGGGTGAAACTTATTTTAAAGTGCATGATTTTAATGTAGCTTGGAGTAGTGTGATCAAATTGATCTCAATTTGTTAAAAAATAAACTTTAATTATGTGGAAAAAATTACATTTTCATGTATGAAGATCAATACCACTTCATTGGTTTTGGAAAGTGGCATCTATAATCACACTAGTCATAAAGTACCAATCTCATATATTTATGGGGGGTTTCTTTGAATGAGTGAATTTTGAGGGGTGAAATATTCTTATGGTTGTGGTTACATTCCTCTTTATTTGTGTTCTTTCTTTCATATTTTTTCATGGAGAAATCTCCAGTTCCTCTTCTAACACCTTTCAACCATCCTAAATAGAAATTTGAAATTAACAAATTTCTAGAAGTTTTGAGGTTGTATAGGATAGTTCATGGGATTGATGGTGAACCAAAAGATGATGAAGCTAAAAATACTAAGTGTTTGAATATTTATAAAGAATAAATTGGTTATTTATGCTTGTATGTCTCTCTTGAGTTGTTTCACATCGAGCACTAGGATACACCCATGGCTATGTGGAATCCATTGGAAAAATTATTTGGGAAAATAGATGATATTCAAGGATATTTGTTCGAGAATGAATTAATAATTCTCAATCCACATAATTTTGACAAAATAGAGGAATTCATCACCAAATTAAATTCACTAAAAATATAATTGAAGGATTTTAAAATTAAAAAATCAGATACATAATTGGTGCTAAGTGTTCTCTCAAAGCTAGGACTCGAATATTTAGTGTTTGTGTCTACTTTGTATGCTAAAAAGAATTTCTTTGGGAGTGATTCTAAGATGTATTCCTTTGAGAATTTTCTATGAAACTCACTAGGAAGAAAGATAAGCTTATTCAAATGGGCTCTTTGAAGTCTTTAAAATCCCAAGCCTTGATTGCAAAGGATGAGAAGTCTTCAAGTGGCAAAGGGAAGAAAAATAACAAGCCTAATAAAAACACACAATCCACATATAATTCTATAGAAGAACATAAAAGTTCCTCTTCTAAGGAGAAACCATCTAAGAAGGAGAAGCCTACTGGTGTATATTGGAAAAATGATGGACATGAACATTATTGTTATAAGAAGGACCTTAATGAATTGAAACATCTTCTTGTGAAGAACAAAATCAATTTACCTTCAAGAATTTCTACTTTAACTTGTTATCCCAAAGACACAAAATTTGATAAGGAAAAGAGTCATAATATTGGGGAAATTAAGAAAAAAGGATAAACCCTTTGAGATTCTATATGTCATGGATCACAAAGATGGCTTCTATATTCAAGAACTTCTCATCATATGGCATCTTACATTCTATGTTCTCTTCTTTTGAGCCTTGTGTCATACCACCTATTTTGATGAGAAATCATACTTATGTGAATGTAATTGGGAGGGAATATATTAATATTGGGGATATCACCTTCAATTATGTCTTGTGTGTACCTAATTTGACAAATATTCTCATTTCTATTTATCAAATCACTCATGGTGGAGCAAGTAATACTATGGAATTCACTCCTAATTCAATTATCATTAGAGGTTTGGAGAGAAGAGGGGTCATTTCTATTGGGATGGTTGATCATGCATCTCGATTATACACTTTTAAAGAAATTTTTCCTAATGATGAATTTGATCCTTTGGATGATGATCACACTTCTAGTCTGGACTATGATTTTAAGGAAAATTTTGGTTACTTAAATTCGGGTGTCCTCACATCTAATCCAATTCTTAAGTCTTGCATTACATCTCCTTCATCTATTTTTGTATTTGATGATGCTTGTATTTTTTACAAATATGGCTATTTTTGATTCAATGTAGTAGGATATTCATTGTCTTCTAGATATGGTGACTTGGGATGACTCCTTAACAAACATTGTTGGATTTTTTTATTCCCATATTTTAGATTTGGGAGACACCATTGATTGCATTCATATTTTCTTTGATGGATACAATCCTTCTTCAACTATTGTGAGGGAACACTCTGACCCTCTTGTTCATTCTTTACATGATAATTCTTCATATATTGACATGATTTTGGATATATTCTATTATAATTTTAAGGAGGCTTCTTTATCTTCAGAAGAGAAATATTTTATTTGGATCATGTTCTACATTCATCTCTACTACATTCTATATTTTTATCTTCATCGTTGTGGCCTAGAATGCATATTTGGAGTGTGATAGATTTTGGAATCAACATGGAGACACTTGAGCATAATTTAGAGACATCACTCATCATCCTTCTTCCGTCATATTTTTTTTTTTAATGGGAATAAATCTTGCATACATTCTTGGTTTTATTTCTTCCGAAGGGGAGGAATGTTGTTTGATGAGATTGGACCATCTTCTCCATTCAATGCCAATTATCTACCATCATTATAAGAGACTCTACTTTGAAGGGGGCTACATAGTCTCTCTTATTCTTCTCTCTTATGGGGGAAATTGTTTGTCACATGGGGTTTTTTCTTTCTCATTATTCATTGAGATTATTTTTTTCCTCTCTTTTGGAGAGGAGTTTTGTCCCACTACATTTTATCCTTTACTCCATTTATGAGAGATTGTATTTGTACATGGGTACCTAACATATCCTAGTAGTTGAGACCCATTATTGTGTCAGTTTAATTAGTTTCCTCCTCCCTAAGTTTCACTTAAGGGGGTGATGGTGCAAATAAGATATTCACCTAACTAATTCATCTATTAGGTCCTATTCACATGTTAAGTTTACTTAGGTTATAAGTATCTTTTTAGAGGTCTTAGTTGGTATTAGATATTATTTTGTCTTATGCCATTTACTTCTTGTGTCTTAGGTCATTTAATATTAGTTGTCTCATGACATAGAATTAAGAAAAATTTTATGATATTATTTAATCCTATGTCTCACCTTGGCTATATAACCAAGGGGATTGATTTGTGATATCCATTCAATCATCATTGTGTATTTTCATTCATTGATAGGAATACAATTTATTCTTATCATATTGATCTTCTCTTTTAATTTTTCTTTCCATTATGCCTCTAGATCTTGGGTGGCTATCTCCATAGGCAACTCTTAGAATCTATGTGGATCACATTTTCCTTCATATTTGTAAAATTTAGGTACTGCAAAATTATGAGGAAAATGTTTATCATTAGGATAAATCTATCAAAAGGATAGGGACACATTTCTTCAAACATATTATTTCTCTTGGTGTGTCCCATTTCAATCTCACCTATTTTATTTTGCAAGCTCTTAATTTTTTGTGCCAAGTCCTTTGTAGGTACCAAGGTGGACATGTTGATGGGGGCTTGAATGGTAAGATTTAAAGGAGTGGATGACTGGTTTTATAAAATTCTAGATGAATTGAATAAATGATTTTAATTTTTGGGTAAATATAGCAGATGTGAAAGCTTGAGATATATATGGGATGAATGAGGAGACTTGATGGGTAATTATGGGAATGGATGAGGAGATTAGAGAGTTAATAATGGATGTTGGTGGTGAATCAACTAACAAGCATAAAAATCACTCAGATTCTACTACGAACCTCTACAAATAATTTGCAAATATTCTAGTTGAAAGGACACCCTCCAAGATAGTAGTATATTGTAAGGGACACATCCCACCAAGTATATATTTATATAGGAAAATATATAATGTAAGAGAGAGACAAGGAAGAAGAGAAAGAGATAGAGTAGGAAGTAATAGAAGAAGGATATCAAGAAGGAATTTTTAAAGAGGGTAAGACCCAGAGAAAAATTTAGTGGTGAATCTTTGCCAATTGGCAAATTCTAGAAATCAGCCAAGTTGAAATTGGTAAATTAATCGAACCCAACATGGAGTACAAAGTGCCCGAATTTTATGAACTATTGGTCCAATGCATGTCCATTCACCAATGATTTTTTTATAAGGCATATTTAAGCAACAAATTTGTCATAAAAACTATGTGTTTCAAATGGATCGATTAATATTTTCACCTGGAATCTCGGAAGCATGTAATAAAACACCTAGATATTCACCAATACTATTTTAAAAAAATTATATCAGGACCCATTTCACCAATTAAAATTTAAAAATAGTTTCTTGTGAAGACCCATTTCGCCAATTACATTTAAGGAAACATTTCCCCTTGAAAAATACAACATATCATTGTATAAGCACACAAGATTCACCAAATTTCTAATAAACCATTTAAAAATCCTATGGAATTTTCTAAATATAGATTGATATAAATACAATCCAAACTGTCATTTATTCTTACACATTTTGTTCAGTTATGAGGTTCTCGATTCAAAAGTCAATGAAAGTCGAAAAAGTAGACTTAAAGGTGAGTGATAATTTCTTCATAGTGTTGTTAGTTATAATAATAAGATTTCTTTATCTCTTTTCCATTCTTGTTTCAATCTTAAAGATGATATTGAGTAGGGAATGGGATCTATATTCTCTATCCTTATTAAACAAGATGACATTTTTTTCCAAATTTTATTTGAAGTGAGAGATCAATATGTCAAGCAGCAAGGGTAAGAATCCTCAAGGTAGTGAAGGGATTGGGAGGCCATCAAAATGACCAAAACATAGAGGTACCATACAGTCTTACTTTGGAATTGGCAATGCTTCTGATCCATCAAATCAAGATGGAGCTACATCATCAACTCTTCCACCAAATATTAATGAAGAAGGAATTCACAATACCTCACCACCACTGAAAGGTCAAGGTGAGATTGTCATTGAGTTAAATCAAAATGTATTAAATGAGGATGGAAATATTGCAGAAGATGTTCCAAGGGATACCCTAGTTAGCTAGAATGGGATAATTGACTTGGATAAGGATGATGTTAATAACAAGAAAAGAAAAGGAAAATAAAAAATGGGGCATGAGTGGGAAATTACAAGGAATTTTCAACTTAGTTGGTTGTCAAAGTACCCATTCATTTTACTAGTGGCGGTAGCAAATGATATTGAAAAAGCAACAGAATGCAAGTGTATGATTTGTAGTAGGAAATTTTGAAGAGACAAGAAATTGCAGATTAAGATTGACACTATAGAAAAGCATATCAGTGAAGCTTATGGAAACAAATCATAGATGGAAAGGAACAATTAGTCGATAAAAGAAATCAAAGGAAGAACTCATGTTAAGTATGCCATGGAATATGAAGAGCATAAGAAAATAATGTTGAAGCTTGCTGCATGTCAAGGTACTCTTAAGGCTCAATTTGGAAAAACATTGAAAGGAAAAAATCTATCAAAAATTGTTCAGATGAGTGTTGTTTTTCATATTTTTTCCTGAGGGCGTTCTATGATAGACTACTTAGAATATTCTAGTTTATTATACTTTTTGGGTGTTCCTCACTTTCCCTTCTCACATTGGTTAGTAAATGCTAGATGGGAATGGGAAATTTGTCATCCTATAGTGGAAAAAGAAGATTTAAAGGAGAAAGTAAAAGAGTCAAACTTCATTGCATTATCTTTAGATGAATTACTGCGGTAGACAATACTTATTGGGTGTGTATGCATTTGTATGTACTATAGAACATGTTCACCAAGCTCATCTTCTCTGTGTTCATAAAATGAAGGACAATTCAACATAGTAAAATCTATTTAAGCTAGTCGAGAAATATTTGAATGAAATTTCAAGTATAGATGAGTTAACAATTGCTAAAAAGTTGGTGTGTGTAGGAGTTGATGCAGTTGTAGTGATGCAAGGTCAAAGGAGTGGTGTTTTCACAAAGTTACAAACTACTTGTGCACAATACATGCTTGGCATTCATTACATGGCCCAAAAAATGAATTTAGCATTCAAAATTGTAAGCAAGTTTCTTACATTATCAAAAGTTGAAAATCTAGTCCTCGAGATCTACGCATACTTCTACTGAAGTCCCAAATTTTTTGTAGAATTTCAAAATTTTACTGAGAGAATAACACTAGGAAACAAGCTTCTCAGGGATGTCAATACCAGATGGATCTCCCTGTATGGACCAACACAATGAGTTCTTTTAGAATATCAATCCTTGCTTGGAGTGATGTATGAGCATCACAACATAGTAGACAAAGCTCCTAACCTCTTACATAGGTTAAGAAATATAGAGACACTCTTGACTTTAGCTAGTCTTCTCCCCACGCTGGATGTGATGAACAATCTTGTGAAGAAAGCACAAGATAGAACTATGTATATTTATGAATATGCCAATCTACGCTAACATACATGCTTGGCCCTCAATCATCTATATCTATATTTAACACAAGAAGGTCCAAATTATTTTGAATGGTAGAAAATCACTGATTTGCATAATCCTAATAATTATTTACAGTTTAATGCAAGAGGGAACTTATGTATCTATGTATGTGGATATGAGATACCAATGTACCATTGTAAGACAACTAAGCACTCTATCAGAGAAGTAGTTGTTAACGAGGAAGATTTTAACGAAATTGTTAAATCTATTAGTGATAATTTGAAGGAAATTGAAAAATATATTTCCTCAGAGATTCATGAAATATTCCCTCGGCATGAAATACTTGAAGTCATGGGTATTGTGTATCCTCAATTTTGGGTGAACTGAGATAACCCAAAATATTTTCATGATAACGTAATAATCTTGATCGAACAATTTTCAAAAAGTGTAACATACAATGAGCAAAAAATAGAAGGAATTTAAACTAAAGATAAGCTTAGAGAACAATGTAAGATTTTTTCAATAGCTATGAGGGACCAATATGATTCCATGGGTATGGAGAAGGCCTTTGAACCGAGATCAATACAAAAGGTTTGGACAAACTTAGGTCAGAGTGAAATATTGTGTGGTACGATATCAAAATATTTCAAACTTGCTTATTTATGTCAAACAATGATATTAGGGTTGGTGGAGGATGAGAGAGCTTTTAGTACATTGGCCTTTTTGAAATCAAGGTTAAGAAATAAACTATACAAGAATTTGGAAAATTTATTGAGGATGAAAGGAACTGCATATAATGTCAAAAAATTTCCTTTTGAAAGGGAACTCATAATTTGGAGGTCCACATGCGAAAGAAGAGGGACTGGGTTGTGCAACACTCCAATTCCAAACGTTGGTGCTTGTGGCATTTGTGGCATAGATAGTGGCAGTGGGACAAATGATAGTGACACAATGAATGTTGAATTTAAGATGCAGGCCAAAGAAAATGAAGAGTAGACTTAGAATCAAGATGACTCTTTAAATTTATCTCAAGTTGAACATCAGTTTGAGGACCCTGAATCCATTTAGTAAATGGATTTAGAAGTGAATTAGAAACTTTTAGGTATTTATACTACACTTCATGAATCAATTCCCATTGTTCTAAACTGTAGTTGATGATATTCTATATTCTATACTGCACTTCATGAATCAATTCCCATTGTTCTAAACTGTAGTTGATGATATTCTATATTCTATACTGCACTTCATGATATTTTATTTTATATTTCACTTCATGAATCATATTCCAAAGTACAGTTGATGAAATTTTATATTGTATTCCATAAAATTATGATATTTTATATTTTATGTTGTATTCCCTGGTATTGAATTTGATATGTGATTTTGCGTCATTTTTAAAGAACAACACTTACCACACTACCTATAAATTCCTATTGCATTTCCATTCACACAATATTTGATAAATAAGATAATCCTTGATCATATTATTCATAATTCATGAAACAAGTACATAGGAGAGAAATGGTTTTGAATTTGAAACATTTCATATTCAATTGCTAGTATTGTTATCAAAATTACATATGCAGACTACTTGACTCAAAACCTAAGACAAAACTCTAAAATCTTCTATGTATTTCGTTTAAAAATTTACTTGTGATCAATACAAGACAATGAACCATTACTTTTGGCCTTGAATTCATAATTATAGAAACGAAGGAGAAAAACAAGCTTTGGGCTAGAAGGAGTAATATCCACGTGCTCCAAAATTGTATCCACATATAACAAACATAAAAGAGAGAAAAGCATAAAGTGTAGAAAAGTAGAAGAGATGAAAGATCTTCCACGTCTACATCCTTGTCACCAAATTTAAACTGGGGAGAAAATAATATTTTATCCATACTTTAGCAAAAGCCTAATCTGTACTATTTCTAGGCTATGCAATATATTTCTCTCATTCGTTACTTAGTATATTTGCAAACCTAGACCCAAAATTGTATTAATCAAAAAAGGTTTGACAACACAAAAACCCACCACACCATTGCATAGTTTTAGGCATTGTTGCATCCATCCTCATTGGTCTGCTTGGTTTTGGTTGCATTCTGGATAACTAGGCAATCACCACCATAGGCACTATGATCAAGATGGTTCACTCACTCCTCCTAACTCCTGGTATCGTTCACAACCCATTCTTCTCCAATGCCTAGCACCTAGTCCTCCTCGTCTAAGGGCCACTTTTCCTTGTCAAGACCCTCCACCACCGCAAATGCCTTCACCCATCCCTTCAGTCGGTCTTTGAGAATACCTGCTACACGTAGGAGGAAGTCAATGCACCTGTCTATCTCACCCCAATGATTTTTTAGCGTTGTATGGTCCAGTGAGCATACCAAAGGGATTTTTGGTACCAACCATTCATTCCCATGGGCCATGTAGTAGTGTAGTGGTAGAGGGGTCATGAAGTTGTCGTCAATGTTGTCCATGCCACATCAATATTTTCTAGAAGTGAATGTTGAAATATCATTTGGTATAACTTCTTCCCTCAAGCTTTCAACACACCCATGTGCACAAGCATCGCTAGAAACATGATGGTGATTTATGGATTCAACCTAAGCTTGTGAGTTGCCTACAGAAATTTTGGACCCAAGATCCCCTTCACCGCCTGGAGCACCAGTGGGTGGTTGGACACCATTATCCCCTTCAATCGCTTCTTAGTGAATTTTCCATGGAATGTGTTTTGCTGCTTCATGGAATTCAGAAATATTGGAGTCTCCATCGCCCCTTAAGAGACTGTTGAGACTCGAGAGAACAAAAACAATTGGGAAGAACAATCTTTGCCACCCCTATTTAAAGAAAAACTCCGCACAACCATATGGATACTGTACCAACTATTACAGGCCTTTGTGTCCCGCAACTTTAATGCTCATATATTTTTGAGATCCTACCTACATCTTCCCCATTCAAGCAAGCCTAGAATTTAATTCAAAATGTAGTAGTTATCATTTTACCAATCTCCACCTTAAGTGCATTCTCAATTTCAGATCTCAATGCCCATCACCTCTGTGTCATCAATCACTTGGGTAGTCTCCACTACCATGTTTTCCAGCCTGTTTGCCACCTTGTTCCCTTCTCTAGGTATTCTCCATCGCTTGTTGTTGAAGTGTTACAAAGATACACTTTCACTTCAACGAAGAGAGAAACCCAATGATACAAAGATATATCCTTAAGGCTTAGCCCATTTCTTATTGCCATAGTTGATTTGGGAATGAGAATGCTTTCGGTGACTACAATGAATAAAAATACTTGATCATATTATTCATAATTCATTGGAAATCAATGAAGACAAATAAATAATAACATAATCCTTGATCATATTATTCATAATTCATGAAACAAGTACAATAGGAGAGAAATGGCTTTGAATTTGAACCATTTTATATTCAATTGCTAGTATTGCTATCAAAATTACATATGAATATTTGATAGACTCAAAACCTAAGAAAAGACTCTAAAATGCTCTCTGTATTCCTTTAAAAAATTCTCTATGATCAATACAAAACAACGAACATGTACTTCTAGCCTTGAATTCCTTTGTAGAAGTTGAGTAAACCAACTTCAGACTCCAAGATCACCTGCATGCAAATGGATACCTATCACAAGGAAGAGAATGGATGGAGAAAACAAACAAGGGTTTGAAGCTCTGAATAATAGAGAAAATATATTATCAGAACAAAAGGGAATTCAATATTATTCAATGGACCAATCCTTATAAAAGGAGATCATGCAAACCCTAAAGGAACCCTAATAGGAAAAATCCTAAAAGAAGCCCTAATAGGAAAACATTTAATAATTAATATAATTATTAAATGTCACTTTATGCAAACTAAAGTGAAATCTTAAGAAGGGAATAAAGGTAACTTAATCAACATAATTAAGTTAAAACCTTTACTCTAACACCCCCCTTAAGATGAGCAAAAGTGTAGCTACAAACATGTGCAAAAAAGAAAAGGTAACTACAATGCAATAAGGAAAACATGGGTCTCGACAACTAGGCCAGATCAGGTACGCAAATACAACCAAATCTCTATAAAGTGGAGAAATAGAGAAAACCACATGGGAAAAACTCTACTCCAAAAAGAGATGCAGAAAGCCATGAAGAACATCACTGAAGCAGAAGAAGCTGCAAACAATTGTCGAAAGATGACTACTATGGTGCTGAAGAACCTTCATTGAAGATAAGATGATCAGTCCAAGCAAGAAGACAACAATCTGCATGAGTGCCCCAAATGACACTACTCGAATCAGATGGCAAACAAAGGCAAAAACCTGGAACGAAGATACAAATGGCATAAGTAGCAATAGTCTGAAACACTGATCAACTGAGAATGGAAGATTCCTTCCAAGGCGAAACCAAGGAAGTATTAACACGAACAGTATAACACCCCCCCATAATGCTGAACTGGGAGAGCCTGACAGATCCACTGAAATGGTGTGAAACACCCTGTAGTGCATGAAGAAGAAGAAACAACATTTGAAAGTGCAAAAGAAAGCACCTACAACTGAAAAAGTGGTGTGCAAAACAAAGCACACATGCATGAGGCTGGAATCATATGGATCCACTGTCATCGTGGAGGGACACTCACCGAAAAAAGGTGTGATGGCAAAACAAAGGCACTACACAACCCCCCATGGCACTTTATAATAACAGTGCAAGTATAAAATATGGCACAACCTTATGTGCAAAATCCCCAAAAAATGCATGTACAATAGTGTGGCACTTTATCTCAATGCGTTTACATAAAAGATTGCTTACAAATGATGCTCAAAATTCCCTAGAAAAGGACAAAAAGATGGAAATTCATGAAGAACAACCAAAAACAAAGCATCCCATGCAAACGAGAAGTTCCCAAGAGCAAATATGTCCAAGTAATTCACCAGAGTGTGAAAACACACAAGATTGAATAAAATATACCTGGAGGGAAATCTAATGCATACAAAAAAGAAAATAGTGCATGCACTGATGAATGTTCACATCTGTCTCCATGATGGAAAATAACTTCAAATTTTTGTAGATGAAAAAATCTGAAAAAATGGCCTACACCACTATGAAGTGCTCAAAACTAGCTTTCCGTCGATATCTCATTTGCCAAAAATGGACACCATGGCCAAAAGTTATGAATTTTTCAAAAACTGAATTTAACTTGCAGGAAACGGGTTTTCTAGCAAAAACGTCTATTTCTAATTTGATTTTTGGAAGATCTACTCATTGTTTGTAGACAAAAATAAAAACCCAGAAATATTTTGATGCTAGAAACAAAACCCATAAATTGTTTTTTGATTGAACAAGCAGAAGATTAAGAAATTTCTGCTATAGAAATGAAGGAGCAAAAAAAGATTTGAGCCAAAAGGTGCACGTCTCTTTTCTAATAGATTGATACCAGATACATTCCCTTTTCAATTATATTTGCGTTTCCAAATGGAGGGAAATGTTACATGAAATAAAAAACATTTTCATTTATCGATTGAGATCATATTCTTCCTTCCAAAAGGCATCTTCAGGTTGATGTAGCAATATCCATGAGCTCCAAAATTGTATCCATGTACACCAAGCATAAAAGAGAGAAAAACATAAAGTTTAGAACAACATAAGAGACAAAAGACTCACCACTTCTGCATTCTTTTCACCAAATTTAAATTGGGTAGAAAATGTAATATTTTATCCATACTTTAGCAAAATCCTAATCTGTACTAGTTCCAGGCTATGCATTATATTTCTCCCATCGGTTACTCACCATATCTGTAGAATTAAGACCCAAAATTTTATTTCCCAATCCACAATGCCACATCACCACATTTATCATCAATTTTCATTACTAAGAGGATACAACATTTTGCAATACTTCAACATAGGCTTAATTTATAAATTTTTCAAGCCATGTGTTGTAATCCTCCTTAGTTGGCCATTACATATCAAGCATCTTCTATACTTTTGTGTTATGCTGGTTGTACCTTACATCAATTAGCACCCTGGCCTCTTTCACAATTGTGTCCATCCTCATCTCTATCTCTATCATATTATCTATGTTAGCATTCAACATAGAATAATAAAAAACACTCAACATCATCTTAGAATGAGGAAGTAGTTCTCCCAACTCTTGCTCCCATTTAGAAAACTCCTTTAATTGACCCTTATTATTCAATATCTTGGGAATAGTAAACCATTCCATTTCTTTGGACATTCTTAGTTTATTCCAGAGTTGTATTCCCAACTTTCCATGAAAAGTTGTGATTTCATTTACTGAATCAATGGCCTTCAATAAATCGGGAATGTTGGTGGGAGCTTTAGGGTCTTTCTGCATCTGAGGCATCATTTCTTTCAATGTTCCTACCCTAGCACTCCACTTATTCCACTTAGTTTGGAATGCCTTTTGAACCTGCAACTATTTCTCATTTACCAGATGAATATTTTTGTAGGCATCCCACACATTATCAACTTTATTTAGCAATTTTTTTACTCTATTTTTTAACACATGATCAAAAATATCATTAGCCACTTTGACTGTCTCCATTTTTTCTTTCTTTTCTTGCACTTCTTGCTTCAAGCTCTGAATCTTCACTAACAAGGTTTCTCTATCTTGTGTTGAAAAATCTGAAGCATAACTTGTTGGAGAGGGAAAACCCCTAGATGTATTGGCAGCAGTGGCATGTACCTTGTTGTGCTCATCCATCAATTTATTGTACTTATCCAACATTTTTTTATAATTAGCTTATTTGATCTGGGTTGTGTCTACACTCAACATGGAAGCATGCATTGTCAACTATGCAACTGTAGTAGCTGTCATTTTAGTAGCCCTTTTAACAACCACAACTCCGATCTCTTTCTCCACACACTTTATCACATCAAGATTCCTAGTGTTTGGTGCCATAGACCAAATAGCAAGTGTATGCAACTTAGGACTAAAGCTTGAACCAAAAAATTTGTTATCAAAAATCTCCTTAGAGATGCAAACATTTGGATCTTTCATGATTGCATATAATACAATGGATGATGAGAATTCTCATCCAGGCAATAGTAGAATCCCACTTCCATTGACTAGGGATCTTGCACCCTATGGTGACATAATAGTAATTTCTTGCATTATTTTTTCTTCCTCCTCCTTCTCAGCTTCATCTTGCAAAGAAGGGTCAACCTTTCCTTTTGCCTCTTCTATTCTATTATTTATATCAGAGTCTTTCAAATGGATAAAAAAATATCTGAATTCTTTTTTTTGAACAAAAGCATCATCACACATGAAATCATCACAAGCCTTTATCCTGACATCGTCATCCTCAACTTCATTATACTCCCATTTTACAATTCTAATGGGAGGAATAACAATATTCAAAGCATCTTCTTTATAGGAGATGTGAATATCTAATCCACTTCATCCTCCACTAGGATGTATTATGTAGATACCTCAAGTGCATATCATTCACCTCCTTGCTCTGTTTCACAATAAGTCACCAATGGGGTGACTTCAGGATATTTTCCTATCTCCTTAGCTTGCACTTCAATGCATTGAGCAGAAGATTGAGCTGACTAGCTCCTTATTTGTGCTTCATGATTTTGTCTGGCCACCATGGCCCTTATTTCAGCTACCTTAACCTTTTCAAAGAAACTTTTGTCTTCAAAATATTCAAGCATCAATTTTTCTTGCACAAATTTTTTATGTACCTCAAAGTAAGGACTAACATAGAAAGGATTTTATTTTAACATCTTCTCCTCAATTGCATAGATTTTCTTCCATGTAATTTTTTTTTTACAACTTCCTCATCAATAGAATTTTTTTTGATCACATCCTCTTGATAGAGGAATTGATGATGTATCCCTGATAATCCTCTGGCTCTTCTCTTAGTAGTAATAACCCCTTCAGGGTCACAAAACCTTTTAATATATTTTTTCATTCTAAGATTGTTTAATAGAGAGCCAAACCTCTCAAGGCCTTCCTTTGAAGTGCAAGTGAAATAGGAAAAACCACAATAAGGGTTTACCATAGATTCCTTCCTTGATTTTATATTTCTAAAATCTACCTTATCCATGGCATCAAGCTGCCACATTATCTCCATGAAGGCTTGTCGGTCTAACATATTTATTGGTTTCTTGTGGGGTGGCACTGGGGGTCCATAAATTTTGATTGCAGTATAGTCAAATTGGAGGTACCAATCCGCTCAATTGAATTTTTATGCAATGCCCTCCTCATACTACAAAGGCCTCAACATTTCTTTCACACCTTTTGAGATTATGTAAACGGGCTTTAGGCCCAACTGCTCCAGTAGTAAAAACTTGAAAACATTAAAAAACATAGCATAATCAGATTAAGAATAGTGCAAATCCCACAAATGGGTCCACATTTGCATAGACAACTCATTATCCATGTTATCCCTTTCTCTTAATTTCATGAATTTTCTAAACACCATTCTTCCTTTCCATTGGAGCATATGCATCTGCATGACAATGGAGGGGTTGCATCTTTCAAGTTAATCAAATCCTCATGAAAGTGTTCAACAATATAGGAAGCATAATCCCAAACCCCATTTTGATACTTATTTTGAATATCAATTGCTAAAACCAACAAAGCAACATCCATTTTATGTAAAAGCTCTTGTGTAGGACTTGACATAATGCATAGTCTATCATTTTTAAATAGTCCTCAAAATCATCATAATCAAATGGTTCTAACTCTAGAGGACTAAAAGGTACACCATTCTTCTTCAGATCACATCTCTTGTGCCTTGGCAAAAAAATATTTCTATATGTAAACATTTTTTGCTCATATTCATTATATAGTTTATGGGAATTAATTGATTTAGAATCAGATGGATTCAAGTTAAAAACTTCCATTATTTGAATCCCTAAACCTCCTCTTGAAAGCATATATAAACAAATCCCAACCACTCTACGGTAGCACCACATCACCAATCCTAGCAACCAAATCCTCAAAATGAGTTGTCAAGGTGCCCTCACCAGTCTTTCTCTTTCCAACTAGCTTAACCTCTGCAGCTAAGTCCTTAGGGGCCTCTTCCATGAACTGAGGTTAATTTTTATTAACAACTTTCTTTGTAGGGTTTCTAGGCCGTGTGCCAGGCTTAGGCTTATCATCTTGAGGCTTAGGCCTTTTAACAACTCTCTTCTTTGTAGGTTTTTTAGGTTGTGTGTTAGGCTTAGGCTTATCATCTTGAGGCTTAGTCCTTTTAACCCTTTTTTGGGAAGGTTTGCTCTGTGGTTGGCTAAGGATTCACCAGCCTCACTCATTGTTATAGCTCAATAAAACTAGGGTTCCAAGATATCTATGAATTACAATTCTATTTTTTGAATTCATAGGGTTCAGACTCAATTTCAAATAAACTTCACTCATTTACCCCCAAACCCTACATATAACAACTGCACTAATATAATTCCCTTACTAACCAGAGAGCAATAACCCTAAATAACAATCCCTAATAACTAGCTATCTACTCACTTTCTCAATTACCTAGTTCTACAAATTTCTCACAGAGATGCAAAATTCAACTTACCCGAGAAAATTAGCAGCTTGTTCTTCAAAATTTGCTTTCCTTGGAGCTTCGCCTTCTTCTTCTCTTCACTTAACCAATTCTTCAATTCTCAAGGATTGGAATTATGGAAGAAAAGTGATTAATAACCCTCTTTATGGCTCAGAATTGGAGCGTCTTCTCCATTAATGTCTAATAGATAGCTCGTGCGAGCGAACCGCCAAACTAAAAAGTTGTCGTTCATGTTTAAACTCCAACCATTGATCTTATTTCATTAAAAACATGATGTATGGTCCTCCTCGACCATTTATTTATGCTTTCCCAGGTGTGTTTTAAAACAACAACGATACCCTAGGGAATTGCTAGCAAGCCCTTTAGAACCCCATCGCTCATCGCAGTAATGCTTTGAAGTTAAGTCCATACTTTGGCGATGAGTGACAACACCTCAGATGGAAAGAATATTCCTCATTATATTATCCATCACTTGTTGCTGAAGTGTTATAAAGATACACTTTCACTTCAGTGAAGAGAGAAACCCAACAATACAAAGATATAGCCTTAAGGCTTAGTCCATCGCTTATCGTCGTAGTTGATTTGGAAATGAGAATGCTTTCGGTGATGACTGAAACAAGTGATGGCACCACATATAGACACATGGAAAGATCACAGCCCACTATTCCTTACCTTCATATCTCTCATCGTAGTAATCAAAATAAACAATGAAACTTTTCTACGATGGTGATGTATAAAGGAGAAACTCGTGTTCATTGTGCTTCAGTGAAGTGGAACCAAAGAATGAAAGATCTTCAACGATAAGTGATATGAAAGGAAATAAGCATATCGCTCATCGTGGAAATGAGACATGGAGACCAAACACCTTCTGCGATGCACGATACAAGTAACAAGAGAAAATCAGGGCTCATTGTTTATCACAGTAATGAACCCAATGGGTTGAAGGATTTTGGTGATGAGCGATACAATAACTTAAGTGGCAGAAATATGCATGTGCATAAAGTTTGTTTTAAAGGAGGGACCACCTAGGAAGAATGTAGGACCGGGGCTTAAAAACTTAAGAACATTTTACACAAAGGAATGAAATGATGTAAAGGCCAAACAAGGCCCACTTATCAACCTTATAAAATAATTGAATCCTTAGACCAAACTCACCAAAGTAATGAAGGAAATATGTGTGATGGGTAAACGGGGAACTCTAACCACAAGGGGTTAGTAACAAAATGAACCCAAAGGCATAAGATATAACTGAGATGATTTGGAACCGGCCATAATAGGTCAACAAAGGATTAGACCAAAAGACAAGGGTTTAGACAAGGGGAAAATATACTAAATAAAAACCCACCCCTAACATAAAACCCTAAACCCTATCTTTTTAATTCAAACCAAAAGCCACCAAAGTAAGGCATATTAGATAAGTGGAACAAGACATTTTAAGGGTTCAACCAGTGATTCATCACTCAACTCAATTCTTAATAACATATTAGAAATAGTAGCATATAAAACAATTAACATCAATAATCATTTAATGTGTGTCTAGTAGTTGAAACTAGACTTTTTCTTCAAATGATAAAATAAAAAAATAATAATACAGATAATTAAACATTAACACATTATTGAAGTCTGAATTTGAGATTTTTTATTGATTTTCACATGGAGTACATAGAGGCATTGGCAATGTAAAATATTTCCCAAAGGCAACTTTGCACAGAGTTGAGTTGGTACTTGGAAACTCATATTATCAAAAATTGAATCACTATATCACCTTTTCTAGCAACTTCCACTCTTCAGGTGGTGGAATTTTCATTTGTTCTAACTGATGTTGTTTGACTTTAAGTTTTGTTAACATTTCATGATTGTAATTGGAACCTATCTTTAATTTTTCAGTCAATTTTTCATTTGAGGTTATTAGTGGTTTGATGGAATCCAAATAGTTCACCACATCTGGGCTCTGAGGAAACTGGTCCAAATCAATCTTCCATGCACCCTTCATCTTATTTTTGAAATCATCCTTTCCAATGTATCACTCATTTATGTCAAAATCCTTTGGCAAACCTAGCTCTGTGAAGTTTCTTACCTTTTCATCCACCAACTTCATCTTGTCTCCAACCAAATGAAAATATTCCTTTGTTTCACACATTCTCAAACACTTTTCAATGATAGATGAAAACTTCATTGAGGTAGCAATCTGATTAGTAATCCCTTTTGATTTCAAATCAGTGTAACTAGATTTGTAGAATGTTTGTGGAACTTGATTTGCAAATTTCTCTAATGCTAGCACATTTTTGTTGTCCACTAAATATTTTTTGAACGTCTTATAATGTAGTTTGATAACATCAATCAATTGAAACATTTCACACAAATTATCTATCCTCTGCATTATTTCATCCTGGATCTTTTGTTTCATATGCCTCATTGTATCTCTACAAAATGCATATAACTTATTTTGACAAGAGTTAATTTTTTTTTTTCTTCCTTTAGCTCTGCCTCCAATATTTCATTTCTTTTTCTCTCTTTCTCCAATTTTTGTTCCCACTGTGCATTTCCATTTGCAATGCTTAGTCTTAATTTTTATGAAGTATATTTTTCCTCATCATATTTCTTGTTTCTCTCATCTAGCCTTTGCTTTAGGTCATTCACTTCTCTCTCATTTTACTTATCCTCTTTTCTTGTTGATGTAGAGGCAGATTTTTTTATTCTTTTTTTTCTAATTCATTGCTCTCGTTATCTGTTGCTTTCCTCTTTTCTTTCTCATTTGCTAGGTCTACTTGTAAATTTTCTATTTGAGTTTGCAACCTTTTTTCTCTCTATCTTGTTTTATCAATGATGTGTACACCAATTCATTATTCTTCTTTGATACATTAATTTTGTCAATATTTTTGAGTCCAGAAAAATCCAATTGAAAATTAGTCACCTGGTATTCAGATCGATCCATTTGATTTGTTGGTTTGTTTTGAACTGTGGGAAAAACAATTGTGTACTCCATGGTTTTTTTCTTTTTGTCAAATGTAGGTAATACCATGGTTGTTGTAGGATCTAAAGTTACATCATACACACTCTCCATCAGTTGCTTCTTTTCTTTTTTATACAACTCTGATTTATTTTTAAGCTCTTCAATGAAATCAAAACTTGGGGATGCAAGAACAATGGAATGCTTTAATGGCAAAGGAATATGAGTACTTGCAGTTGCTAATGATGTCATAGCCACACTAACTGGTAGTGGGTGAGTGCCTAGAAAATAACTCCTTTATGGTGAATCCACTGATAGTGTGACTTGGACTTGTCAAAATCCTTTGCCTCTTTTGTATGCCTTGATCACCCGATGTTTGTGTGGTATCTTGTATTGTTTTACTCTTGTGTGTAATTTTTTTTTGTAGCACATGTTTACCACTACTAGTACTACTACCCATACCATCGCCACCAATGGCAATTCCAGTTGCACTAGGCTCTCCATCATGGGCATGTCCTAGTTATGATTATATCTGACCATGAGGATTAGGATTTGAAGCTCTAATAAATTGAATTGTTTCGGTTGTACTTGTATACCCTTGGTCTACTTTTTCACCTATGAACCCAAGGCCAAATTTTATCAACTTGTTTTCTATTATTTACATTTTTTACCATCCAAGGGCCTTGTCTTTGTCACCCCAAAGGACCACCTTCATAACCCATTTTTCAGCTATGGCTACTCTTGAAGTATATACTTCTTTTGTGGCCTCACTTAAACTAGGTTTTAAATTGACATGGCTTTGTTCTTCTCTATCATCATTAGATTCTTTATCTTCATGTTCATTAGGATGCTCTATATTCCACAATTTGATAAACTCATGATCTTCTTCATTATCTTCATACTTTGCAAGAGCTCTTGGATCACCTAGCTCCTTCCTCATAGACCAAAAGGCAACAATTTTTTATCATGACCAATTTTTATTTGTAACTTCCTTATCTAGAGAATTTGGTATTTTTACTCTACTAGATAGTTTATCACTTTTTTCATAAAAAATGGTGTACCTCCTAATTGTCTTTCGATGCATTGCCATAATTTCTTTTAACAATTTTTCAAAAGAAATACCATTCTCAGTAGTACTTTTCTCCATTGCTAGTTTGACCTCATCCCAAGAATCCTTGTTTCTCAAGTTTTCAAGCAAAGGTTTACTTTGATGTTGAATTCTACTTGCAGCATTCTTATTGGCCACAATAATTTCTTTAATGGTGTCACATGGATCATACTTCCAGTGAAAGACAACATCAAAATTAAAAAAAAATTAAGAGATCATGTGCCACCTTAAATTATTTTCTCTCAAATGTGATCCCTCCACATGAAAAAGGTAAAGAAGGAAATAAGGACTTCTTCCCTTTATTGAAAAAGTGTAGTTCATCAGTACTCTTCATCTGCCTTACATATTCTAATGCACAAACCCTTTTTTGTCACATGCATTGGAAGTTTGTATGGCTCTACTTCTGATCCATAAAATATTAGCATGGTATATTCTTCCATTAAGTACCAATTAGCTAATTGTATTTCTTTTCCTAGTTGAATGCAATTTCTACATGCTATAGGCAGTCTAGGCATTGGATTATTTGTAATTTCTTGATGCAATGGAGCCAAAAAGTAGTCTAAAAAATGACTATAGTTCCTTTGAGAATCATGTATCCTAATCTTAGTGGTCCAATCATATACTAGATCCATTTGATTTTCCTGAACATTATCATAGGGTTGAATCTAAAGCTTGTTGGTTTGAAACATTCCTCTAAATTTGAGTAGAAAAAAATAGCACATGTAGGTTGTGAACCTAAATGTCTTGGTGGGACCTCCTTTAATCATTAAAAATTGTTTATACATGGATTCTAAAATGTTCTCAATATAGTTATATTTGACATGTGGAACACCATAATGGATATTATATACCATTTCAAGGAGGCTTGCACCCACTTCCAAATTTCTATCTAGACTGAGGCAAAATGCTAGGATGGAAATAATTTCCTGAACCCATGGTCTAAAAATATCAAAATCATAAGGAGGCTTATGATCACCTTTCAATTTGTTTCTATCCTAAACTATTTTATTTATGAAATCATTTTTCTCCCTTTCTTCCACTACTTCATAATCACTAGCAAAATTTTCTAGGTCAATGTGGACGTTTCCAAATTCTTTGGTTGTAAACCCCAACACTTTTCCAAGTTCTTTTGCATTAATGGATAAAAATTATTCCTTGCTATCTTTATTAATAATTTCTCTTTTGTTATCATCATAATTTTGGGCACAGACCATGATAAATTATGGGCAAGGGAAAATATCATGTAATATCATGCACCCTAATCTAGTTACCCACAATGCACTAATAATATTAACTTGCATTTTCTTTGCAGCCTTATTCTGAGATGAAAATCCAAGTTTTGAGGTATGCCTACCATAGATTTCAGGATCATAAATATCATGGTATTCATCAGTGAAACTTGGGGTTTTCAGCAATTTTTCATAATGTATTCTTTTATCCAACATTGCTATAGTGGTACTAGTGGTAGACATGCTTATACAATGTGAAATTGTGAGATCCCTAATACCTATTAGTCCTACTTAATTTTTCTTAATTCTTAATTCTCTCAACCCTAAACCCAAACTTGAAAGTTTGACAGATTAATATTTTAAGAAACGTCAAGCGATGAAACATATTTGTAGGAATTATTCACTTACCCGGATTCTAACTCTTGAAAAGATTAATGTTGATGTAACTAAGGGTTATTTTCCTAGGGTTAGCAAATCAAATGCAAAATATAAAAACCCAAAGTGATAATGAAGTGCAAAGGAATAAAATGAAAACAAATGAAACAATCTCACCAAAATGTCTTCATCCTCCATGGTTGACCTCCATTATACCTTCTCAACTTGCTGAAAATATGGTGTTGCCCTCAGATTTATGATGAGCAATCTAATGACAATGACAAGCCCTAAGAAAATGTTGAAGGATTTGAGTAACTACATGCAATATAATGCTATAATGCAACTAGTAAGCCTCTAAACTATGTCTAAATTGTGCCAAATGAAATGCAAGTATGCCTATGACAAAATGACAAGAATGCAAGAGTATGAGATTGCCAGATCATGAGGTTGCAAGATATGACAAAATGAGACCAAAATTGTCATTTTATAGAAAATGCAATTTTGAGTGAATGACCAAGATTAAAAGTTGACAAGTGCCCTAGAATCAATGGACAAGATTCAATATGACAACCCACAATTAGGGTTAGGGAAACATTAGGTCAAATTTGAAATGAATGGACATGATTGATTTTTAGAAAATCAAATCAAGGGTTGATAATGCATGCGACAAGAAGATATTGGGCACATAAAACGAAGTTGCTGGAGAATCAAATAAGAATTTAAAATTATTTGATTCAAGAAGTGATGTTGACCTTTTGAATTAAAAATTAATTTAATTCAAAAGTGGTGGGTTCATGTGATAGTAAATAATTAATTTGAATTATTTACTAAAAAGAGGGAAATTAGAAAGTGGGACTATTTTAAATAAATAATTTTATTTAAAATGAGGGAAATGTGAAGGTGGCAATAATTAAATAAATTAAAGAATTTATTTAATTATAAGAGGATTTTTTAAGAATGAGTGACATATTAAATTAATAAATAAAATTTATTTATTTAATAATCAGGAAGACATAAAATAATTAAATAAATTAAGAAATTTATTTAATTATAGGAAGACATTAGACAATTAGTGACACATTAAATAAATAAATAAAATTTATTTATTTAATAATCAAGAAGAATAAAGAGGAAATGAATTAATTAGATAATTATGAATTATTTAATTAATAGCCAAAAGTGAATCAAGGACATAATTAAAATGTCTTAATTATGCTAGGAAGAAAAATATTAAAAATAGAGCTTGTAGGCCTAGGTCATTACATTTTCCCCTCTTTGTCATAATGCAGCCTGTCGCATTGTGACAAAGAAAATAAGTCAAAAATATGCCCTAGTGCAAAATAGGATGAGGAAGAATAATGAGGAGGGTTGCGGTATGCCCCCTCGAGAGGACAAACGGGTTCCAAGAACAAGGGTGTGCTCTCGAAATTGATGAGAAGACTAGAATATGAAGAGACAAAGAAATGTTAGTGAAAAAGATATGGATGATGATATGGATGCAATGCCTATATGAGATGAGCGAGACAATGCCTATATGAGATGAGCAGGAGAAGATGACAAAATAGAAGGAGATGCATACTAGTTCCTAGACCAGATCCTTCAAAACCTTACCATAGGACTTTAATATTTATTGCTCTTAATCATCATTGGGTAGATTATTGTAATGGCCAACAAACACCATGATATGACATAAATCAAGGTGTGCAAGGTCGTACCATCACATGAGACAAGTAGTCACAGACAAGGATGATCATGACTCATACTAAGAGCGCAATTTCCACAGTCTTTTTGTCATAACCAACCACAAGTAGAAAAGGACAAGAAGGACAAACCATGAAACATCGTTGCTTCTCTAAATCCTGTTTCGAGGACATCCTCGAGAAACTAGAAACATGATTTCCCAAAAGAAAAAAGTAAAGCCATTATCATGATATGTCACTGTTTTTCTAAATCTCGTAGTTAGGACATCACCAAGAAACTAGTAACATGAGTGTCAATAGACAAGGCAAATGTCATGAGACGTCATTGTTTCTCTAAATCCTATTGTTGGGATCTTGCTGAAAAACTAGTAACATCATGAAAAGGCCAAAGACAAGTGCCAAGTGTTTTAATGTCAAGATGTCTGGTTTGATGATGTTGAAATGCCAGGGTGTCAAGGTTGCAAAATGTTGAGCGATATCAAATTCAGGAAGGAGACATCCTGAATGACGTTGATATCCAAGAGATCAATTCTCGGAGTTAGGAGAATCCATCAAAATTCCAGATGATGAGGACAATGCTTAGGAAGGACACATCCAAAAGCATAAAGAAATGATGCGAGTTTCTCTTCAGAAGGACACATCTTGAAGAAGAACCCAAAAATTTTCCAAGTTAAATTGTCTTGATAGAATTTTATTACATGTCATTGCTGATATGCCGAATTGACCGAGATTGCTGATGAAATAGAGTGTTGATAGATTGCTTGCTTGGGATTGATGGAAGATTTGCTTGATTTGAATTTTTTTTGACATGTGTGAAAACATTGTGCCATGAACACTAATGGACTAACCTAGTGTGGCCTCAGGGGCTCATCGATTGATGGACTTGCCTACGTCGTGCACTCAAAGACCTTATAGTTTGATGTGATGAAAGACCTTGTCCAAAGAACAGAAGTTTGAATCATGATTTTAGTTTGAAAAACCTAGAAAGACTGACCTAATGTCTCAGGTATTCAAAGATGAATCTTGCCTAGGTAGCAAATGTGTAGAGACAATTTAGTTCAGACAAATGACAAAGATTGACAAACTTGATTGACTTGACAAGATACAACTCTAATTTTGTGTTTTTAGGATATTTCAATTTTTTTGGGTTTTTTCAGTTCTTTTTATGATTTTTAGGTCTTTTTTCAGGACATTTTTCAATTTTTAGGTCTTTTTTCAAGACTTTTTTAATGATTTGTAGGGATTTTTTTTAGGACTTTTTCAAAATTATAGGATTTTTTTTAGGACTTTTTCAAATTTTTTAGGATTTTTTCATGACTTTTTACAAATGCAGGATCATGTGCGACACCCACTGCAGTTACATGATAAAGGTACTACCCCTAGAGAGATTGGGGATTACTCGGGTCAAATGATATGGAAATAGGAAGACACAGGGAAAAAGGCAAGGATATGCAAGAGGTGATGTCAACCAAATGATAACCATGGCCGAAATTGATAGGATTTAGGATGAATGTCATGAATGTGTCAAGCCTTGGTGATTATGGAAAGTGGATAAGGGTCAATTAGAATTACAGTAGATGTCAGAGCAATGATTGACTACACATGACGCCTGTTTGCCAGGTTTTCACCATGGTATCTATCCAAAGCACCTATTTTCTAGGTTTTCACTATTGGACGAATGTATATATTTTTACTATTTTTGTCATTTTTTCATTTTTTTAGGTTTTTTTAGCCAGGCTCTCTGATGCTATGTGTAGAAATTTCACAGATGTCGGTTGTTGATGGTTTATGTCAACTATTCTCCATTAGGTGTGGCCAAATGATAAGCTCCAAAATCGAATGTGGCAGTAATAATATATGGACCAAGCAAATTAGCCTCAAACTTGCCAGGCTTTTCATGGTCAGCCCGATTTCTTGGATTCTGCATGAGGACCAAGTCATCGATTTCAAATTTTCTCACCATTACTCTTTTGTTATAGCTCTGGAAGAGGCGATTTTGATATGCTTGCAAGTGATTCAAGGCATTTTGTCGTCTTTCTTGTAATATTTATAGCTCATGTAGGCGAGACTGTCTGTACTCTTCATCATCAATCATTCCTTTCAAAGAGACTCAGAGAGAAGGAATTTTGACCTCGATGGGCAATATGGCCTTAGATCCATAGACTAGGGAAAATGGAGTGGCTCCAGTGGGTGTACAAATATTGGTATGGTAGGCCCATAAGGCAGGATTAAGTTGTAGGTTCCAATCTTGGCCAACATCATTGATAGTCTTCTTAAGAATGTGAAGAATTGTTTTATTTGACACCTCAGCTTGGCTGTTACCTTGTGGATAATATGGGGTGGAGAAATGATTTTGGATGTGGAATCGCTCATAGAGTTCACGAACGTCCTGATTTTTGAATGGAATCCCATTATCTATGATGATGGACTATAGAACACCATATTGGAAAATGATGTAATTTAGGATAAACTTTGATATTTTCTTACCGGTGATGTAAGTGAGAGGGACGACCTCAATCCACTTAGTAAAGTACTTAGTGGTGGTGATTATAAATTTTTGGCCATTAGAGGAAGATGGATGGATCTTTCCCATGAGATCGAGTCCCCATTGTGCAAAAGGCCATGGAGAAGTGATCGGTCTCAGCTCCTACATAGGTGCATGGATTAGGTCACTATGCACCTAGAATTTCCAACATGTTCTGAGAAATTGAAGAGCATATTTTTCTAATGTCGACCAATAGTAACCCAGTCTGGTGACTTTCCTAGCTAACATTGGACCACTCGAATGAGATCCACATATACCCTCATGTACTTCTCATAAATTTGTTTGGGCTTCATCAGTGTCAAGACAACAAAGAAGGGTGTTATCAAAGCCACAATGGTATAGGGTGTCACTGCCGATGGTATGTCGGGTGACTTTTCATATAAAGGATTTTCTCTAGTTATTGGAAAGATTGGATGGTAAGGTTTGGGATTTGAGATAATCATATATGTCCTAGTACCAAGGTGAACTAGGACCAACAATCTCACAAACCATTTTTGACTCTGGTGTGTCATATGTCGGCATCAATAATTGTTCAACTAAGAACTCAAATTGTGACACATTTTTGGGGATGTCCAAGAGAGATCCAATAGTAGCCATTGCATCAGCTACCTTATTTTGTGTCCTTGGAATTTGTTCAAAGGCAATCAATTTGAAATATGTCAGGAAGCTATCCACCATTCGCTTGTAAGGAAGCAAATTTTCATCCTTTGTTTCATAATCATCATTTACTTGGTTGATAACTAACTGAGAATCCTCGAGTACAAGCAATGTTTGAATTTTCCATTTAATTGTGATCTTGAGTCCTATGACCAGTGCTTTGTATTCTACAATGTTGTTAGTGCATGGGAAGGAAATCCAAAATGCTTTAGGAATGGAATCCCCTTGTGGTGTGATGAAAAAATGCCAACCCCTGAGCCTTGACCAATAGGAGACCTGTCAAAATATAGCTTCTAGGGTGGCATAGGCTCTATATGAAAGATAGACTCATCGAGAAAATCAATTACCAGCAGATGAGTGCCTTGGATGGGTGCATCCATAAGTTGATCTGCTATTACCTACCCTTTTATTGCCTTGCGCTCAACATATTGTATGTCATATTCACTCAATATCATGACCCACTTTGCTAAACGACATGTCAATGTTGTCTGACTTAGGAGATACTTTAGTGGATCAATCTTGCCTACGAGATGTGTTTGGTGGCTCAACATGTAATGTCTTAGTTTCTATGCTACAAAGACAACTACAAGGCATGCATGCTCAATGGTTGTATAGTTCAAATTGTATCCTATTAGTGTGTGGCTGATATAGTATATGGCTCTTTCTTTCTCCTCATGGTCATTTTGTGCCAATAATGCCCCCAATGCATTTGTAGTTTCCGAGACATACAAGATCAACGACTTGCCTTCAATAGGCAGCATTAGGACACATGGTGTCAATAGATATTCTTTGATTTGTTCAAAGGTTGTGTGGCATTTGTCTATCCATACAAAGGGGATACTTTTGTGTAATAGGTACTGAAATGGTTGACACTTGTTTGCCAACTGTACAATGAAGTGTTAGATGGACTACAGTCTACCCTGAAGTGTTCTCAACTTGCTAATTCCTTTTGGTGGAGGCATGTCTATAATTTCTTTCACTTTAGCGGGATCAAATTCTATGCCTCGTCATGAAACTATGTAGCCCAATAATTTTCCTGACGTGACCCCAAAGACACATTTTTTTGGGTTCAAATGAACCTTGTAATCCTCTAACCATCTAAAATTTTTATCTCGGACTTTGAGATGATCTTTCCGTGTCAAAGACTTGGCCAAAAGGTCACCCACATAATGTTCCATTAGAAAATGCATCATGTCATCAAAGATTTTTGTCATAGCTCTTTGGTATGTGGTGCCTACATTCTTTAGGCCGAATGGCATGGCATTCCAACAGTATGTTCCCAATGGGTAGGTGAATGCCATTTTGTGTTGATCCCCAGTTACAATGCGGATTTGGTTATAGCTCAAGAAACCATCCATGAGAGACAACATATCGTACCCTGTTGTGAGATCAACAATCATGTCTATATTTGGTAATGGGAAATCATCTTTTGGGAAAGCCTTATTCAAATCTCTGAAATCCATGCAAATATGGATTTTTTCATTTGGCTTTGTGACAGGAACAATGTTGGATATCCAGTTAGCATAATCTATTGATCTTATGAATCTCGCATCCAGTAACTTCTTTAGTTCAACCTTTACAAGTAGTGCAATCTGTGGATGCATTTTCCATAATTTTTGTTTGATTGGTTTTATATTTGGGATTAACAGAAGATGATGCAATACCAATTATGGATCTAGGCCTGGCATGTCAGCATATGACCATGTAAAGTTAACCTTCCTTTCTATGAAGAATTGTTGGAACTCAGGCTTTTCTTCATCTGTTAATGATGCAGCTAAGAGAACCATTTTGGGATTCTCTGGTGTGTTTATGTTAACTTCGATGGTGTCTTCAATTAGCATTGCTGATTTTTCCCGTGTTACGGGAAGAAATTCCAATCCTCCATCCTTAGGTGCCTCAAAGAGGTTTTCACCTTCGGATATGTCCTTTATTTTTACTATTTTGTTATTAGAAGGTGCCTTGTGGTTTTCACCTAAAGACATTTCTTTTTTTGTCTTATTCCTTGCATTTTTGCATCTGGAGGATTGCACAGTCTCCCCAAAGTAAGCTACACAATCTAGGTCAATGGAAAATCCTGTTTCGTGATCACCCCATGGTATACCTTCTCAGAGTCCCATGAATTCTGCTATTGCCTCATCATTTTGAAAGATGTCCATCACTAGTGGTTCTTGTTGGTTCTAGTCAATCAGTTGCGGGTAAACAAGGGAAATCCCATCGTCAATTTTGGTAAAATATGGGTAAGATGTCGAAAGTGTACAAATTGAAGCCTCAAGTGTGAAGGAAAAGTTATCAGTTTCAACTTTCATGTCAGATGCAATGGATGGACCATATTCAAATTTTGATGAGTTGAATTCATAGTCATAATAGGGCACAAAAGTATGACTACTAGACGGAATTTCAGAGGCATGGATAGTAGGTTCAGGGATGTCAAGCTCATGGGTGGGCTCGAGAATGAAGTGATACATTTCAGGTGTTTTCGAGGATAATTTATGTTCTTCTGGATCCCAAGGAATGCTTACCCATTCCTTACTTTTGTTGTGTTGGTCAATAGGATCAATATTATATTCTTGTTGGAATCTTTCTTCCAAGGGGAGTTGACTAGGGTCCAGGAATAGTTCTTCAATATTATAGTTGCTTAGGGTTTTCTCAGATCCCCATTCCCATTCATTAGAGTCAGTTTCAGTAAGGGATTCTTTGCTTGTCTCGACACTTTATGGAGCTGTTACGTCCTCACTTGATAGTTCATAGGTAAATTGATCATCAGTTCTGAGTTGTTCAAACCCTAGCCCTATGTACCTTGGTCTTGCATAAATGATAACAGGTTCCCTCCTTCCATTGTTGGCCTTTCCAAGACCACTTGTGTTGTCAAAACCTAGTTCCTTGCATATATCATAGCCTTTTCTGTAGAGATGCACTGTTAGTGAAGGTAACTCTTCTGAGTCTTTGTAGATCCAGTTAGCTATGTCGATGATGACTTCATTACTCATATCCCCCCATAGTGTGAAAACCATTTTTGGTGGAACCTTGAAAGTTGTTATGGGTTCAACCATGAAACATGGTCTACCATAGACTTTAGGCGGCTTAGGTATTGTGGTTATACAATAAGCCGTATTTAATTTGAATTCCCCACAGCCAAGGTCCTAGATCTGGAGGTCTTTACTTGGTATGGAGGCCAAGGAAGATTCTATGGTAGAATTTGATGGAATGGATGATTTGGTGAGTGCAGACAGGTCAATATATTTGGAAGAGGTGGAAGCCAAGGCTTCTCAATTGATGGGTACCTAGTGCTCAATGCTGTTTCATATATTGGTATAGTATTGAAATGGATTAGGATCTCCTGGGATAGTAATTTCAATACCATCAAAAGGGAACTTCAGGAATTGGTGGTATGTGGAAGGAATGGCCTTTAGGGCATGAATCCAGGGATGACCAAGTAAGATATTGTAATGTATTTCATGATCTAGGACTTGGCATGTTGTATCTATAATAACTAGTCCTACCCGGAGTGGAATTATGATGATGCCTTTAGAAGCACATTCTTCATCATCATATGCCTTGATGAAAATTTTCTTGGTAGCATCCACACATGCATCAGAGAAGCCAAGAGCTTTAGCCAATTTTAGAGAACAGATGTTCAATCCTGCTCCACCATCTACTAAGACTCATCTAACCTTATGTTTGTGGACAAAAACATCAATATGAAGGGCATCATTATGAGATGGTTTGGGTGAGGAATAGTCAATGTCCAAAAAGGTACTGTGATGAGGAAAATTCAAATATCCAACCATAGTTTCAAAGTGTTTGACATCAATGTTAGTTGGGATGGAAGACTCTTGTAGGACTTTATCCAAGATGGCCTTATGTGTGGGTGAGATGTAGAGCAATTCAATAATGGATATTTGAGCGGGTTTTTTATTCAATTGCTCAATAAGGTTGAACTCTGGTTTAGGTTTTGACTGTCTAGCAGATAGACCAGGTATGGTAATTTTAGGTTGACGTGCAGAGGGACCTAGGATGGTGCCTTTCCTTTATGTGTTGTAATGTTGTAGTCCGGGGCCTTTTTAATGGTAATAGTATTGACACATTTCTCTTCCTCAACAACTCACAAGTTGTTGATGATGATACTACCAGAATAAGTGAAGGCAGGACATATGTGATTGGCTTGGTTATTGGTATTCTTTGTGCCAAATGTGGAGGGTTTACTAGAATCATGATCCTACAGTGGGTTCTTGTGGATTGTATGATCCACATTAGATGCAAATGGTTGACCTCCTAACTCAATGGTGTGGTTTTCAATAAGGTCTTGTACCAGATTTTGCAACTGACGGCAAGAGGAAGTTTTGTGCCCTTTGACATGGTGGTAATCACAAACCACATTATCATCCCACCATGATGGCTTGAACTGACCAGGGTCATATGGTTTAGGTTCTTCCAATGTTATGACTTTGTTTTGGAGAATTTTCTTCAAGACAATTTTGATAGGTTCACCCAAAGGGGTGTATGTGTGTTCTTGAAATTGTTGTGGTTGACACAACTGCCTTGGATAAGATTGAGTAGGATTATTTTGAACAAAATTGGCAGGTGGTGTCGGTGTGGTCACAAGTACATTTTGATTTTGAACTCCTTTGATGGTGAGTACATGACCTATTGCATTAACGGTTTTTGCATCAACCACACTGTCATTTGTGATGTGTTTATTTTTAACCTAGTATTTGTTTTTGTCATTTGAGTTACTTGGGTTATTGTTTGTGGTGGTGTTGATGGTTTTGCCACCATATTTCAATTTACCTTTGGCGATCAAGGATTTTTCAAGTTGAACACCTTTTTCAACAAGGTCAACAAAGGTGGCACAACAATGGACTTGTAAGCCATATCTGAGCAGTCCTAGGAGAGTTTGTACAAACATGGTGACTTTCTCCTTTTTTGGTATTTCTATTGGACATCTGCTCGCTAAGGTTATCCATCTTTGAAAGAATGGGATAAAATTCTCTCTTGCCTCCTCTTGGGTAAGTTGGCATAAGGAGGAAATGCCAATATCCGTGTATATGTTATAGGCGTAGTTTTCAAAAAACTTGTTTGCCAATTCATCCCATGTTTTGATTCCTTTAGGCAATAGGGAGAACCATTCCAGTGCATGACCTGCGAGGCTTCTCGAAAAAGTCTCATGAGATAGGTTTTCTCATATGCAATGTCCATGAAACTAGTGGTGAATTATCTTATGTGTTCAATAGGGTTCATTTTTCCTTTGTATTTAGGAAAATGAGGTACCACATATCCATGAGGAAAGGATGGCATATACAAGGTTGTTTCGAATGGATATGGACACAAGTCATGTGACATGTAAGAATTTTTGTTGTATTGTTGCAAGATGTACACTTGTGTTTGAAGAGCAACAAGTTGGAGTGTGAGTGCCTCCACAATGGGGTTTTTGGTAGCATCACACATGTTGGTGATAGGTATGGATTGGTTGCTCACCTATTGTGATGAGATGTGTTGGTTTGGGATGTGTTGGTGGTGAGCGAAGTGAGTGTTTTGTTTCTATGGTTGTTGGAAATGAGTTTGTTGATGAGGGATATGCTGTTACGTATGAACTTGAGAAGCATAAGTGGGGATATGAGATCCTACCATGTTGGATTGAATTTGGGGGCCTTGTTCATTTTGAGCATGTTGATGCCCAAATTGAGTGGAAAATTGGGTGCCTTGATTTCCTTGCCCAAATAAGAAATTGTGGCCATGAGGAATGTTGGTGTTTTTCCTCAAAGGAATGCTGGTATTAACCTGTGAGGAATTAGGTTGGGTGCCTTGATAACAACTCTTCATTTATTTCTCCCAAGAGGGTTCGATGAGTTGGTTTCCATAGCATTTGAGGAACCTAATAACGAGTTTGTTGATGTGCCCATGGAGCTAGATGAAGTTCCAAAGAGGTTTGAGGTGGTTGCACCCATTGTTGATCCAAATGTTTATGAAGGGATAGTGGATGTTTGTTGGGGGATGGATTGTGATGTGGTGGTTTGGGTAGATGATCCCCCAATAGATGTTGTGTTGGTTGTGGTTGTAGCATGACCAAGGGAGGTAGCATTAATGGTGTTAATGACATTTTGTGAAGAGGCTCCCATGGAAGGATTGTGTGATTGGTGATCAGGAGATGTTGCTCTAATAGTGTTGAGGTCAAATCATTTTGGTAACCTAGCCCCTTGGTCAGGGAGCATGGCTAAATATTTGGCTGACTAATTTAAGACCAATTCTTCCACAAAAGAGGCCACTTCTGGGTTTTGGGCAACAACTTGTATGTCTTCTTCATAGACTTCCCCATTTTGGTCTTTGTGGACAAATTTTTCAAAGGGATTGTGTGGAATGGAAATCTCATTGAAAGGATTGATAATAGAATTTCCCATGTTATTAGAAAGAGTGTTCATGTCACTAGGGAATGAATTCATGTCACTGGTGAAATTGAGAAAATTGGTGTCTTGACCAAAAGAATCCATGAGTCTTTTCTTTCTTTGTAACCTAGTTTCAACCATAAAAAGTTTTTCTCAACTTTGGGATGATGAGGGAGAATGACCTAAATATGAAACTATGTTTTTGGGTGTTTTGGAAATAAGGAATGCTATGAAATGTAAATGAGATTAAAAGGAGACTAAAGGTTTGTGGATGCAAATTATATGACACTAAAATGAGGAGACTAATGGTATGCTAACTAAAAGGAGCCTAAGATGCACTCACTATTGGGAAATCTAAGGAGATGACTACTTGACTAAACAAAGTGTTGGAAATGCCTTAGGTTTGGAAAATCAATGGACCATAAAAGGACTAAAGGAGGACAAAGTGAAATTTCCACACTAGACTATTGAGTGGGAAATAAGTCACGAAAGATTTGACTAAAGGACAAAGGGTGATTGGGTCCAATGATAACCTACTTTTGAAGGAAAATTTTGACAATAGATGGTAAGGAATTTACCCCTAAAATCTGCAAAATAAGTGTCTAAGGAGATGGTAGAGTTAACAATGCAACTAGTCAAATGAAAATGGAAACCTATGGTGATCCTAAGAATGCCATCTATAATGTGATGATGAGGAAAGTTGAGAAAATCAATGTCTGGTTTGATAGAAGCAAAAAAGGACTTGATGAAATTTGGAAAAAGATAGGTTTGGACTTCAATTTTGATAGTGGGAATATGCTTATGAAATCTAAAAAATGTGTCACAGCAAATGCAGCATGATAGAGCACATGTGGCTCAGAATGGCGAATGCGGTGTTGCAGCTGGAAAATGCGGCTCAAAATGGAAAATGTGGCTTGATTTCAATCAAATGTGGCTTGATAGGGTGATTGTGGTGGATGAGAAGGAGATGTGGTGCAACATGGTGATAGTGGTTCAGGAGATTTCAAATGCGGGTCAATATAGCGAATGCGGCTCAGAATGGCAATTTTGGAAAAGGTTTCAGCAGATTGACTAGTCTCAAATTTTAGCAGATGCGGTTTGAAATGGCGATTGCGGCTCACTAGATTTCAAATGCAGCTCAACAGAGTGAATGTGGCTCAGGAAGCAATTTTGGAAAAAGTTCCAGCGGATTTACCAGTCTCAGATTTTAGCAGATGCGGTTTGAAATGACGATTGTGATTCACTAGATTTCAAATGCGGCTTAACAGAGCGAATGTGGTTCAGGAACAAGCAGTTGCAGTTCAAGATGGCAAATGCATTGCAAGAAGTGATTTGACAAAATTTTAGGCTGATTGCAAAGATTTGTTTCAATTGGAAAAGTTATTTCAAATTTTGGCAAGTTTGATGTTTATTTGTTGGAATTGTCTGAAAACAGTTGGCAAACACATGGTGTTGTAAAAAATAAAAATCAACCACATAGAAATCATTTTACAAAAATCCTATGGTTGGAAGGACAGTATTCTTATGGATTCCACTAACCACATATCCTTAGCAAATGAATTCAGAAACTTGGCCCCACAGGCTCCCCCTTTTAGTGCACTCACTTCTCAAAGCAACCAAGCTTCCAACCTCCATGAAACTCCCATGGAAAATTTATCATTTCTACTAAGAAATGCGTAGCTGCGGGTGCCTTGGCAACGACCGTTGCTGCACCAAAGAATAAAAGGTTTGTGGTTTTCTAAAATAAAGGATTTATTTCAGGCACCCATTCAGAAGGCCACGTGAGAGGCATTATCATCCCATTCTGTAGAGGTTACGCTCTACAGGTTTTGACACACCACAAGGATACTAGGGAGTCAATTGCTGGTCTGTAGGAAATTCTATAATGCTAACCTTTCCTTAACATTAAAATTTATATACCGGTTGGGCGTCGCTTGGCTTTAGCATGTTCCCAGTTTGAGTCACTTTGGGGTGAATACTTTTTCCCACCAAAGTAGGCCCAAAATCTAAGGTTAACAAAAGCAAGCCAAAATATTCATAGTTCAATTGATCTTTGTTTAAAAAGAAAGAGAGAGCACATGAATATCTCAACTCACACTCACATGGTGTTCATTTTAAGCCCAAAATGAAATGTGTTGACAAACATAAAAAAAACATAGAGTTCATTTTAACTGTTTGTAGTATTTGTCAAAACATGGGGTTCATTTTAACCATTTGTAGTATTGTCTAACTAGTAGTTAATTTTAAACCCATGAAAAATAAAATGTATTGTTCTTTTTAACCTTATGCAAGTGCGTGTTTGTTCATTTTATTGATGAGTGAAGAAATGCATGATTGTTGGAAAAAATAGAATAAAAGCTAATAATGAAATTTAACTAATTCTAGCTAGACACACGCTATCACTAGAATGTTAGTATCCTAGAAAAATTCTAATCTAAAAGCAAAAATCGAGAAGAAACTACAAAAAAAAAAAAGACTAAATTTTTTTTATACCAATCATTTGTGTCGCAACAGAGAATATGCAACTCGATATGGCATTTGCGGTTTGAAGGCTAGAAAATGCGGTGCAACAGGTCATTTACATCACTCGGGTAGACAAATGCGGTGCAGTAGAGAAAATGTGTCACGTGTGAAGTCAGATGGTGTTAGCGGTTCAGAGGCTGGCATGCAAATGCATTGCAATAGGTCAGTTATGTCACTCAGACAGTTAAATGCGGTGCAATAGAGTGAATGCATCGCATGCGAAGTCAGATGTGGTGCAACAGATCGTTTGCATCGCACGATCTATCAATTGTGTCGTTCCATACCTATACCTGCAAAAATAAAACCAGAAGCCATACGAAAATCTGCAAAAAATGTCAGGTTCACCAATGTAACTAAGGGTTATTTTCCTAGGGTTAGCAAATCAAATGCAAAACATTAAACCCCAAAGTGATAATTAAGTGCAAAGGAATAAAATGAAAGCAAATGAAACAATCTCACCAAAATGTCTTCATCCTCCATGGCTGACCCCCATTATACCTTCTCAACTTGTTGAAAATATGATGTTGCCTGATGGGACTTCAATTTTTGAGAAAATTGAAGCTGGGGTTTTAGGGTTTCAAAGTTACTCATGGTAACCTTGATTATTGACTGTTTGAAACCCTCTTGCTATGTTTTGATGGTGACCTATTGCCGTGGAGAACCGGTCACTTAAGTGAGGTTTTATCCCTCTTGGGTCATGCTTTACCGGCCTCATTTCACCTGATTCAGCGATCTTTTTGGCATAATGGCTTATGTTCTACACCGCTGACAATTTCAATGCGGGCCCCACTTGGATGTTCTCTCTAAGGTCTGATGAACTGTCCGATCACAGGATTGGAGCTTGGCCACTTCTCATTGACCTTGCAAGTTTTCCTGCTAGTGTCACCAAAGTGGTGCGAGGCTTGTGAGATATCGCCACATGGCGTGAATGGATGAGTGGGTTTTCTTCCCGAGGTGCTAGATATGACGTGGGGCTATCTTTTCACTGGTGATGGGCATTAATAACGGGGTAATTATGGTTTCTCTCACACCTCGCACGAGCGGAGTAAATATCTGGGAGGGTGTTCTGAGGTCTGTGAGGGCATGACACGTGGCTTTTCTTTTCTTGCCAATGGAACTATATGGGTCCCATTGTGCAGTTCGGGTCTACTACTTTTGAGGGTTTTGATTGGATATGTTTTCTGAAGGCGTCGAGGTGGATTTTCAATGTCCACTGACTTGATCTCAACCCTCCATTTGTTAGGGTGTCTCCCAAATCAGCGGTTCAATTGCAAGGAAGGGGTGTGTGAGTTGTCCATGTGGCATGTATTGCTTGGCTATTGCTTGTGTCATTAATGGCACGGGTTTTCCTTCTCCAGAGGATCTCCACCTGATTTCTTCCTATGTGCGAATAGTGCCATCCTACTAAGGGTATTCATGGTTATCTAGATCACTAATTATGCAAGTGCTTGAATTCCCTTCAAGTAATTGTACCCTACATACTGGCCTACTCTATAAATGTTGACTAAGTTGTATGCGATCAGCATTGCATCCTCTTGTGTCTGTATGCAGTAAGGTTTCTTCTTCTATTTGTTGCTGAGCTTTGTTTCTATCATGAATAAATTAGTTAAGCAAAAGAGTGCGAGGTTGGCTTTTCCAATCATGAAGAATTCTGATTCTCCCATGCAGAGGCCAGTGCATTGTTCATCCCTGATAATCATCTCGGATTCTGATGAATCTGAGACTAATTTTGATTATCAGTGCTACTTGGCCTCCCTGGCAGAGCTTATGGGAGTGGACGAGGAGGTTCTGGAAATTGAGCCAGTATCTGCATTGGCTCCGGGTCTAGTTGTTCAGGGATGTGCTCACAAGGTTGGTAAAGAGGAGGTGGTGCCATCGTTGTCTCAGGCACGCACTCGAAGCGGTCGCTTGTACCGGGGCCGTGTGTTCTCTTGATGGTGATTGGTTGGGGATTTGTTGGACGTGTTTGCTCATTCCTTTTTTCTCCTATGGACGTGGACGTGCGTGTGCTTTGCATGAATTTTTGTTCGCCGACTGGTTATTGTAACTGTTTTTTATTTCTCCGATCATACACGCTGTAATCAAATCATGAGGAATATGGATTTGAATTTCATTTTGTGTTGAAATTCAATTTTGTATCAACAATGAGGCCTAATGCTTGTTGCTCTCCTATTGTATAAAGGAGATTTCATGGCTCATTGTTAAGGGTTAGGATTTTTGGGTCCGAGGCTTTGAAGTTTGTACAGTCAGTCTTATAGTTGAAATGTTATGAACATTTTATTCTGAAAATCATCCCGAGGGGAAATTTGTATACAAATTAGTATGATATTCTTTTTAAATTACTGATATCGAAATAAATCTATAAAATTAAGATGGTTTACTCTCCTGTGTGTGTGCCATGGATTGTGAATGGAGTTATCAAGGGTTCCTCTATTCAGTTTCAATAATTAATTGAAAGTGTAGTTAGTTTTCTTGCTTTAACTCAAGAAGTTAATCAAATGCTTGAAGAACCAATTACATGTTCATGGTTGTATATGCTCAAGATTCTTGAAGAAGTACTATTTTAGTGTACTGAAATATCGCATGATAGTAATGCTATATGAAGATAAGTTCATAATATCGGGATTTTATTCTGTATGACTCTGTTGCCCAATGGATGAGGCACTGAACAATGTTTGTAGCATTATTTTTGGTTTAAGACTGTAAGCTCTAAGCATGGTAATCAAAATACTGAACGTAAACACTTGTCAAACCCTTGTCTTCCTTCGGGAGGTATTTTCTCATAGTAAGTGGGTCAATTCCGTTGCTCTTCGACATTGGTAATCATTCTCTAGTCTTCAAATACCATGAAATGATGACTATCTCTCTGAGTGTGTAGGAATTGTGATCTATATATAGGAAGTGTTCTTACTAGTTATGAGGTATTCTTATGAACATATTTAGGTTTACCCACCTTGGTTCTATAGAGCCAAAAGTGTAGGGTAGTTCAATTCATAGCTGAATCTCGTTAGTTGGCCACTAGTTGTTGTAGTTATCCTTGATAGGGGTTGGCTACCTCTTAAAGATCTGCAATTTCTATGTGGGAAAAATAAAACACCAGCAGAATGGTGACTCTACTGGGGATGAACTCAGAAGTTTTGGTTGCAGATGGTGCTGTTATAGAGTCATTAAAGTTTTGAATTGTTTTTGTAACCAGAGGTTAAAAATTATTGAATTATTTTCCCATCCGAGTCACCAACAGAATGGCAACTCCGCTGGGGACAGAACCCAGTAAGTTTTGGTTGCAGACAGTTCTGATATAGAGTCATATTAAAAGATATGTTGTTCTGAATTTACATGGTGAATGTTTCAAATTAAATGAAAGGAGGTAGTTCAAATGTAATTCTAATAATATTATGGTCTATGGTGTCCTATAAGCAACAAATTCAAGAGTTCTAGAGTTATTCATTGAAGTATGGTTTTACTTGGGGGGAACTTCTGAGAAATTTAAAGAAAAAGAGGGAGAAAGAAGACAAAGGAACCATAGGGATGGGAGGTGCTTATCCATAACTTGTTGTTCAAAGTAAAGATAAGTGATAGATTTTGATGGTAATGGGTTATGATTCTGAGAAAACTACTAGTGGTATGGTGCAACTCTGTCATGGGTAATGAAACCCATAATTTGACAGAATCTAGAAAACAGGCTCTCAAAGTTCTTTGAAATATTATCCTCTGAAAGGAGGTGGTGACTCTGACTGAAGAACCAGTGAATAAATGAAGGAATGGTTCCAAATTTGTGCTGTTTACAGTTTGGAAAAGAGGTTGATACATGTTGCTAACAACTACCAGGTATTTCACCAAAACCAAAACAGTTCACTACTTTTAATGATGATGGGTGTTTTGATTAAAGATAAAAATGGTTCCAAATTTATATGTTAAGCATATACAAGGGAAAAAGGATTTGTTTTACCATACTTCTAAGTAATACAATATGTAAAAGGATTTATGAAACACATTTGTATTGCATAAAATCTTGGAAAATAAGGAATACTTTTGTCAGTCATTAACAAACTCTTGGTTGAAGCTAACAAGTGATGTGCCTGATAGCTATATGCTATTGAATAGTCTACCGTGTGTAAGGTTAAACATAAATATGCTGGAAGAACATGTTGTATTAAGCCCTTTTGGGAGTTTTGTAACCCAAAGGTACATGCCTTTTATGTTTAGTGATATCAATAATTACCCTAATTCAATTCCCAGGAAAACTAGGAAGTATTTACCTCAATATTCAGGGCAAGTTGTAGAAGCGGCTTCAAAACATTTACAAAATTTTGTAGATGTAATGGGTGATTATGAAATTGATCATGAGGATGTTGTCATGAAATTATTTGTGCAAACCCTAAAAGGTGATGCTAGAGACTGGTTTTCCTATCTGCCTACCTTTTCCGTTACTTCATGGAATCAATTGGTGATTGCTTTTATGGAATAATTCGGTGAAAGAGTCAATCCCAACATAGTGAGGAAAGGACTTATGGGAATTCACATACAAGAGGAGGAATTAGTTCCGCATTTTAATCTCAGGTTTTCAAAAGCATTAAGGGAGATCCCTAAAGAAATAAGACCAAATGAAGCTGAAAGCTTGGTTGTATATCTAGGTGCTTTCAATAAGAGGATGAGCTTTTTATTAAGGGATAAAGAACCTACTACTCTGCCTCAAGCATACCAGCTAGCTATGGAAATTGAAAATTACATGAAATATTCAATGATGAAGAGATATCTGACTGCAGGTATTGATTACCCTTGCTTAAATGCTAATATAATATTTGAACCGACTATTCAAAAATTTGATGATAAAATTCTCGCTAGAATTGTTAAAAGTCTAGAAATATAGTTTGATGATAATGAGATCCAAGTTGAAGCCCAGTCCAATTTGAGTGAAGAGGATCAGGTTTTTTGTGTATCAGAACTGTATGATATGAGAAGGCAAGAAGAGGACTCATCATATGAGTTTTTTTTGAGATTTTTGGAAATCTTAATACAAATTCCCATAGAGCAAAGACCTAATGATTATGAATGCATTGATTAATTTTGTGAACTATATGAATTGGGACTGAGCTCCTTACCAGAGGAATTGAAACCTACTAATTTGGCTCAGGTGATTCAATGGATAGAGATTGAAGAGTCACCCAGGAATGCATCTATACAAAATAAAGGTAGTGCTCATTCATTACAGGATGTTTGCATAAGTAATGATGAGATTGAAAGGAAAAATGATGTAGGATTATGTGAGACACCTATTGTGTTTCCTAATCCTAATTATGATTCTAATATTACCGAGATTCTGTTGCAAGCTAGTGATTATGATTTTAGGGGTAATGAATGTTTGCAGAGAATGCAACAGAACTATTATTTTTATCAGAGTTGTGTGAAGATGAAGAACCCCATGTTTGTTCCCAAGTGAAGAAAAAATTGTCAGATGGTGTATATCTAGAGTGTACCTCAAATATGTTAGCATTGGAATAGGGGAGTTATATAAATGGTGAACAATCTAAGGATATTGGTGTTTGTGATCAGAAGAATACAACCGAAGATAGCCAGTATTATGGTGAATACATAGGCCCTATGGTTCTCCCTGACTACCTATGTAAAGTGGAGATGGAGGTGTTACTGCCCTCTAGCATTGATGTAGTCAGTAAGGGGTTTTTAGATTGTGCTGAATTATTCACTTATAGATCAACATATTCAACAAAGAGTACTGAGTACAATAAAGCCAGTATGTATTGCTCTATCTTTTCTGATCAAAGTGAAGTTGATGTTTTTAAACCTATCTTTGAGGGTTTTCATATAGAGATGAATGAAGAGATACAAGAAAGGATGTGCCAAGAGAAAACTTCCTTGAGCTATGTATCGTCTTGGTTAGCTAATGGAAATAAGGGTACTTTGCATACTATTTTGTATGATAAATTTCAGTTTAATATGCAAACTGAGGATAATAGAATGGATGATATTGCGGACCAGGTAACTTATGAGAGTTTTCATTTCCTGGAACATATGAGTCAACACTTTATAAAATATGACTAGGAGCAGGATAAGGTAAAATATTATCATGGTCATATATTGCTTTTAAATTGGTGGGGCAGAGCATTGATTAAATCAATACAGGGGCAGAGTGGGGAAAGCTTCCATTGCAGTCACAAAGGTATTGGTTATCCCATGCACTTCAAAACATCAAATGGGGAATGTTGCAAGTTCTTTTTCTATCAGGAAACATAAAGTTTTGTTTTTGATAGAGGTAAGCCTTGATCTCTCTTTTTTGGTAGCCTGGGGCTATCATGTTTGTATACACAAGTCCAGTTGGCTGAACAAGGCAATATATCTATTGAGGATCTTGTGCAATTCAATAGTCTAGTCTGCGAAACTAGAGATTCTAGATTTGTGCTATGCCCATAGGGTGCATACATCCCCAATCGGAGCCACTGATGGGACTTCAATTTTTGAGAAAATTAAAGCTGGGGTTTTAGGGTTTCAAAGTTACTCATGGTAACCTTGATTATTGACCATTTGAAACCCTCTTGTTATGTTTTGATGGTGACCTACTGCTGTGGAGAACCGGTCACTTAAGTGAGGTTTTATCCCTCTCGGGTTGTGCTTTACCAGCCCCGTTTCACCTGATTCACTGGTCTTTTTGGCATAATGGCTTATGTTCTACACCATTAGGAATTTCAATGCAGGCCCCACTTGGATGTTCTGTCTGAGGTCTGATGAACCATCTGATCGCAGGATTGGATCTTGGCCACTTTTCACTGACCTCATAGGTTTTCCTGCTGGTGTCACCAAAGTGGTGCGAGGCTCGCAAGATGTCGCCACATGGCGTGAATGGATGAGTGGGTTTTCTTCCCGAGGTGTTGGATATGATGTGGGGCTATCTTTTCACTAGTGACGGGCATTAATAATGGGGTAATTATGGTTTCTCCCACACCTCGCACAAGTGGAGTAAATATCTGAGAGGGTGTTGTGAGGTCTACGAGGGCACAACATGTGGCTTTTCTTTTCTTGCCAATGGAACTATATGGATCCCACTGTGCGGTTTGGGTCTACTAATTTTGAGGGTTTTGATTGGATATGTTTTCTGAAGGCGTTGAGGTGGATTGTCAATGCCCACTGATTTGATCTCAACCCTCCATTTGTTAGGGTGTCTCTCGAATCGGCAATTCAATTGCAAGGAAGGGGTGTGTGAGTTGTCCGCATGGCATGTATTGCTTGGTTGTTGCTCATGTCATTAATGGCATGAGTTTTCCTTCTCTAGAGGATCTCCACTTGATTTCTTCCTACGTGCGAATAGTGCCATTCTACTGAGGGTATTCATGGTTATCTGGATCACTAATTGTGCGAGTGCTTGAATTGCCTTCAAGTAATTGTACCCTGCATACTGGCCTACTCTATAAATGCTGTCTGAGTTGTATGCGATCAACATTGCATCCTCTTGTGTATATATGCAGTAAGGTTTCTTCTTCCATTTGTTGCTGAGCTCTGTTCCTATCATGAATAAATCAATTAAGTGAAAGAGTGTGAGGCTGGCTTCTCCAATCATGAAGAAGTCTGATTCTCCCATGGCTCAGAAGGCTATTATTGGGAACAATGGGAAGAGGCCAGTGCATTGTTCGTCCCCGATAATCATCTGGGATTCTGATGAATCTGAGACTGATTTTGATTATCAGTGCTACTTGGCCTCCCTGGCGGAGCTTATGGGAGTGGACGAGGAGGTTCTAGAAATTGAGCCAGTATCTGCATTGGCTCCGGGTCCAGTTGTTCGGGGATGTGCTCGCAAGGTTGGTAAAGAGGAGGTGGTGCCATCTCAGGCATGCACTCGAAGTGGTCGCTTGTACCGAGGCCATGTGTTCTCTTGATGGTGATTGGTTGGGGATTTGTTGGACATGTTTGCTCATGCCTTTTTTCTCCTGTGGACATGGACGTGTGTGTGCTCTACACGAATTTTTGTTCGTCGACTAGTTATTGTAATCGTTTTTTATTCCTTCGATCATACATGATGTAATCAAATCACGAGGAATGTGGATTTGAATTTCGTTTTGTGTTGAAATTCAATTTTGTATCGACAATGAGGCGTAATGCTTGTTGCTCTCCTATTGTATAAAGGATATTTCATGGCTCATTGTTAAGGGTCAGGATTTTTGGGTCCGAGGCTTTGAAGTTTGTACAATCAGTCTTATAGTTGAAATGTTATGAACATTTTGTTCTGAAAATCATTCCGAGGGGAAATTTGTATACAGATTAGTATGATATGCTTTATAAATTACTGATATCGAAAGAAATCTATAAAATTAAGATGGTTTACTCTCTTGTCTGTGTGCCATGGATTGTTAATGGAGTTATCAAGGGTTCCTCTATTCAGTTTCAATAATTAATTGAAAGTGTAGTTAGTTTTCTTGCTTTAACTCAAGAATTTAATCAAATGCTTGAAGAACCAATTACATGTTCATGGTTGTATATGCTCAGGATTCTTGAAGAAGTATTGTTTTAGTGTATTGAAATATCTCATGACAGTAATGCTATATGAAGATAAGTTCATAGTATCGGGATTTTATTCTGTATGACTCTATTGCCCAATGGATGAGGCACTGAACAATGTTTGTAGCATTATTTTTGGTTTAAGACTATAAGCTCTAAGCATGGTAGTCCAAATACTGAACATAAAAACTTGTCAAAACCTTGTCTTCCTTCGGGAGGTATTTTCTCATAGTAAGTGGGTCAATTCTGCTGCTCTTCGGCACTGGTAATCATTCTCTGGTCTGCCAATACCATGAAATGATGACTATCTCTCTGAGTGTGTAGGAATTGTGATCTGTATATAGGAAGTGTTCTTACCAGTTATGAGGTATTCTTATGAACACATTTAGGTTTACCCACCTTGGTCCTACAGTGCCAAAAGTGTAGGGGAGTTCAGTCCATAGCTGACTCTCATTAGTTGGCCACTAGTTGTTGTAGCTATCCTTGATAGGGTTTGGCTACCTCTTAGAGATCTACAATTTCTATGTGGGAAAAATAAAACACCAACATTGCCCTCAGATTTATGATGAGCAATCTAATGACAATGACAAGCCCTAAGAAAATGTTGAAGGATTTGAGTAACTACATGCAATATAATGCTATAATGCTATAATGCAACTAGTAAGCCTCTAAAATATGTCTAAATTGTGCCAAATGAAATGAAAATATGCCTATGACAAAATGAAAAGAATGCAAGAGTATGAGATTGCCAGATCATGAGGTTGCAAGATATGACATAATGAGACCAAAAATTGTCATTTTATAGAAAATGCAATTTTGAGTAAATGACCAAGATTAAAAGTTGACAAGTGCCCTAGAATCAATGGAAAAGATTCAATATAACAACCCACAATTAGGGTTAGGGCAACATTAAGTGAAATTTGAAATGAATGGACAGGATTGATTTTTAGAAAATCAAATCAAGGGTTGATAATGCATGTGACAAGAAGATATTGGGCACATAAAATGAAGCTGGTGGAGAATCAAATAAGAATTTAAAATTATTTGATTCAAGAAGTGATGTTGACCTTTTGAATTAAAAATTAATTTAATTCAAAAGTGGTGGGTTCATGTGACAGTAAATAATTAATTTGAATTATTTACTAAAAAGAGGGAAATTAGAAAGTGGGACTATTTTAAATGAATAATTTTATTTAAAATGAGGGAAATGTGAAGGTGGCAATAATTAAATAAATTAAAGAATTTATTTAATTATAAGAGGAGTTTTTAAGAATTAGTGACATATTAAATTAATAAATAAAATTTATTTATTTAATAATCAAGAAGAATAAAGAGGAAATGAATTAATTAGATAATTATGAATTATTCAATTAATAGCCAAAGTGAATGGACATAATTAAAATTAATAATTATGCTAGGAAGGAAAAGATTAAAAATAGACCTTGCAGGCCTAGGTCATTTTTATGTGTCTACAGTTGATAGTCTTGGAGACTGGAACAAATTTGTTCTAAGTGGAACTATGGAACCCAAAATAGGGTGGTGCACTGCAATGAGCAATCTGAAGACTAAAATCTCTTGGTGTGTTGACCCTCTCACTTAAAAATAAAATCACTTGACACTTAGCAGTAGAAAGTGCTATTTTTTTTAAAATTCGAACATTAAAGTGAATGAAACGTCTACGTGTTAAAAATTATAAACCATTGATCTTCTTAAATCTAATGGTTATAGGGTGATTCTGGAGGTTTAATTTTGCAATCCTATCGCTTTGTGCATTTCATTCTGGAATGAAACTACAACCATACATCAAATATTCATCGAACGGGTTAAACTTGAGTAATTTATGATATAAAGTTAAAACAATAAACATGCGTTTTAAAGTTTTTTTAAACTTTAGTGCTCTATGATTGACATCAAGGCCAAGGGGATAACAACTTAACATTGCAAAGGACTTAAAAAATGAATAATGATACCGAGAACCAGGGGAGAAGGTCAATGAAAAATTAGAAATCAATAACATTTTGGTAAACCCTAACAAGAGTAACAACTTTTAGTGTTTATAATATTTTTTGTCAATTTGATGGTAACTTTCTTTTTTCATTTGTATTGCTTTATGTTTTACTTTTAAATATGCATGCAGTTATTTCATAAATAGATAAACTTAATTTATTAAAGTAAAAAAAAAATGATGTGAATAGATTCATAGACACTGAACTCAAAAAATAACTCTTTACTGTAAGTGTAAATGAATAATGAAGAATAACACAACACAACCATTTATTTTATTACAACTAAATTAAAATGCCACATTATTACATATCTTTATAAAGATGAGTAGTTGTAGAGCATGCAAGCTCTTGTTTTGTATAAATAACATATGTCACTTTATATAGACACAATTTATTCCAAGGTTTTTTTTGTGACAATCAATTACAAATTGATTCCAATTTCTAAGCTTTTGATGGTGACAATGTAATACAAATGTGACTCTAAAAATAAATGCATGATTGCAAGCTTATGTTGGTGACAATGTTATAAAAATGTGGCTTTGAAAATAAATGCAATGGATTTTCCTGGCCAACCATGCTGGGGAAAAGGGAGTTATGAAGATACAAAATGTACTTATCCCCTTTGAGAACTAGATTCATGTAGAAGATGAGGGGTATTAAAATTTCTCCCATCTTCTACCTGCAGCCTCCATGCATTGGGATAGAACTTATCTCCATTAGATCTCCTCATCTTGGTTCAAAACCTATTTGAGAAGTCAGGTCAACCAAACCAACTTCTTTCCAATTCCACCCATTCTGAACTTGAAGAAAATTGGTCTTTTACTTTGTAACTACATAACTGGAGGTAGGATAATTTATATTATCCCCAATAATATCACATCATCTTCTTCTTGAATCCTTATTAACCCTACAAAATGAAAAACCTTATGATACTATCCACTATCACTATCTCTATTTATGGGCCACCAATGCTGCTACTAGCCTAATTCCTATTTACTTAAGCCTTACATGTACAATTAAGATGTTTAATTTGATTGATGTCCGACTACATGCAAACTGTACCACAAGCTGAAAAGCTCTCAAAATCACCAGTGCCACTCAAACGATATGAAATCATTACAAATATTATTTCATTAAAGCTATGAGTTGTCCAATCAATCACTTCGGATGTTCATATGGCATTAATCACTGCTCACAGTACGGCTACCACACTATTTTCAAAAATATTGATAATTTCAATTAAATGAAATGTAGTACACGAGGCATTGAAAAGAGAGAATAAGCAATGAGCGATGAGCCTTAATATCACCACATGTCTACATCTAATGGTTCTAGTGTTATTCTGGAGGTTTCAATTCACAATTCTAGTGCTTTAGAGATTTACTTCCAGAATGCAACTACAGTCGTCCATCAAAAATTCATCAAATGGTCATGGTTATATTGATCTACACTAACATCTAGCTATAGATATGGAATATCCTTCACACTATTATAAATTATTTAATAAGGTTGATAATTCAACCTTTTTTTTCCTTTACATCCTTTGTGTAAAATGTTCTTAAGTTTTTAAGCCTTGGTCCCACGTTCTTCCTAGGTGGTCCCTCTTTTAAAACAAACTTTATGCACATGCATATTTTAGTCTCTACCACTTAAGTTCTTATATCACTCACTGCCAAAATCCTTCAATCCATCGTGTTCATTACTATGATGAGAAATGAACCTTGATCTAACCATGTGTCCAAATCTAACGGTTCTAGTGTTATTCTAGATTTTTCAATTTGCAAGTCTAGTGCTTCAGAGATTTACTTCTGGAATGCAACTACAACCTTCCATCAAAAATTCATCGAATGATGGTGGTTATATTGATTTGCACTGACATTTCACCTCTGATATTTTTTTTATTGGTTTGAGATTTTGTTTAATTTGCCAATGTTTTTTCTTATTCATTTGAAAATAGGTTTAATTTTCCAATGATTTTTTTTTTGGTTTGAAAAAAAGTTTTAATTGCCAACAAAATTATTTTTTCTGTTTTGAAAATAGGTTTAATTCACCAATGGAAATATTTTCTAGGTTTGAAAATAGATTTTAATCACCAATGAAAATATTTTATTGGTTTAAAAAATTTCCAATTCGCTAGGATTTTCCACATACTTCTAGTGATAAGAAAAGATTCACCATTTGAGTTTTTTTTCTTTCTTTCTGAAAAATGAAAAAAATCACCACTAAAATTAATATTTTTATCAGGAAGTATACAAGATTCACCAGGATTTTACACCTTCGCTGGGGGGGGAGGGGGGGGGTTCTTAAATTTATCCCTAGTAATAAACCTAGCTTCTATACATGATGAACAATCAATACTATACACATATATATGGATGTGTATCTAATATGTGTTATGAGTTATGGAAATCAGTTTTTATATATTTTATTCTACTAACTACTCTATGCATAGTTTGAATTAACTCCTTACTCCTCTTGTATGACTGATTCTTGGGTTAAATAAAATATACAAATTACTTGGGGATTAGAACTTAAGTCTTTATTCCACCATTTTCTTGCTACAATTGATTCAGTTGTCAAGACCCTAGTTAGTTTGTATAGATGAAAGATAAGAGAAAAATAAAATATTAATCTAGACAAAATAATTAGAGGGAGAGAAGGATTTTTTCTCATAAACTATGAAAATATCTCCTTGGTTCAAACCTCGTGAGAACGGGTTAGACACCAAGGGGATGGGAAATGGAAAAGGGGGGGTCTCTAAAGGGAACCCCTAAAAGGATGTTACTTATAAAAGGATATTATAAAATAACTACCATGGAAGAATATAAAGGAGTAATGTAACACAAAGCCAAAAAAACCCATGGAAAAAGGAGACAAGAATAAATCAAGAGAGATTAATGATGAAATTAAATTGATTAGGAGAGTTAACATGGAAAGCCTAAAAGATGAGGAAAAATATAGAGGCAAAACATTGAAAGGGAAGAAAGACATTGTAGAATATTGGAGAGTACAAATAAGAGAAAGGATGAGCACACTAATATGGGTGTTGTTGAGTGAACCAAGGAGGGTGCTACCAAAAGAGAGAAAAGGAAATAAACCAAAAAGGAAGAATGGAAAACTCTAAAAAAATTAAACTCACTTTGTAAAAATAAAAAAAATGATAGATTTGGAGATGAGCATAGAGGAATATGGAGAATTGAAATGTATATTGGTAGAGGACTATCAAATCATGGAGGATCTAGCCCCACCTCATCTCCCCAAAATTCCAACAATCAAACAAAATCTATCAAACATCACAATCAATTTGGATGATAGATTCCTTGCATTCCTAAGAACTCTAGAGAAGATCATATCTATTCAAGAAGAGTATCTAGAAGAATTATTTAGTAGAAGTGTAAGGAAGTTAAGAAAGAAGAGATAGAAAATGATAACACCATGTTTAACTTAGGAGAAGAATTTCCAACATTAATTAATGAAATTCCATTAATAAATTAAATAAAACAACTAAAAATGAACCGATTCTATAAAAATTCACAATCCCCATACCATGGTCCATCCCCTATGACCTATAAAATAATAAGGATATCAGTTGAGGAGATGTTGTAGAAAGGAGAAGACAATCTATAAGAGGAAGAAGTATCAAATTTGGAAGAAATTTTAGGAACATGTTTTTGAGATTAATTTAGCAAGAGACAAGGGTATAAAAAATAAGCCTCAAGTAGTAAGAAGTGTAAAGAAGTAGAAGAGACACTCCAATTTATAAAATCAAGAAAGAAAAATACAAACATACAATGGAACCTTCAATCAAACTTTTGGTATTCAAGAAATACACTACAAAAGCTACATAGCATATATTCCTTCTAGAATCTTTATAGAAAATAAAATAAATCTATGAAGATAAGATTGAACTATTATAATTTATTGCATCTTTAATGAAGGATACATTATATTGGTATAAGAAGATCTACCCAAAAAATGATAAGGATTGGGAAGAACGACTTCCTAGAAAAAATTGAAACTTTGAAAATACCATCCAAGAGTGTGATAAAAATGAGCGAATTGGTAGAAAGGAAAGGATAATCAATAAAATAATATGATAAAATATTCAAATAAATATCTTGCAAATTAGAGGAACATTTGATAGAGAATCAAGAGATAGAATGGTTCATTTTTGAACTATTAAAAGACAACAAAGAAGAATTAGATGGGAGGATATTTGAAAAATATGATAACCATAGCCTACTGTATTAGGCTCTCATGGAGAATAGAAAATAAATAAATTTCAAGTGAAACAATGGAGAAGTTACTATTAGGAGTTGATAACCTTACTTTGTGCCAAGATATAATATCAAGAGAAGATGGCAATAAGGTAAAACATAACATCCAATTCTCTTATTTTTCAAAAGAAGGTCATTTAGAAATGATTACTTGAAGGAATAGGGAGAAAAATGATAACGATAATCAAAGAGGAGCTCCAAATAGTACTGCAAAAGCTCCAAATAGTATATTGTGGGATATAAAAATAATAGGATGACCATGAGACAAAAATTGTCCATCTAAGACATTTCACATAATAAATGCATATGATCATTCAGACCTTAGATGTCCTTTATACCTAGGATATAATAGGGATATAAATAAGAATATGACCTATGTTAAGGGACTTGATGATTATATACACATGATTTGAGATATAGATAGCCACCATGGAGGAATAACATAAATATTGACACATTGTAAAATATGCCTCAACAAAATCACCAAGAGGATAATAGATAATTCAAATATAGAGGAGTTTGAGGACATGGAAGGGGAAAACATAGAAGAGATGATGCAACTTGTTTTAAATGAGGTAAGTCTAGCCAATATACCACAAAATGTTGATTATATAAAAAGAAGAGTTGTGAATTTTGTGCTCGTGAAGAACATAATTTATACAATTGTAAAATGGACCAACAATAGTTTATGAATGCTCCACCCAAATCTAAAAGTGATGATGTTCATGTTGAATGAACAAGAAAAATGAGAGGGGGGTGAATGTTGCAAGTATGGATGTGTTTGGTGGTTTTGTCATTAATGTCAACACAGTTCAGGTTGATTGCATATGGTACTTGTATAGTTGAGATACTATAGAAGTGTTTAGAGTAAATGGATCTATATTAATGAAGTTGTAATTATGTCTTTTCCAAGTAATTTTGAGAAAATTTAAAGAATAATGAAGGCAGTGTTGAGTGTGTAATCTAAGTGTGCTCTGGTATTGTGCTCTACATTCCTTCTATGTTGATCCTATGCTTGTTTGGATCTATAGTATTGTTCATAATCTTTAATAGATAATATATCCTAAGTTTTAGCTTTTGGATCATTGGAGAGTGGAAGATACGTTCATCGGTATGTGAATTGGCTTGACAGAACTGTGTTTGTGGATTGGGAGAAATGTTTTGGCTCCACAATCTTCTGATGTTTTGTTTCAGATCTTGCAGATCTAGAAGATGATTCATACAAATTTTTTCTTTGTTCTAACAAATTTTCTTATGATTGGGCACTCCAGAAGACTTGCTCCAGAGCTCCTGCACATTGCTGGTTGGTCTAGTTGGACTATTGAAGAATATTCTATGCATGAAGTTTTTTGCAATTGCTATGGATGTATCTAAAGGTTTCTTAGAGATGGTAAAATTTTTGGTGAAGTGTGTTGAGTGATCCAAGTGTGATTATCTTGTTGGAGATGCACGTACTTCAAAGATCATTGGTGTTTTTATTAGGTCTGGATGACCTGGTTTCTACACATTACATAAAGATTTTTCAACAAAATTAATGAAGTGTGTGATTGATCCAAGATGTTGTTTTAGGCCCTAATTAAATGTTTAATTGGTCCTCTCTCATTCTTATCCACTACGAGAATGTTGACTAGCCGACCTAATTTGAATTTGTAAATTGAAGGATGTTTAGTCAACCTTGGAGAATGATTCTAGGGTTGAAGATGGTATAAAAGCAAGTCAAGATGTTGCAAATTGAAGAACACACAAGTGAAGTGTGCAAAAAAGTGCAAAAAGTAGAGTGTATAAGAGTGAATCAAGGCAACAATACTTTGATATGTTAGATTCCTGAAAGCAATGAGCTGATGGTGTCTTCAATCTTTTGATCAAGTTGTGAATGAGTGGAAACTTTTGTGGTGGATCTTTATTTATCTTTATTTTTCTGTAGGCAGTGAGCCTGTGTATCCGGTATTGCATTATTTCTATATTGTGAGCTAATCCTCACTGTGGTTTTTCCCTCATTGGGTTTTCCATGGAAATCTATTGTCTCTGGTGTTTTATTTTTTTTATTTTCATTTCATGTTTACACTTAATAACATACTAAGTTAAAGTATAATTGATTAAGTAAATAAATTTGATACAACTGATTCACCCCCCCTCTTAGTTATCTTGTGCATTTCAACAATTGGTATCAGAGCTCTAGTTCCTTAGTGAAAATATTAACTGCTTGAGGTAGATCAGATGGTGCACACATTGCAAATCCCTATTTTTGGTGGAGCTGATTATAGTGATTGGAAAGAATAGATGAGAGGTTATCCGGTTTCTCTTACTTTCAAGAGCTGGAAAGTTGTGGAGACAAAGTATGTTGTACCATCCACTAGTCCTTCCTCTAGAGATGATATTGTGGCTTATGAGGAGAATGAAAGGAAAGGTATGCTATTTTAAGTGCTATATCTAAAATTGAAAGTAAAAAAGTTATTTCTTTAGGCACTGCTTATGAAGTATGGGAAAAATTGAAAGACATTTATGAAGGAAATGATAGAGTAAAATTGTCAAGGAAGCTAATAGATAAGTGAAAATTTGAGAACTTGAGAATGGAAGAAGGTGGAGATATTGCAAGTTATTATTAGAGAGTTGAACTCATAGAAAATGAGATCAAGAATCAAGGTGGTACCATGTCAGATGAAGATATAATTGAGAAGATCTTGATGACCCTACTGGAGAGTTATAGTGACAAGGTCTCTACCATTGAAGAGTCATATGATCTAGAAAATTTACTAAGGAGCACCTATTTGGTATCTTGACTGCATTCAAGATGAGAAAATTTGCAAGGGATAAGGAGAAAACTAAAACAACCTTTAAAGCAATGAATATAGGAGATGACTCAGATGATGATGATTCAAAAGAGTTGGAATCAAACTTCAAAGGAAATTGAAGAAAGGTACTGGTAAATACAAAGGTATGTTGCCCTTTAAGTGTTTCAACCATGGAAATATTGGTCATTATGCCTCAATATGTCCTAATAGAGCTACACACAAGAAGATCAAGGATAATAATATAATAATCATAGAGACAAAAAGGATAGGAAGTTCAAGAAATTGTATTATGTCAAAGAAGATGCAAGAATTTCCGATAATGAGTCTAATTTTGAGGAGGATAAAATGAATGTTTATTTATAGCCCTGGAAAGTAAAGTTGTATCTGCTAACCATGGAAGATGTGCAAAGGAATCTGGTTCAAAGAGAAAGAAGGATGAGATGGAAGGTACTCTAGTGACTTTTTTTCATGCTAGATAGGATGGATAATTTTTGGTAATTGATAGTGGGCGTTCAAATCATATGATTGGAGATAAGAGTGAGTTCACTAAACTTGAAAAGTATGATGGAGGAATATTCATGTTTGGAGATGATTCTTGTGCTAATATTGTTGGTAAAGGAACAATTATTTTTGATGGAAAACATAGTACTGATGATGTCTATTATGTCAAGGGTTTATGGTATAATATCTTAAGTGCTGGAAAAATATGTAGCAAAGGATTTAAGCTTTTGTTTTAGGATAACACCTATGAGATCAGAAAAGGATCTGAAACTATGGTAGCAGCAAGAAGAAGAACTCATGGAAACATCTATCAACTTAAGAGTGGTGATGGTCAATGTTTTGTTTCACAGATTAATGAAAGCTAGTTGTGGCACTGGAGAATGGGACAAGTAAATTTTGACAATCTGATCAGGATCAATTCTAAGGAAGTTGTCAGAGATCTTCCTAGAATCACAAAGCCTTCAAATTCAATTTGCAGAAGTTGTCAGTTGGGAAAAAAAACAAGAATCAGTTTTAAAGGAAAGGAACAATCATCTACCAGAATGTTGGAATTGATTCATACAGACCTCTATGGTCCTACAAGAATGGGAAGCCTTAATGGTGATAGGTATTTTATGCTCTTAATTGATGATTACTCTAGGATGACATGGGTTACTTTTCTTAGAGAGAAATCTCAGGCTCTTGCTAGATTCAAGGTATTCAAGGAAAGAGTAGAGAATGAGGCGAACCTGGGAATCAAATGTTTAAGGTTTGATAGAGGTGGAGAATTCACTTCTAGTGAGTTTAATGCATTTTGTGAATAACATGGCATAAAGAGACATTATTCTGCCCCTAGAACCCCTCAGCAGAATGGAATTGTGGAAAGAAAGAACTAGACTTTTCAAGAGGCTACTAGAACTATGATGAAAGAAGCAAATGTTCCTGATGTGTATTGGAGAGAATAAATCCACACTATTGTTTACATTCTTAATAGAGTTTATATTAGAGGTAACAACACTAAGACTCCTTATGAGTTATGGATTGGTAAGACTCCTACTATTAAATACTTTAAAGTGTTTGAAAGCATATGTTACATTAAAAGAGATGATGAGAATCTTGGAAAGTTTGATGCTAGATGTGATGAAGGAATATTTCTTGGATATTCAAATAAAAACAATGCATATAGATGCTTTAATAAAAGACTGAGGAAAATAGTTGAAAGTTCTAATGTAAAATTCGATGAAGCTATGTATAGACTAGTAGAAATAAGTAAAGTTGAACCAGATGATCCTATCTATGGGTAAGTGGAAGAAGAAGAAAAGGAAGAGAAAGAAAAAGTGATGAAGATGAGATTCTATAATCTGCACCTAAGACTCCTAAATATGTATAGAGAAATCATCTGGAGGAACAAATAATTGGAGATAGAAGTGAAGGTGTAAAGACAAGAAGAAAAGTGGTTGAGGTAAACTTGTGTTTACTTTCTAAGATTGAACCTAATATTGCGAGTGAAGCATGCAATGATGAAAGTTGGGTTAGATCAATGAAAGAGGAATTACAATAGATAAAGAAGAATGAGACATGGGAACTAGTCCCTAGACCTGTAATAAGAATGTAATTGGTTCAAAATGGGTATTTAGGAATAAGCTGAATGAAGATGGTGAAGTAGTAAGGTATAAAGAAAGACTTGTATGCAAAGGATATTCATAGGTTGAAGGAATAGATTTTAAAGAGACATTTTCACCAGTAGCAAGAATGGAGGCCACTTAGACATTCTTGGCATTTTCAGCTCATAAAGACTTGAAAGTGTACCAGATGGATGTCAAGTCTACATTTATAAATGGAGAATTGGAATAAGAAGTATATATGGAGCAACTAGAAGGATTTAAATTGTCAGACAAACCAGATATGGTATACAAGTTGAAAAAGGCACTATATGGACTTAAACAGGCCCCTAGAGCTTGGTATGCAAGGTTGGATAGATACTTGACACAACAAGGATTCAACAAAGGGTCTACAAACATCAATCTTTACTTCAAAGTTGAGAATTTTTTTTTTGACAGTTTTGGTATATGTTGATGACATTATCTTTGGTGGAAATGAAGGTGTGTGTAATAAATTTGCAGAGGAGATGCAAAAAGAGTTTGAAATATCTATGATTGGTGAGTTGAATTTCTTCCTTGGACTTCAAGTAAATCAAACTGATAAGTGGATATTCATTTCATAATCTAAGTATGTCAAGGAATTGTTGAAGAAGTTTGGAATGGATGACTCCAAACTTGTCTATACCCCTATGGTAATTGGATGAAAGCTAAGTAAGGATGATGAATCTTCTAAAGTTGATCAAAGCATGTATAGATCTATGATTGGTGGACTGCTATATCTTATTGTTACTAGACTAGATATAATGCATGCAGTATGTTTAGTTGCAAGATTTCAAGTAGAACTTAATGAAGCACATGTTACAGTTGTGAAAAGGATATTTAGGTATCTTAAGGGGACTCCAGATTATGGGCTATGGTATTCAAAGGATAATGATTTCACATTAAATGCCTACACTGATTCAGATTGGGCTGGTTGTGTAGATGATCAAAAGAGTACAAGTGGTGGTGCATTCTTCCTTGGAGGAATATTGGTTTCATGGTTGAGTAAGAAATAAAATTTAGTTTCTTTATCCACTAGAGAAGCTGAGTATATTGTAGCAGCATCCTACTATACACATGTACTTTAGATGCAACAAACCTTGAAGGACATAGGTGTGATGTGTGATGAGCATATTGTTAGAAATCAACCAAATGACAGATGTCCTTAGGGTTTTTGGCCGTTGCGAACGCGATGGTGACCTCCGTTCGTGCTCAAAATGCTCTAAAAAATCAGCTACCTCCAGAGCTTGCAAAAAATCACCGAACTTGAAACCCTCATAGATTTCTTCAACGATGACCAAAATCAGAAAAATAAAATCCAATCTTGACCTTTTCTACCACTCTGAATCCAATGGTGAAGCCTGATCTGATCCAAAATGCTGCATAGATAGGCTCAAGGCATAAAATACTCGAGGAACCCTGAAAAAACTCTACAATGATTTTCTCCAAAATCTAAGAAGGGGTTGCATGTCAAGGGTCTGATACCATGTTAGAAACCAAGATCAGACATGCAAACCAAAAGGCCTTCCACATAAGAGAAAAACAATAAAAAGCAAGAGCTTTGCATGAAGATGTGCAAATTGATATATTCAAAATTATGAAATTACAAGAGATGATTTTCTTTATAAAAGCAATGTATGCAACCCTAATGTTGACCTAAAACAACTCAAATAAATAAAGCTTACTTATTAATTAAGTAAACTAATTATTACCTAAGAAAAACCTAAGTAAACTTAATAAAGTGTAATTAAATACTTAATTACACCAACACCTATCTCTATCTTTTGTGACAATACAAGTGATATAAAAATTTCAAAGAATTTGATGATGCATTCTAGAACAAAGCACTTATCTATCAGGTATCACTTATTATGGGATAAGGTGTTGTAGAATGAAGTTAGACTTGAATATTGGTGCAGTCAAAGTAGGAGGGTCCTCAAAGAGAACAATCTAGATTGTGTAGCTAAAGTAACACAACATAAGCAACATAGAACATGGAGGAAAATGCAAATACACATATTCTTATTATCAAAAATGTTGATTACATATAGTCAGCCACATCCGAGCTTACAAATTCGGCTCACATGCCTACTTAAACCATGCTCAAAATTATAGTGCTCATACATGCAAGTGAAAATATTATAGATCGAATTATATATACATCCTAACCTACTTGATCTTGATTCACTTGCCATTCTAATGATCTATTATAAGCTTTATATCATATCTTCGGGTCAAGAAACATCCACATCGGCCAAAGATCATTACAATCTTTGATGAAGGAAACGTAACATGTGCAAGAATAGGTCAGCCTCAAATTTGAATTTCTTCCATGGTAGATGTGCATGATGAAGTGTGGACCTTAATTGAGGATACTCCACAGAACAGATCGAAACACACCATGAGGATATGCAAGTTACGGGGAGGATCCATGATCGATCAAACTAGCCATTAGGTTTTGAGATTATTCTGGGGATAGTTCTAAAAACTATCACTCAATCCAGAAGTGATAACTTGCCGAAAAAATATCCAAGCAATTTGAAAAACTTGGAATGAGGAAATTGAACATGTCCATGATGAAACCATGGATCCACAAGGTCTGGTGAGAAAACATAAAGAAATACCAGATCTACCAACTTGAACAAGAACAAGAACAAAGATGAATGCAAATATTTTTGGTTGATGCAAGATTTCCAAGAACCAAGGATTCTCTTGCATCAGACATATGGGGTTAATGAAAAGTGAGTCCCTCACTTTGTTGGGGCCAGAGGGAAACCAATACGGTCTACCTCAGCCTAAGAAATCCAAGAAGAATCCTCCATTGGTCTACCTTTCCACTTCACCAAAAATTCTTTGTATTGTCTTCCATGAGTCTTTCTCCCCTCTTTGACATCCAAAATATATTTTATCCCATTTGATTGTTGTTTAGGAAGTTGTTTTTCCAATTTTTCTATACTGTCTTCACTAAATTCTACTTCATGGTACTTATTTAGATCTGAAATGTTGAATATAGGTTATATACCCATGTCATCTGGTAACTCTACTTCATATGCATTTCCTAAATCAAACTTCTTCAAAATCCTACAAGGTCCAAACTTCCTCATATTGAGCTTATTGTATGTGCCAACTGGGAATCTTTCCTTCCTCAAATATACCATTACTTCATCTCCAACTTTGAACTCCTTATGTCTCCTCTTTTCATCTTCTCGCTCCTTATACCTTCAGTTCATATCTTCTAACTGTTGCTTTACTTGAATATGCACTTTCTTCATATGTTCTGCAAATTCCTCTTCTTCTGCACTCATTTTATCTTCTTTATTGATTTCTCACAATTTCGATATACCTCTAGGATGAACTCTAGTAACAATCTCAAAAGGTGTCTTTCCTGTAATCCTATTTACTAAATTATTGTAGGAAAAATCTGCTTGTTCAAGGGCTAAATCCCAACTTTCAGCCTTCTCTCCAACCAAACATCTCAAAAAATTTCCCAAACTCTTGTTCACTACCTCTTTCTGTCCATTATTCTATGGGTGAAAAGTAGAAATGAACCTCAAATCTATCTTCAAATTCTTCCAAAGTGTCCTCCAAAAGTAACTAGCAAACTTGGTATCTTTTTCTGAAACAATACTCCTAGGTAATCCATGTGATATGACCACTTCCCTGAGAAACAAGTTTGCTACATGTATTGCATCTATTGTCTTCTTACAAGGTATGAAATGTGCCATTTAGAAAATTTGTCTACCACACAAATATAAAATCACTGCCTCTTTGTGTCTTCGGTAAACCAAGTATGAAATCCATGTTGATATCCTCCCAAGGTCTTTCTGGAATTGTCAAATGTTTGTATAGTCCAACATTGTGATTATTCCCTTTTACAGCTCGAAAAAATCTGCAAATCTACACAAATCTCCAAACATCCTTATGAATCTAGGGTCAAAATTAATTCTCACTAACCAATGCTACTATTATATCAATTCCAAAGTGTCCTGCCAATCCTCCACTATGCTTTTCCTTCACCAAGTTATCTCTCATTGAAATCCGGGGTATACACAAGTGATTTCCTCTAAACAACTTATCCTCTTGAATAAAATAATGCAACCACTAACTTCTATCCTCCAAAACTGGTTCTTTACATGCTCTCCAAGGTTCTGCAAAATTCGGGTCTTCCTCATACAAGTTCTTCAATTCATCAAATCCTAATACCTCCACTTTCATCTGTGTTGATAAATTCCTTCTCCTACTCAAAGCATCAACAAATCTATTTGAATTTCCACTCCTATCTTTCAAAACAAAAGTATAACTCTGCAAGAATTCCACCCATCTCATGTGTTTTTGGTTTAACTTACCTTGACTGTTCAAGTATTACAAAGCCTGATGATCCATATACAACACAAAATCCTTAGACAACAAGTAATGTCTCCAATTATTCAAGGCTTGAACTATGGCATAAAACTCTTGATCATACATTGAATACCTTTTCCTTGCATCATTCAACTTCTCATTGAAATAAGCTACTGGTCTTCCTTCTTGACTTAACACTGCTCCAATTGCATTTCCACTTGCATCACAGTCTGCCTAAAATACCTTACTAAAGTCTGGTAAAGCCAACACAGGTTGCTCAATCACCTTCTATTTTAACAACTCAAAACTTATGTATTCTCTAGATGTCCATCTAAAATCCTTCTTATCTCCTCTCATTGTTTTTGTCATAGGACTGCAAATAGAACTGATATTCCTAATGAAATTTCGGTAGAAACTAGCCAATCCATGAAATGATCTTACCTCTCCAATTATTTCAGGTATAGGCCATTCAAAAATTGCTCTTACCTTCTCAGGATCCATCTTCAATTCATTCATAGATATCACAAACCAAATATATACCAATTCCTCCTTCATAAAACTACACTTCTTAATGTTTATCAGCAACTGCTCTTCTCTTAATCTTTGAAAAACTTGTCTTATATGCAACAAATGTTCTTCTCTAGTCATACTAAAAATCAAGATGCCATCCAAATAGATAATCAAATACTTACCCAATAATTTCTTCAATACTTCATTCATCAACCTCATGAAATTAATCGGTGCATTTGTTAGTCCAAAAGGGATCACCGACCACTGATAAAAATCCTTCATTTGTCTTGAATGTTGTTTTCCACTCATCTCCTTCTCTGATTCTGATATGATTTTATCCACTCTTCAAATCTATCTTTGTAAAGTATTTAGCTCCACTGAAACAATCCATAATGTCATCCATCTAGGGAAAAGGAAATCTATACCTCACTATGATCTTGGTTATGGATCTAGAGTATGTACACACCCTCCATTCTCCATCCTTCTTAGGTGCTAGCACTACAGGTACTGCACAAGGGATTAAGTTTCTTTGATCAAACCTTTTCTCAAAAAATCTTCCACTTGTTTGTTCAATTCTTCATTCTCTATCAGTGTCATCCAGTGTGCTTCTTTATTAGGTAAACTAGCTCCAAGAATTAGATCCATGCAATGACTAATACTCCTTACAGGTGGCAATTCATTAGGTACATTATCTAAAATGATAGCTTCATATTCTTCTAGCAACTCCTTTATCTGTTTTGGTTGTTCTTCTACATGCTTCAAGTCTTCAACCTTCTTAGGCACCAAGGCATAACACATGTTCTCATGTCTCAGTCCATCCAGAAATATCCTCCCATCAACCAAACAAATTCTAGCAGTCATGCAAAACTCAACTTTAGGAACATCCTCCAAGGGTAACAAAGTCTACTTCATCCCAATAGCAACAGTAGTGTATATGTTATTCTTTCCATCATGAATATCCTGTCTATCATACTGCCAAGGTCTTCCCAAAAAAATATGGCATACATCCATAGGCATGATATCAAACAAAACTTCATCATGATAATTTCCTATCTTCAATTTCACCAAACATTGTTCACTTACCAATATCTTATGCTCATCTTGAATCCAAGCTATCTAATAAAGCTTCAGGTGTTTCAATATTTCCAACTTCAATTTGATCACCATTTATTTAGAATCCAGGTTCTCTGAGCTTCCACTATCAATTATAACTTTACAACATTTACCAGCTACCTTGCATCTGGTTCGAAACAAATTCTTTCTCTACAATGATTCCTTCTCCAATTCACTTTGACATAATACTATCCTATTCACCAACACTTCTCCTTCTTCTAGTTGATTAGGTTATCCATCATGATTCTCCTCAATAAATTTTGTTCTTCTATTGGTCTTAGTCTTTCTGCTTGTCTCTCCCTATTTGCATTCAAAGGATCTATGTCCTTCTCCACCACATTTGAAACAAGTTCCCTTGAATACTATTTTCTCCTATCCTCTATCATCTTTTCTATATCCTTCATTTTGGTAACCACCATATCCTCTTCTTCGATATGAATTATCATTCTTACTAACCTCCTTATCCTTGTTCTGATCTAGAAAAGATCCTCTTCCTCCTCCAGTCAAAATTCTTCCTCTCTAAAATCTTCCATCTCTTCCTCTCTATCTCTGCTCATTTCTTTTGTTTAGCTTCTCTTCTGATTCTAGGGCACATTGATATGCTTCTTCCACACTCAACAAATTAATCAAACTGATCTCATTTTGTATAGATGACCTCAAACCATTTACATATCTGGCTACTTGCTCAATCTCATCCTCTAAATGTCTAGATCTGATGTTCAACTTATAGAACTCCTCAGTATACTCTAACACACTTGTTTCCTTCTATTTCAGATTCTACAACTTATTGAACAAACTGATATGATAGTCAGTTAGCATGAACTTTGTCTTCATCTTATTCACCATCTGATCCCATGATCTTATCTTATCCTATCTATCTACAAATGTTCCCACCAAAGGGATGCATGTCCTCTCAATTTTGTACAAGAAATTTCACCTTCTTATCTTTTTGGGTACCTTCAAAATCAAAGTACTTTTCTATCTATGTTATCCAATCTAGAAATTCATCTAAATCCAACTTACCATTATAATCTAGTGCATTGAAATGTGGTTTAGTGTTTACGCCAGTTAGGGCTCTTATGAACCTTTCTTCTCCTTGATCAAGGCTAGGTTTCTCTTCTCTTGCAACTTATTCATGTTCTTCTACTTCTTCATCACTCACATCATCAACTGGTTGAGCTATCCTCTGGGTCATTTCAATTGCTTCCAATCTAGGAGAAATTCCTCTCAACATCTCCATTACAGCTGGATCTACATTTCCATGCGCTCCATTTTCTCTACCATTTCTTCTTCCTGACATCTTTACACAAGTCTTCTGTAGTTGTAGGTTGGATCCTCATTCCACCACCCCACAAAAAATATTCAACAAGACTACACAAACTCTGACGATCTCACAAGGAACAAATCTCGCTCTGATACCAATCTGGTGCAATCACTGTAGGAGGGTCCTCAAAGAGAACAATTTGGACCATGCAACTAGAGTAACACGATAGAAGCAACACAAAACATGGAGGAAAATGAATATACAAATATTCTTATTATCAAAAATGTCGATTACATATAGTTGGCCACATCCTGGCTTACAAATTCAGCTCATAGGTCTACATACAACATCCTCAAAATTATAGTGCTCATACATGCGAGAAAAAATCTCACAGATCAAATTCTATATACATCCTAAAATACTTGATCTTGATTCACTTCCCATTCTAATGATCTATTACAAGCTTTATATCATATATGTGGGTCAAGAAATATGTGCATCGGCCAAAGATCATTACAATCTCAGATGAAGGAAATGTAACGTGTGCAAGAATAGGTTGGCCTCAAATTTGAATTTCTTCCATGATAGATGCGCATGATGAAGTGTGGACCTAAGATTAAGGTTGAGGAAACTCCACATAATAGATTAAAACACACCGTGAGGATCCACAAGCTATGGGGAGGATCCACGATCAATCAAACTAGTTGTTAGGCTTTGAGATTATTCTGAAGCTAGTTCCAAAAACTATCACTCAATCTAGAAGTGATAAATTGTCAGAAAAATATCTAATAGATCTGAAAAACTTGGAATAAGGCAATTGAACATGTCCATGATGAAACCATAGATCAATAAGGTTTGGTGAGAAAACATGTAGAAATACCGGATATACCAACTTGAACAAGAACATAACAAGAAAAAAACTAAATGAAGATATTTTTGGTTGATTTAAGATTGCCAAGAACCAAGGATGCTCCTACATAAAATATGTACCTACCAAGGAACAAATTGCTGATTTATTCACTAAGACCTTTTCGAGGGATACTTTTGAGTATCTTAGGGGGAAGTTAGGGGTTACTGCTCCTCCTTCCTTGAACTAGGTACACATGGAGATGCATCAGTCCAGTGGATACATAAATTCTTTTTGATCTAGACTGATGATTGTGGTCTACCCCTCAAGAGGAATAAAGAGATTCATTGTTGTAGTATGTGATGTGGATGCACTCTTAAGGGGGAGTGATCAAAACCTTATAAGGCAAGAGTGGTCAAAGGGGGAGAGAAATTCATGTGAAAAAATTGAAAAGGGAGAGAGATTATTGTAAGTTGAAGAGAGAAGAAGAAGCAGGATATTGTGTATGTTGTCTTTTATGGTTTTTCATATCATGTGTTGCCATCAATGACAAAGAGGGAGATTGTTGCAAGTATGGATGTGTTTGGTGGTGTTTTTATTAATGTTGTCATTAATGTCAACACAATTTAGGTTGATTGTAGATGGTACTTGTATAGTTGAGATACTATAGAAGTGTTTAGAGTACATGGAGCTATATTTATGAAGTTTTAATTGTGTCTTTGCCAAGTGCTTTTGAGAAAATTTAAAAAATAATGAAGGCAGTGTTGAGTGTGCTCTAGTATTGTGCTCTGCGTTTGTTCTGTGTTGATCTTATGCCTGTATGGATCTGTGATATTGTTCATGAGCTTCAGAAGATAAAATATTATAATTTTTAGCTTTTGGATATTGGAGAGTGGAAGATATGTTCACCGATATGTGAACTGGTTTGACAGAACTATGTGTTTGTGGACTAGGAGAAATGTTTTGGCTCCATAGTCTTCTGGTGTTTTGTTTCAGATCTTGCAGATTTGGGATATGATTCATACAAATTTTTTCTATGTTCTAACAAATGTTCTTATGATTGGGAGCTCCGAAAGACTTGCTCCAGAGCTCCTATGTGTTGTTGGTTGGTCCGGTTGGACTGTTGAAGAATGTTCTATGCATGATTTTTGTTGTTGTTGTTGTGGATGTATCTAAAGGTTTCTTAGAGATGGTTAAATTTCTAGTGAAGTGTGTTGAGTGATCCAAGTGTGATCATCTTGTTGGAGATGTGTGTACTTCAAAGATAATTGGTGTTTTCATTAGGTTTGGTCAACCTGGTGTCTACACATTACATAAATATTTTGCATCAAATTAAGGAAGCATGTGATTGATCCAAGATATTATTTTGGGTCCTAATTAAATGTGTAATTGGTCCTCTCTCATTCTTATCCACCACCAGAATGTTGAGTAGCTGACCTAATTTGAATTTATAAATTGAAGGATGTTTATCTGACCTTGGAGAATTCTTCTAGGGTTGAAGATGGTATAAAATCAATTCAAGATGGTGTGAATCGAAGAACAAGCAAGTGAAGTGTGCGAACAAGTGTGAAAAGAAAAGTGTATAAGAGCAACTCAAGGCAACCGTACTTTGATTTGTTAGATTCCTGAAAGTAGTGAGTTGATGGTTTCTGAAATCTTCTGATCAAGCTATGAATGAGTGGAACCTTTTGTGGTGGATCTTTATTTATCTTTCTTTTTCTATAGGCAATGAGCCTGCTTCTAGATAGTGAGTCCTATTGTAGGCAATGAGCCTTTGTATCTGGCTAGTGAGCCCTCTAGTTGTGAGCCTTTGTATTAGATATTGAATTATTACTATATTGTGAGCTAATCCTCATTGTGGTTTTCCCTCATTGGATTTTCCACATAAATATGGTGTCTCTAGTGTTTTCTTTCTATTATTTGAATTTCATGTTTACACTTAATAAAATATTGAGTTAAAGTGGAATTGATTAAGTAAAGAAGTTTGATACAATAGATTCACCCCCCTCCCCTCTCAGTTGTCTTGTGTATTTCAAAAGTGAATCATTTGTACCAAGTTAAAACATAAAACCCTCAGCGGTAATCAGATCCACATGCATTCATTAAACCCTTAATCCGTTATAATGTTTAAACATAAAAAGAAGATAGCATAAATTGAAACAACCAACACCATACATAAGAGAACACCAGATTTATGTGGAAAACCCAATGAGGGAAAAAAAATGGTGAGGATTATCTCACATATAAGTAATTGAAAAAATTGATACATGGAGGCTCACTGCCAGAATAGGACAAACTATCCTGAAAGACTCACAATAGGCTCACTACCAAAATAAAAAGAAGAAAAAAGATAGAATATTATACAAAGAACATTATCTCCATGCAACAGGGATTCCACCACAATAGATTCACCAACACTAGTAGTCTTCAATAGATCAAGATACCTCAACTCACTACATTTAGTAATCTTGCATTATATCTCACACTACAATTGAAAATCTTGCACTTAATTTCTCAACACAACACTCAAATCTAGTCCACACTTCACCTCACATCAATTTGCCTTGCTTTTATACAATCTGCAACTTGAAAAACATCTTCAAGTTAGATACACTCTTCTTGCATTTTACAAATTCAAATTAGGTTGACACTAAAAATTCCTATGGTGGATAGGAATAAAAAGTAGACCAAAACAAAACCTAGCTAGGACTCAAATCAACTCTCATACCCCATATTCCTTCATTAATGTTCAAACATCTTTGAATGTACTATAAACACTAGGTCGACCATTAGCTGTCCAAACACCATTAAACTTTGAATTACATGCTTCTTCAAACCCAAGGACGACTTATGAACCACATACCATGCTTCATCATGATATAGAATATTCCTCTATCCTCCTCAAATCCATAAAACTCCTTCACAACAACTCACATCATTAGAATGTACACACTCAGTACACTCAAAATACACTACCAAACACTACAACTCTAAGATCCAAATTTCAGAGTACCAAACCATAAATCCTCTAGACACATGCAAGAGATCAACCTCATCAACGTACCTTTAGAATCATGAGACCTGAAGAAAAAATGTGGAGAAACATGAAGAAAATAAATTTCTCCCAAACACTTCTATAAGTAACACTGCAAAACTAGTTCACACACTGGTGAACATAACTTCCTCTGACCATCAATCCTGAAGCCAAAATTCTAGATATAGATGTTGTCAATCATGATTGCACCCTATCCATGATAAACCTAACTATCCTATTGAAACATGGAAACACTCTCAAATTTTGGGTAATCTATGGTAAGAGTGAATCTCTAGAGCATGTTGGTTCCCCTGGAAGATCACCTAATCTAAATGACTTCCTGAGGAAAGGGCTAGGAGGAAAACTTGAAAATAAAATCCTAAAACCTAAGGATGATTCACCATAATTTTAAATTGACTTTGATGATTCTAATCACAAACAATTCCTCAAAAATTTAACCCTCACAATCTCACTTGAAACATACAATTCAACAGTAATTTGTATGAAGGTTTGAACTGAATACAATCACACAACCTGAATTATATGAAATTTTGCACAGAAACTTAGAATAATAAGACATAAAAGGATTCAATGTTTCAAATCACAATGACATCAAATTGATATTGCAAACATGAGACAAAATATGAGAAGGAAATCGTTGTTGTTTATTGAAAATGAAGGAGTATGCCAGATCAAAATATGAGTACAAAAGTGTTTTCAAAACTCTCTACAAATGAACAAGAGAGCAAGAAACAATAATCTGAACTGAGAAAAAAATATTTTTTTCTCCAACTTATATCTCCCAAGTGTCTCCAATAGTGAGAATAGAAAAATCTAAGTGAAAATCTCTCCAAAATAGCAACTGTAGACATAAAATGGACCTAGGTCTGCGAACTCAATTTTCTCATTAAATCCTCTAAACATAATTTGATTATGTCCCTCTGTCCAAATTTAACTATTAATTAAATAATGATCAAATATATAATTAATTCACCTCTCTTATTCTTCTTGACTATTTAAATAAATCACATTTATTTAAATAAATACAACACTAATGTCTAATGTCCTCTTTAAATTAAAATAAATTATTAAATTTATCTAATTAATCCATTATTTCCCTCCTAATTATTTAAATAAATATATTTTATTTAAATGTGTCTCTAATATTGAAGTCTTCTCATAATTAAATAAATTCCTTATAATTTATTTAATTGTTAACCCACTTCTTCCATAGTTAAATAATTTAAAATTATTTATTTATTTGTCTCATTTAATTCTTTTCCAAATTTAAATAAAATAATTTATTTGAATTTCCCTCTTTTCAAGTAAATAATTTAATTATTATTTACTATCACATGACTCCACCATTTTGAATTAAATTAATATTAAATTCAAAATAGCATTTCGCTCCACAAATTAAGTAATTTCTAAAATTACTTGATTTTCTAACTCATCATTTTTCTAATCTTATCTCCCTGTCACACATATTCTCATTCCTTGATTTAATTGCTTAAATTAAATCTTGTCCACTCATTTCAAATTTCACTCTAAAGTTTCCCTAACTCTAATTGTGGGTTGTTATTTTGAATCTTGACCTTTGATTCTAGGGCACTTCTTAATCTTCAATCTTGTCCATTCATCCAAAATTGCATTTTCTATAAAATGGCAATTTTGTTCTCATTTTGACATCTTGCAAATCTTGAATCTTACACACTTTTCAAATCTTGAATCTTGAATCTCTTATTTGCTTGTCTTCATCTTTGTCATTTTGTTAATTGGTTTGCATGTAAAACTTATTTTTCTTGCATAATCATTTGAGAATCCTTAACACTTGCTTAGGACTAGTCATTATCAATAGATTGCTTATCATAAATATGAGGGAAAAATCACACTTTTAGCAAGTTGAGAAGGTATAATGGAGGTCAGCCATGGAGAATGAAGACACTTTAGGTGAGATTATTCCATTAGTTTTCATTTATTCCTTTGCACTCCATTATTTACTTTGGGATTTTACGTTGCATATGATTTGCTAACTCTAGGAAAATTTCCTCAATTACATTGGTGAACCCGACATTTTTAAAAACACATTTTTTGCAGATTTCTATATGATTTTGTCTTGTTTGTAGGTACAGGTACGAAATGCCACAATCAAAACTTTTTGAGATGTAGTCACCCTGTCATGCCGCATTTGCTTTCGAAAATGATGCAAGCACTTTGTCGTGACACATCTGACCCGCATAATGATGCTTTTGAATTCATGAGCCACATTCGCCATTCGAAATGATGCATCTTCTTTTCCAAGCCACATTCACTTTGTTGCGATGCAATCGCCTGGTAAATAGTTGCTTTTAGATTTTTCTATATTTCCTACTTTTTCTGTTTAAATAGATTAAATATTTCTGGGATTACTCATCTATTTGTGATAGCATGTGCCAAGTTGAAGTCTAACCCCTTTGTTTTTTGTTTATTTCTATAATTTTAATCAATCAAACAAACAAAGTTTCATTACAATTCATGAGTTAAAATGAACATTCATACATACTTATTGGGTTAAAAATAACACAACCATGCATGTTCACTCATTGGATTAAAATAAATTTGCATATCTCCATAGCATTGGATTAAAATGAACACTTGCATGCCTCACACTACAAACGGTTAAAATGAACACTTGCTTGCCCACACTACACATGGTTAAAATGAACAAGTGTTTGAAGTACTTTGTGATTTAGTAACTATATCCTAAGTGTGTATACAATTCTCTTGCGCCTTGTGTGATCTGGAGAAACAAAAATACTAATGAGTTGGTTACTTTATCACCCTTCATACTTCAATTTGGGATTAAAATGAACAATCTTGCTAGTGTGAGCCTAGTACATTGCATGTGTTCTCTCTTTGTTTAGGCAAACAAACATTGAGCGAACTACACATGTACTTACTCACTATTATTTATCTTAGGAATTAGGCCTACCTTGGTGGGAAAAAAGTACTCACCCCAAGGTGAATCAAACCGACAACAAAGCTCTTTAGCCGAGCTACTTCCGATCAGTATACAAATGTGAATCCTACTAGAAAGCTTAGGATTACGAGTGTGGATGTGTCACATGGAAAAAGTAGAATTCCCCAAAACCTTGTTGAGTGTAACCTCTTCAGGCTGGAATTGATCCTTTAAGAGAAACATTTCCTGATCCTACCAATCAAACAAGCCAATCACACAATGCAAACAATGCTTCCATGGGAGCCACCACACAAAATTTCATCAACACCATTAATGCTACCTCCCTTGGTGCAACTACCACCCATACTACAACCAATACATCCAATGTGGTAAACACAATGTCTATTGGGGGATCATCAACCCAAAAAAGCACCACATCACATTCCATCCCTCAACAAACATCCATAGTTTCCTCACAAACTATTGGATCAACATTGGGGATTTCATCTAGCACAATGGGCACCAACACACCAAACCTATTTGGAGCTTCATCTAGCTCCATGGGGACATCAACAAACCTCTTACTCGGTTCCTCTAATACAATGGCAACAAACTCATCAAACCCCTTTGGGAAGAATAAACGAAGAGTTTCCATCCAAGGAACTCAACTGAATCTCCCAAATTCATCACAGGTCAACACCAACATTCCCTTGAGACAAAATACCAATATTTGACAAGGCCATACTTATCTATTTGGGAAAGGCAATCAAGGCACCCAATATACAACTCAATTTGGTAATTAACATGCTCAAGGCCAGCAAGGTCCTCAAATTCAATCCAATATGGCTGGAACCCACATCCCAACTTATGCTTCTCAAGTCCATACACAACAACAAATCCCTAATCAAAACATTCATTTCCAATAACCACCAAATCAGAACACTCAATTTTCTCACCAACAACACATTACAAATCAACACATCTTATCACAATAACTGGGAGATTAGGTCATACCTATCACCAACGTGTGTGATGCTACAAACAACCCAATTATGGAGGCACTCACACTCAAAATTTTTGCTCTGCAAACATAGGTGGAAACCTTGCAACTGTCAAACAAGAAGCCTTACATGTCATATGACCTATGTCCATATCTGTTCGACACAACCTTGTATATGCCACCATTCCCTCTAGGATATATGGTGCCACACTTCCCTAAATACAAAGGAAAAACCAATCCCGTTGAACACATAAGAGAATTCACTACCAGTTGCATGGAAATTGCCTATGAACACACTTATTTAATGAGACTCTTCTCTAGAAGTCTCACAGGTCATGCACTGGAATGGTTTGCACAATTTCCTAAAGGAATTAAATCATGGGATGAATTGGCCAACAAGTTTGTTGAAAATTATGCCTATAACATTGATACGGATATTGGCATCGCATCATTATGCCAACTCACTCAGGAGGACACAGGTGAGACTTTTATCCCATTCTTCCAAGGATGGAGAAACCTAGCAAGCCGATGTATTGTAGAAATACCCGAAAAGGAGAAAGTCACCATGTTTGTACAAAATCTCCTTGGACCACTCAGATATGGCTTACAAGTCCATTTATGCACCACCTTTATTGACCTTGTCGAAAAGGGTGTTCAACTTGAAAAGGACTTACTTGCCAAAGGCCAACTAAAGTATGGCAGAAAAAAAATGAACACTACCACAAACACCAACCCAAGTACTTCCAATGACAAAAACAAATATTGGGTTAAAAATAAACACATCACCAATGATGTTGTGGTCGATGTGAAAACAATCAATGCAACAGGTCCTATCCTCGCAATCAAAGGAGTCCAAAATCAAAACGTACTTGTGATTACACCGACACCAATTGCTAATTCCATTCAAAACAATCCTCCTCAGTCAAATCAAATGTAACCACGTCAAACACGAAAATTTCAAAAATGTGCATACACCCCCTTGGGTGAGCCCATCGAAGTTATCTTGAAGAAACTTATTCAAAATGGTTCTATAACTTTGGAAGAACCTAAAGTGTATGACCTTGGTTAATTTAAGCCATCAATGATGGGATGATAATGAATTATGTGACTACCATCGTGTTAAAGGGAATAAAACTTCCTCTTTTCACCAACTCCAAAATATTGTCCAAGATCCTATTGAAAACCACACCATTGAGTTGGGAGGTCAACCATTTGCATCTAATGCATACCATACAATCCATAAGAACCCACTACAGGACCATGGTTTAGATAACCCCTCATCACTTGACATAAACAATAATAACAATCAAGCCAGTTATGTCTATACTTCTTTCGATTATTCTGTTAGTCCCATGATTAATAATCTTCGTACTACTAATGAATACAAATGCGTCAATACCATTACTATTAAAAAAGACCTAGAATGAAATGTCACTACATGCAAAGGTAAGGTCACCATCCTAGGACCCTCTACTCATTAGCCTAAGATTACCATACCAGGTCCATCTTCTAAATAATCAAAACCCAATACAGAGTTTAACCTTATCGAGCAATTGAATAAAACACCAGCTCAAATATCCATCCTTGAATTACTCCGCATTTTGCCCGCGCATAAGGCCATCTTGGATAAATTCTTTCAAGAGTCTTCCATCCCAAACAATATTGATGTCAACCATTTCGAAACTATGGTTGGATATTTGACTTGGCCTCATCATATTACTTTTTTAGACCAGGACTATTCCTCACCTAAACCATCTCATAACGATGCCCTGCATATCGAGGTTTTTATCCATAGGCATAAGGTTAGATGAGTCCTAGTAGATGGCAAAGCAGGGTTGAACATCTGCTCTTTAAAATTGGTTAAAGCTCTTGGCTTCTCTGATGCTTGTGAGGATGCTACCAAGAGTATTGTGATAACATCATATGATGATGAAGAACATGCTTCTAAAGGCATCATCACACTTCCAATTCATGTGGAACCAGTTATCATAGAGAAAACATGCCAAGTCTTGGATCGTGATATACATTACAATATCTTACTTGGTCGTCCATGGATTCATGCTCTAAAGGCCATTCCTTCCACATACCATGAATGTCTAAAATTCCCTTTTGATGGCACCAAAATTACTATCTCAGGGGATCCTTACCCATTTCAATACTGTACCAACCTGAGAGCCACTGCCGAGCACTAGGTGTCTATCAATCGAGAGGCTTCAGCTTCCACATCTTCTAAATACATTGACCCATACACACTCACCAAGTCATCCATATCCATTCCATCACCTTCCACCGCACCATCCTCCTTGACCTCCATACCAAGTACTGACCTTCAAATATAGGACGTTGGCTGTGGAGAATTCAAATTGAATATGGCTTATTGTATGACAACAATACCCAAGCCACCTAAAGTCTATGGTCGACCTTGTTTCAGTAGAGCCTAAGAAAACTTTCAAGGTTTCTTTGAAAAGGGTCTTCACACTATGGGGAGACATGATTGATGAATCCATTATCGAGATATTTGATTGGATCTACAAGGACCCAAAAGGATTACCCTCACTACCGGTACATATCTATATAAAACCCTACAAAATATGTAAAGCTCATGGTTTGGATGGAACTAGTGGCCTTGGACCAAACAATAATGGAAGGAGAGAGCCTATAATCATTTCTAAGAGACCAAAGTATATAGGGCTGGGGTTTGAACAACTTGAAATTGATGATTGACTTACCTATGTACTTTCCAGTAAGAACGTAATGACTCTTGAAAGTGTTGAGACATGCAAAGAATCCCCTACCAAAACTGACTCTCATGAATGGGAATGGGGATCTGATAGAACCCTAAGTTAATTTGATATTAATGAACTATTCCTAGAACTCGACCATCTCCCTTTTGGGGAAATATTTAGACAAATGTACAACATTGACCCTATAGACCTGCATTCTAAACATAAAGAATGGGTAAGCATCCCTTAGGACCCAAATGAGCATAAACTGTCATCGGTAACATCTACATCATCCTGCCCCATTCCCAAGCCCACCTAGAAGCTCGACATGCCTGAACATATTGTACATGCCTCTAAATTACCATCCATTGATTTTGGCATTGATTCATTTGTCCCATATTATGACCAAAAGCATAACTCATTTGACTCTGAAGATGGTCCTTGGATCGAATCTAACTGGGAAAGTGAAGAAAATTCTTCCTTCACACTTGAGGCTTCCATTTGCATGCTTTCTACATCCTCCCCCTCCTTTACCAACACTGATGATAAGATTTCCCTTGTCTACCAACAACTCATTGATTGGGACCAAAAAGACCCACCCGCTATGGATATCTTTTAGAATGACGAGGCCATTACAGAATTCATGGGACTCCACAAGGGCATACCAAGTGGTGATCACAAGGCAAGATTCTCTATTGATCTAGATTGTGCAGTGTACTTTGGGGAATTTGTGTAATCCTCTAGTCGCAAAAATACAAAAAATAAAACAAAAAAAGACATGTCTTTAGGTGAAAATCGCAAGGCACCTTTTGACAATTCAATAGTAAAAATAAAGGACGTATCCAAAGGTGAAAACCTCTTTGAGGTGCCTAAGGATGGAGGATTGGACTTTCTTCCTGTAACACATGAAAAATCAGCAATGCTTATTAAAGACACTATAGAAGTTAACATAGCTACACCAGAGAATCCCAAAATGGTTCTCTTTGCTACATCATTGATAGAAGAAGAAAAACCTAAATTCAAACAATTATTCTTGGAAAGAATAGTTAACTTTGCATGGTCATATGCTAACATGCTAGGGCTGGACCCCGAGTTAGTATTGCACCATCTTCCTTTAATTCTAGGTATCAAACCAATCAAGCATAAATTACGAAAAATGCATTTGTAGATCGCGTTACTTGTGAAGGCTGAACTAAAAAAATTACTGGTTGTTGGATAATAAGATTAATAGATTATGTTGAATGGATTTCCAACCTTGTCCCTATCACTAAGCCAAATGGGCAGATTTGCATTTGTACAGACTTCAAATATTTAAACAAGGCCTATCCAAAAGATGATTTCCCATTACCAAACATAGACATTATTGCTTATCTTACCATGGGATACAAGATGTTGTCCCTCATGGATGGTTTTTCAGGCTACAATCAAATACGCATCGCCCCTGAGGATCAGCACAAAATGATATTCACATGTCCATGGGGAACATACTGTTGGAACATCATGCCTTTCGGCCTAAAGAATGCAGGTGCCACATACCACAGATCCATGACAATAATATTCCATGATCTCATGCATACTTTAATGGAAGATTATGTGGATAACCTCTTGGCCAAATATTTGACATGGAAAGATCATATCAAGGTCCTAGACAAATTTTTTAGGCGGCTAGAAGAATAAAACCTTCGTTTGAACCCAAAGAAATGTGTTTTTGGGGTTACTTCAGGAAAACTATTGGGCTACATAGTTTCATGAAGAGGCATAGAATCTGACCATGCAAAAGTAAAAGAAATATTAAACATGCCTCCATCAAAAGGAATTAGTGAGCTAAGGACACTACATGGCAGATTACAGTCCATCTAACGCTTCATTGCTCAGCTAGCAGACAAATATTAGCCATTTCAATACCTATTGCATAAAAGTATCCCCTTTGTGTGGACAGATAAATGCCAAAATACCTTCGAACAAATCAAAGAATATCTATTGAAACCACCTATCCTCATGCCTCCCATTGAAGGAAAACCTTTGATCATGTATGTCTCTGCAACCACCAACGCACTGGGGGTATAATTGGCACAAAATGACAATGAAGAAAAATAAAGAGCCATATACTACATCAGTTGCACACTGATCAGATAAAAACTCAATTACACATTTGTGGAATGTGTCTATCTTTCAGTTGTCTTTGTGGCCCAAAAATTAAGACATTACATGTTGAATCACCAAACACAGTTGGTATCAAAGATTGATCCACTAAAGTATCTTCTAAGCTAGGCAGCATTGATAGGTCGATTGGAAAAATGGGTCATGATTTTGAGTGAATACGACATACAATATGTGTAGCACAAGTCAATAAAAGGATAGGTAATAGATGATCAACTTGTAGATGCACCCATCCAAGGCATTCATCCATTGATAGCTGATTTTCCTAATGAGTCTATCTTTCACGCGGAACCTACATCACCTTGGAAACTATATTTTGATAGGTCTCATACTAGTCATGGCTCAAGAGCTGGTATCTTATTCATCACACCGCAAGGGGATTCCATTCCTAAAGCATTATGGATCACCTTCCCTTGTACTAATAATATTGCAAAATATGAGGCACTGGTCACATGACTCAAAATGGCAATAAAATGGAAAATTCAGACATTGCTAGTATTTGGGGATTCTCAATTAGTTATCAACCAAGTGAATGATGATTATGAAACAAAGGATGAAAATTTGTTGCCCTACAAGTGAATGGTGGATAGATTCCTGACCTATTTTAGCTTGATCACCTTTGAAAAAATCCCTAGGGCACAAAATAAGGTAGCAGACACAATAGCAACTATTGGATCTCTCTTGGAAATCCCCAAAAATGTGTCACAATTCAACTTTTTAGTGGAACAATTGTTGGTTCCCACATAGGATGTTCTAGAGTCAGAAATGGTTTGTGAACTTGTTGGTCCCATCCAACCTTGGTATCAGTACATGTATGATTATCTTAAGTCCTAGACCCTTTGACCCAACTTATCCAATAATCAATGCAAATCCTTCATCTAAAAATCCGCTCGATACACCATCGTCAGTGACACCCTTTACCGCCATAGCTTTGAAAACACCCTTCTTCACTGTCTCGACACTGATGAAGCTCACACAAATTTATGTGAGGTACATGAGGGTATATGCAGATCTCATTTGAGTGGCCCAACTCTAGCTAGAAAAGTCACCAGACTTGGGTATTAGTGGCCGACACTAGAAAACATATGCTCTTCAATTTGTCAGAACATGTTGTAAATTTTAGGTGCACAATGATCTAATCCACGCACATGCATAGGAGCTGAGACTGGTCACTTATTCATGGCCCTTCACACAATGAGGAATCGACCTTGTGGGAAAAATCCATCCATCTTCCTCCAATGGCCATAAGTTCATCATCACTACCACTGAGTACTTCACTAAGTGGATTGAAGCAGTCCCCGTCACATACATCACTGGTAAGCAGATCTCAAAATTTATCCTTAATTACATCATCTACTGATATGGTGTTCCATAGTCCATCATCACAGATAACGGTCATCCGTTCAAAAATCAAGACGTCTGCGAACTCCGTGAACACTTCCACATCCAACACCATTTCTCCATGGCATATTATCCACAGGGCAATAGTCAAGTTGAGGCATCCAATAAAACAATTCTTCACATTCTTAAGAAGACCATCAATGACGCTGGCCGAGATTGGCATCTACAACTCAATGCTACCTTGTGGGCTTACCATACCAGCATCCGCACACCCACTGGAGCCACTCCATTTTCCTTGGTCTACGGATCAAAATCTATATTTCCCATTGAGGTCAAAATTCCTTCTCTCTGAGTCTCATTGAAGAGAATTATCGACGACAAAGAATACAGATAGTCCCACCTACATGAGCTAGAAATTTTGCAAGAAAGAAGATAAAATGCCTTGAACCACTTACAAGCATATCAAAATCATCTTTGCGCTATAATAAAAGAGTGATGGTCAAAAAATTTGAAATTGGTGACTTGGTCCTCATGTAGAATCCAAGAAATCAGGATGATCGTGAGAAGCCTATAATTGGCTTGGTCCTTATATCATTACTACAACATTTGGTTCTGGTGCTTATCAATTAGCCATGCCTGATGAAGAATACCTGACAAAACCCATCAACAACCTTCATCTACGAAATTTCTATACATAGCATCAGAGAGCTTGGTTGAAACCTTAAAAAGACAAAAAAATTGAAAAATCAAGAAAAAATCATCACCTCGATGAAAACTTGGCAAACAGGCATCTTGGTGACACCAAAAAAATCAAAAAAAGGAAAAAATAGTAAAAATAAATAAATTCATCCAATAGTGAAAACCTGGCAAATAGGCGCTTTGGATAAGTACTATGGTGAAAACCTGGTAAATAGGTGCCATGTGTAGTCGATCATTGCTTGGCCATCTACTATCATTCCAATTGGCCTTCATCCACTTTACATAACCATGACATCCTAAAATTCATGACATTCTCCATCAGTCCTATCATTTCCACCCATGGCTAGCAGTGGTTGGCATTAAACCTTGCATATCCTTGCCTTTTATTCTACGCACACCCTTTTCCATGTCATTCTACTTAGGTAAAACCTAACCTTCCTGTAGGAAATACCTTTATCATTTGACTGCAGTGGATATCACACATGGTTCGAAAATTTGTAAAAAAGTCATAAAAATTAGGAAAAGTCTTGAAAAAAGTCATAAAAATTAGAAAAAGTCCTGAAAAAAGTCATAAAAATTAGAAAATGTCCTGAAGAAAACACAAAAACATTCAAAAAAATATCAAAAATTTCAAAAACAACATCGATGTTTTTCTTGTGAGTTATTACAGTCAGTCTCTATCATGGTCTGAACTACGTTGTCTCTGTGCATTTTCTACATAGGCAAGATTCATCTTTGAATCCCTGAAACACTAGGTCTATCCTTTTAGGTTTGTCAAAATAAAATCAGGACTCAATCTTCTGTCCTTCAGACAAAGTCATTGGTCATGTCAAACTATGAGGTCTCTGAGTGCACGACATAGGCAAGGCCATCAATCAATGAGCCCCCGAGGCCACACTAGGTCAGTCCATTAGGGTTCATGGCACTGCATTTTCACACACGTCAAATATCTTCAAATCAATCGAATCATTCAACCAAAATAGAAAATCTATCAAAAAACTTCAACAGTCTTTTTGGCCAACATTTCAATCAAACCTACATGTCAGCACTGGCATGTGGTCAAATTAATCATCTAATCAAATTTTATCAAGGCAAGTCAACCTATCAATCACGGGTCTCCTTCAAATATGTCCTTCTGAAGAATAACCCTTGTCATTCATTCTTTTGGATGTGTCCTTCCAAAGCTTCATCATCATCATCTGGAATTTTGATTGATTCTCGCGACTCTGAGAATTGATCCTCTTGACATCAACATCATTCAGAATGTGTCTTTCCTGAATTTGGCATCACTCGACATTTGGCAACCTAGATCTCATCAACTTTGACATTTCGACATCAATACACTTGGAAAAAACTATTTGTCTTTTGATGGTCATCATGATACTAGTTCCTTGCATCAGGGGAGCCACGATGTATCATGATGATTGTCCTTGTCCTTTTGATCATCTTGTTGCTAGTTTCTCGAGGATGTCCTGACTTCAAGATTTAGAGGAGCAACGATGGAGTACGATGATTTTCTTGTCTTTGATTTGGCTGTCATGTGGATAGTTTCTCGAGTATGTCTTGACTTCAGGATTTAGAGAAGCAACGACATTTCATGATTAGTCTTGTTTTTTTGTGGTTGGTTATGACAAAATGACTAGGGTCAATTGCATTCCTCGTATGAGTCATGATCATCCTTGTCTACGACTGCTTGTCTTAGGTGATGGTTCGACCTTGCACACTATTGATCTATGTCATATCATATTATTTGTTGGCCATTACAATAATCTTCCCAATGATGATTAAGAGCAACAACTATTATAGTACTATGGTAATTGTTGAAAGATTCTTGTTTCCGCACTAACATGCATATCTTTCTGTAAAGACATAAAAATGGCCTAGACCCGCAAACCACATTCTTCTATATCATGCTTCATCTCAACATAATTAAAATATTTAATTATGTCCTATAGTCTAATGTCAACTATTAATTAAATAATTCTTAATTATTTAATTAATTCACATCTTTTATTCCTCCCAGCTATTTAAATAAATAAATTACATTTATTATTTAAATACGTCGCTAAATGCTTATGTCACTCTATAATTAAGTAAATTCCTAAATTTATTTAATTATTACTTCCTCATGATTATTTAAATAAATAAACTTTATTTATTTATTTAATACGTCATTAATTATTTGTCTTCTCATAATTAAATAAATTCTTATTATTTATTTAATTATTATCCTCTCCAACTTTCTTTCTAATTTTAAATAGAATCATATTTAAAATTACCCACTATCTAATTTTCCTCCTTATTGATTTTCTTTCTAAATTTAAATAAAAGCATTTTATTTAAATTGGCAACTTCCCTCTTTCCAAGTAAATAATTTTAAATAATAATTATTTACTGTCACATGAATTCACCATTTTGGAATTAATTTAAAAGATTAGTTTCAAAATAGCATTTCTCTCCACAAATTAAGTTATTTCTAAAATAACTTGATTTTCTAATTCATCCTCTTGATTTTACTAATTTCATCTCAATATCACGTTCATTTTCCATCATTGATTTAATTTCCTAAATTAAATCTTGTCCACACATTTGAGGATTTTTACCCTAACCCTAATTGAGAGTTGCCATTTTGAATCTTAACCATTGATTCTAGGGAATTTCTCAATCTCTCATCTCATCCGTCCATCCAAAATTGCATTTTCTATAAAATGTCAATTTTGTCTTCATAATGACTCTCTTATTATCTCTGAATTCTTCTTCTTCTTCACTTCATTCTTTTTGTCTAACATTGTCTTTTGCAGATTTTTACATTGCATATAGAGATTAGTTTCTTACATACATTTTAGATCAAATCCTTGAACACTTGCTAGGTCTTTTCATAATCATAGTTGCTCACAAAGAAATATGAGGGCACATTCCATATTGCAGCAAATAGAGAAGGTACAATGAAGGTGAATCATGGAGATTTGAAGATTGGGTGAGATTTTTCCTAGTTTTCATTTTTTATATTTCCTTTGTTCTTTATTGTTTACTTAGGTTTGATTTTGTTTGTTTTAATGAAACTAACTTGAATACAGTACCCTATGTTACATTGGTGAACCCGACCCATTAACATGTTTTTGCAGGTTCTCGTATGACCTCGATTTTTGTTTTGTAGGTACAGGAGTACGAAACGACGCAACTACTAGTCTCTGCGATGCAAATGCTCTGTTGCGCCACATTTGCGCTCGCGAATGACGCATTCGACCTATTGCACTGCATTCGAGATCGCTAACGACGCATTCAACATATCACAATGCATTCGACACTTCGAGAGCTGCAACTGACCTTTTGCACCACATTTTCCAGAACCCGAATCGCAAATGGAATACTGAGCCACATCTGCTATTTCGCACCATAAATGACTGGTTATTTTCATTCTTAAATTATTGTATGGATATGACATGATTGTGACCAGTAGTTTTATTGATGTATGGAGATTAAAATGAACCAATCCTAGGATAGACAATTAAATTTGGAATTTATCAATCCTAGGATAGGCACCAAACTTTATTTTATGTTGGTTAAAATGAATCCAATGCTTGTTGTGAAGTGACATATTCACTTAGTGTAGACAATCGTCATTTGGATTTAAAACTGAACCATTTGTTTGTTGTGCTTGTTGGGTAATAGCTATATGCTCTCCCCTTTACTGGGTGATCAAAAAACCAGACTTACCTATTTCATCTTTATGCATTTAATGTTTTATTAAATCCTTTAGAAGGCCTGCCAAAGTGGGAAAAAGTACTCACCCTACGGGAATGACCTAAGTGGGAACAACCAAAGCCAGGTTTTCCAACCCACTATAATCAAAAGTGAATTTTGGAGAAACCCATATTCAATGGCAGTGAGAAAGATAACCATCCCCAAAATATTTGTTCTAAAGATTGGGAGGTCTTCTGAGGGAGTTTATCTATTTCCACGCTGAACAGAAACCTCTACTATGAACCATAGTGTAGAAAGCCATCCGTGTCACTATCCAAACATCATTTCAATCATAGTGCAAGGGGAGAGAAGAATCTGCCCCCAAGACACTCACCATATAATCACCACAGATTGTTTGCTCAAGGGATTGAGAAATCTAACCTTGAGTACACACTTGGAAAAGAAAAAAACATGGGCGCCCTCTAGGGGGTGACACGACTGTGTGATTGATGCAATTTTAAGCTGTGGGTTGTGATTACTATGATGACCCTTTGACCATTAAGAGTGAGTCTGCTTGAAGTGTCTTCTTGTTCAAATACCAGTGAAAATAAAAAGGGTCATGCTCGATCCTTGAACATACACTCAATGTTTTAGATTCTATGTCTTATTTAAATCAAAAAACTCAACAAATGAACATCAAACTTGCCTAAATCTAACACAAATTGGTCAACTTGCTGAAATTTATTCTGAGCCGCAATTGCTCTATTGAGCTGCAATCATCCTGTCAAATCGTAATTGCTCATTTTTGAGTTGCAATCACTCTGTTGAGCCATATTCATCATATTTCACTACAATTGCCTATTCATGAGTCACATATACTCTTCCAAGCCACAATAACCAATTGAAACACCACAATTTCCTATCATTCAATGCATTTTCTTTACTAAACACCACAATTGTTGTCACATCGTATTTGCAATCCTAAATGTTGTATTTTCCATTTTGCACAATACTTGCTAAAACCTACAATGCATATTCCATATTGCAATGCATTTGTCAAAATTTGAGACACATCGAACTACTTTGCAACGCATTTTCCTTCCTACAATGTAATTGCTTCCTGGAACGATGCATTTGCCTGTCAATTCAGAAAACATTATTACTGTTGGAACCCGAGACCAAGCATTTGTAAACCTCTTTTCTTCCAACAGTCCTTGTCCAAAACTAGGAGAACACTTGTCTGATTCATCCATCTTTGCATCTTTAATTTTCATTTAGCTTGCAATCCATCATCATCCTCATAGGAAAATTCTTAAATCCTCAAAAAAAATTTGCACACCTTTGGGATAGGCAAACTTTCCTTACTTTGTCAAATCTTTGTCTCAAAAATACATTGTCATTGGACCAAGTCAAAAAAAATCAGTCCTTAGTCATTGTCCTTAGGTGAGCTACTTCCAACTCATAAGTCTAGTATGGAAATCTCACCTTGTCATTTTGTCATCTTGTCACTTTATCCTTCAAACCAGTCCTTTGACAACCAAAATTGAGACATTGGCCAAACTTTGAATGGTTAGAAAACCTTTCCTAAAGGTCTTTTGAAATAAGACACTCCTTTTAGGCACTCATTACCACTTTTCATTTGACATTCCTTTTTGTCCTCATTATCACTTTGCATAGTCTTAGTCTCATTCCATCCACCATCATGTCTTCAAGTCACTATGACATGCTTGCTAGTCGAATTGAATGCCATTTCATTAGTAATGGTCAAGCAAAACTGGCTAGGGACTTCAAAACACTATACCTCCAATCCAAGTCCAAATTCACCTCAACCTCTAGTCCTCCATCCATCTATCCATCTTACCAAAAATCCATGAGTCCTGGTCCTCTATCCATCTACTATCAGGAGTCCCCTAACACCATCCACGACACTAAGTCACAACAAAATTTCATTACCCACCCTAATCTTGACAAGGGAAACCAACCATCCATCAATCCTAGTCCATCATACACTCATCACTTCCAAGTCTCCTCGTCATATGCTAGTCCTCCATCCACATCATATCCTACCCCTCCATTCACATCATATCATAATCCTCCATCCACATCATATCCTAGTCCTCCACCCATGTCATATCCTAATCGTCCATTCACGTCATATCCTAGTCCTCCATCCGCATCATATCCTTGTCATGCATTCATGTCTTATCCTATCCCATCATCCCTCAACCAAGTCCAAAAATCCATGGCATATCCTAGTCCATTATACACCAATCCATTCCAAGACATTCCATTTGGTCATGAAAGCACATCTAGTCATAGTCTCCAAAGTCCCATCCCATTTCATAAACTTGAGGGTACCTGTCAAGAGGAAATTCCAAAGCACAACATCATAACATCCTTATCATGTCAAGATCAAAGTATTCTATCCCATGACCCCATCTTTACATCTATTCAAGAAGTCCTCCTAGAAAATCATGGCATACCAAATACACCTATCCTTGCTCAAGAGTCCATCCACAACCATGCCTTTCAAGATGATCCTATCCTTGGTCAAGATCTTATTTCCAATCATGACATTGAAAATGAACCTATCTTTGATCAAGACATCCAAAATGATCCACTCCTTGACCTCTACGCCAGTCATGATCAAACACTTGAAGATGACCCTATCCAAACTTCAAGTATTGACACTCCCAATAGTGAGACACTTGCCTCCATGGGACACATATGATCTACCACTAGAACAAGAGTCTTCTAGAATGGACATATTTGCAAATGATCAAGCTATAGCTGAATTCAGTGGGCTCTATGGCAATGACCATGAAGATGGTTTTGAAATAGACTTTGAAGCACCAACAGAAGCACAAGAGTCTGACATGTCACCAGATCAGACTGAAGATATTAATCACAAATCTCTCCAACATGTGATTGAAACTACAACATCCTATCAATTAGGATCATCTATCTTTTTCAGAGCAGGCTTTCTTATAGAGGAGAATATTTCAAGCATTAATTTCCACAATAAGGATGGGTTAGCATCTTGCTTCCAAAGTAACAAGTATCCCATCACCAACAAAATCTATCAGAACATGCATTATCAAGAAAAAGGACTAGGCCTACATGAGCAAGGAATTATTGAACCAGTACAAGTTTAGCCAAATTATAGACACCAAGGTCTTGGATACTCCTCAGTCAAAAAATCTAATGATGTTAGTGGTCCCTCCTTGATATTGGGGGCAAATTTATCTAATACAAACGTCAAAATGGGTGTCATGAGTAGTCCTTATCATAAGATTGTTGCCAATACCCCTTCCCTCCACACCCCAAACCATCATTCCATCATGAATAAACCTTCCATTTGGAATGAACAAAAGTCTTACAAATCTAAAATCTAAAATCACATGTCAAAGGCCATGGAATCAATCAACAATACAAGTGGACAAATGAAGCTAAAATGGATCCCAAAACAAAATAGGTCAAGTCAAGAAAATATGCCAAAAGTCAATCAAAATGTGGAGCCACAACACAAGAGGACTCCCACCTATAATACATGTCCACCTCCTTCAAAATGGCCATCAAGAAAGACATATAAAAGTGTTGGTTCCAAACGCTATCAAAAATCCAACCTCCATCATCCATTACCCCAAGTTTGGAGAATAAAAACGGCTACATCCAAACATCCCACCAACCCATCCATGTCCACCATCATCCATCATAATCCTACATCCTCCTTAAAGACCAAACATCCCATGTCACAAATCCATCGCATCTTGGTAGAAACTCTCTATCATAAGGACTCTCATGGCACTCTATCACGATGTTTGTATTCAAAATAGGCCAACTCTAGTATCAACAAGGATCGCAATGAAATTAATAAGTTGTATGCAAGTGCTATCATCCTAACAAGGAAACTACTTCAGAAAGGTCATTATTGGCATGTCATGGCACCGGTCTCTACATCGACACCATCAAAGGCTTCTAAATAGTTAGTGGTCATCTAAATCATCAAGGCTATTTGGAAAAAATACAAAAATAAATAAAAAAATATTTGAAAATAAGAAAAAATCGTCCCTTGATGAAAACCTGGCAAACAAGTGTCTTGGTGACACCAAAAAAAAATTAAAAAATATCAAAAATAGTAAAGAGAAAAATTTCGTCCAATGGTGAAAACCTGGCAAACAGGCACTTTGGATAAGTACCATGATGAAAACCTAGCAAAAAGGTGTCATGTGTAAATAAATTATCTATGTGGACCATTACACTTGGGGGCAAGTCGTCTCATCTCCCATTCCCTTCACATGACATTTCCATCTATCCATCTAAACCTTATCACTTTCCGTCCATTTTCCCACCGAATTTGATCTTGATAAGGACTAAAATACAAACGTAAGTCATGCTTTGGGAAAAATCTTGACATGTCTATCTTTTGGTCATACCTTATTCATTGAATATCATGCCATTACCTTCATAGCCTCCTTTTCACTATGCAACATCATCCTTGGAGACCATATGATAATTTTCCTAGTCCAAGCCATCCATTGTCCTTTTATACCTATTACCCATCTTGGTTTCCCTTGTCAATGGTCTAAAGATCCATGGTAATCCCATCCAATCCTCACCAAATCATTCCAAATGCAAAAATATGGCAACCCTGACACATTATCCAAAACATTCCTTGACTTTGTCCCTGGCCCTGCTGCAGACTTTTATCCTCTTGTCATATCATTGTCATCTTCACGTTGTTTCAGGATGTGTCCTTCCCACATCAAACAACGTTGTCATTGTCATCATCACTTGTCAATTGGTATTCAGCTTGACTAGCAGCAAAATCATGGTTGTCCTTGGATTCATGTGTGTTGGCATCATTCACATGCATTTTCTCACAATTTTCATAAAACATCAAAAAGTCATAAAAATCAGAAAAGTCCTGAAAAAAATTCCTAAAAATTGGAAAAAGTCCTGAAAAAAGTCATAAAAATTAGAAAAAACATCAAAAAGTCATAAAAATTTGAAAAAAGACCTAAAAAATTTGAAAAATGACCTGAAGAAAACACAAAAACATTCAAAAAGTGTCAAAAATCTCAAAACAAAGTCAAATTTTGTCCTGCCAATCCCATCAATCATGTCAGTCAATCTTTATCCCAGTCTGAACTATGTTGTCTTTGAGCATTTGCTAAGTAGGCAAGATTCACCTTTGAATCCCCGAGACATTAGGTCAGTCCCTTTAGGTTTGTCCAAATAAAATCATGAGTCAAACATGGTCGCATCAGTCAAATAAAGCACACATAGTCGCACTTGACGCAAGACAATCATTTGAAACATCACCATCAAAATTGGTCAAAATCAAACAGCATAAGCCAACCAATCCTACAATCACAATCAATCAACTTGCCAAAATATTAGTCAAAATTTCAATCTCATTCCTTTTGGTTCTCTTCAAGATGTGTCCTTCCTGACCTTAGGCACCGTCAAACCGTCAAAATTGTCAAACTTTCAAACTAAAAATCTTTGGCAAAAAAACATTGGAAATATAATTAAATGGCTGTTAACTTTTGGCTATTTTTTCTTATCTTTTTATTGAATTGTCTTTTGTTCATGTTACTAGCTACTTCGAGGATGTCCCATGAAGGATTTAGAGGTGTGATGATGTCTCATGACTTGTTATGTTTTTCTTTGATTGTTGTCTGTGGATTGTCTTGACCAAAAGACTGGGGAAAATTGGGCTCTAGTATGAGTTAGGACATTCCTTGTCTATGATCATCTATTTTGCAAGTGGATGACCTTGCACACCTTGGTCTATGTCATACCCTGGTGTTTGTTGTCCATTTGTGTCATTTTTACCTCCCAATGATGATTCGAGCAACACTTATTAGTACTTTGGCAAACATTGAAGGATTCTAACATGCATTTCTTTTTCCACATTAACTTGCATCTCCTTCCCCATATCGACATTCACGTCTTCTATCCTAACATTCATCTTTTTCTCTCTAACATTTCTTCTAGTCCGCATCATTATCATCCTTATCTATCTTTCCTGTATACTTTTGTCTATCATCTTCTAGTCCTTCTGATTCATTTCGAGAGCATAATCATATTCTCGGAACCCAATTGTCCTCTCGAGGGGGCATACCTCTACCTCCTCGTCATTCTTCCTCATCCTATTTTGCATTGGGGCATATTTTTGACTTGTTTTCTTTGTTACAATGCGACAAGCTACATTATGACAAAGAGGGGCAAATGTAGACACATAAAAATGGCCTAGACCTGCAAACCACATTCTTCTATATCATGCTTAGTCTCAACATAATTAAAATATTTAATTATGTCCTATAGTCCAATGTCAACTATTAATTAAATAATTCTTAATTATTTAATTAATTCACATCTTTTATTCCTCCTGGCTATTTAAATAAATAAATTACATTTATTATTTAAATACATTGCTAATTGCTTATGTCACTCTATAATTAAGTAAATTCCTAAATTTATTTAATTATTACTTCATCATGATTATTTACATAAATAAACTTTATTTATTTATTTAATACATCATTAATTATTTATGTCTTCTCATAATTAAATAAATTCTTATTATTTATTTAATTATTATCCTCTCCAACTTTCTTTCTAATTTTAAATAGAATCATATTTAAAATTACCCACTTTCTAATTTTCCTCCTTATTGATTTTCTTTCTAAATTTAAATAAAAGCATTTTATTTAAATTGGCAACTTCCCTCTTTCCAAGTAAATAATTTTAAATAATAATTATTTACTGTCACATGAATTCACCATTTTGGAATTAATTTAAAAGATTAGTTTCAAAATAGCATTTCTCTCCACAAATTAAGTTATTTCTAAAATAACTTGATTTTCTAATTCATCCTCTTGATTTTACTAATTTCATCTCAATATCACATTCATTTTCCATCATTGATTTAATTTAGGAATTTCATCTCAATATCACGTTCATTTTCCATCATTGATTTAATTTCCTAAATTAAATCTTGTCCACACATTTGGGGATTTTTACCCTAACCCTAATTGAGAGTTGTCATTTGAATCTTAACCATTGATTCTAGGGCATTTCTTAATCTCTCATCTCATCCGTCCATCCAAAATTGCATTTTCTATAAAATGTCAATTTTGTCTTCATTTTGACTCTCTTATTATCTCTGAATTCTTCTTCTTCTTCACTTCATTCTTTTTGTCTAACATTGTCTTTTGCAGATTTTTACATTGCATATAGAGATTAGTTTCTTACATACATTTTAGATCAAATCCTTCAACACTTGCTAGGTCTTTTCATAATCATAGTTGCTCACAAAGAAATCCAAGGGCACATTCCATATTGCAGCAAATAGAGAAGGTACAATGAAGGTGAATCATGGAGATTCGAAGATTGGGTGAGATCTTTCCTAGTTTTCATTTTTATATTTCCTTTGTTCTTTATTGTTTACTTAGTTTTGATTTTTTTTGTTTTAATGAAACTAACTTGAATACAATACCCTATGTTACACTTTCTCTGCACTAACATCCACCTTCTCTTTATTTTCTCTCATCCTCTGATGATATCCTGTGACATACAAAAACATAGTTGCATACATGATCATATGAGCATTTCAATATCACATTTCACATTTGCATAAATCAAATTCTATACTAATATCAAAATTCACATTACATATACATAGCATAAAACCATCATTTACATCCATCCATGTTACATACATAAAACCATCATTTGCATTAACATATAGACATCATAACCATCATTTGCATTAACATATAGGAATCATATCATCATACATCACATAATTCATACATACATGAACATATTCATAACTACATCCATTATCATAAAGCACGATATCCATACATCTCATAATACAGTAATACATCCATCTCATCATACAGAATACAATTATCATCAGCATATAAAATAGGACCATCATGACATATTAGGATAAAATCATCATCATTAATGCATAACATCACATCGCATCAAATAAAGCATACAACATCATAATGTATAGGATCATAAAAAAAAAGCATGCAACCCACATCAAAATCATCTCATATATATATATATATATATATATCTCAAAAAAATAATGTCATAGGATAGAATCTGAAGGAATCCCAAAAATGGAGCTTGCAGGCTTGAAAGTCAACATATAAAATATCTCATAACAATAAAGAAATAACTCATAGGTTGTGCCCTCTTCATCTTGTGGAGGTGAACCATGAGGCGACTGATGTTGACTCATTAGCTCAAAAGTAACTTGTATAGAGGATGTGGCCTGACTCTGAGATCTTGAGGGGTCGATGACTAGAGGTCGGCTCTGCTATGACTGGTGTCCTGAAGACACTGACCTATAACTGTGACTTGATGAATGCCTCTGAGAGTGGTGTGACCTGTGAGGACTACCTGGATGATGTGGACCCGCCTGCATTAGTGTGACTATTGTTGAGGGATCTACTATTGTTGTGTGTCTAGGTACCACTACTAGTCTTGCTATACGATCTTGACAATCCAGGGTCTCATCTCTCAGGTGGCATAGCCTACTCATACAGTAACATGTATCTACCTCTTCTCTCACTCATCTTGGCCAACTCTCTAGCCATATCCCCTGAATGTCATGTGCACAACTCGTTGAACTCCCTCACCCACCTCTCAGCCTCCTACTGGTGGATGATAGCCTGATCTCTCTCCACTTGCACCACCTCTAACTCCACTGATAATTCCTTGTTTTGATACAAGGTAGAATCTAGTCTACTCTAGAGGTCAGCAACTCTCTGATTGGTAGTAGCATCTACAAGAAAAATAGGCGGCCTATGACCCTCCTCCTCTCCATCAATCATTTTCTCCCTCAGCCTCCTCTCCACCTCATCTACCCCCTCCTCCTCCTCATCCCTCTCCTCCTCTCCTCCAATCTCCTCCACATCAATATCCAGAGCCCGATGCTCTCCAAAAATGTCCTCCTCTGCTGGAATCTCTCCCTCTGGCTAAATTTATGCCTCTGCTCTGACCTCCTGCTCCACCTTTACTCTGACCTCCACCTCCTCCTCTACTCAGACCTATGCCTCACCCTCTGGTCACTCTCCCTCCTGTCTGATATCCTCCTCCCTCTCCCCCTCCTCACCCTCCTCTTTGATCGGTGACAATGGTGCTCCACCCACTCGCTTTTGGACTCTCCTAGGATTCCTCCTACCTCCATCACCTATCCTCCTCCTCCTCCCTCCCCTACCATCCCTACCATCATCCCCACCCCCGCCACCTCCACCATCCCCACCACCTCTCCCACCACCTTTTCTATCTTCATCATCCCCTCCACCTCTGCCACCATCCCCTTGGCCTCCATCCCTCCCCCTACATCTATCTCTCCCTCCCCGTCCTCCCCTCCGCACCCGTGGAATGATTGATCGTTGATCAATCGGTGCGAGCCATTTGGATCTACCAATGGGATCAACCTATGAACCTTCCACCAGGCATCATACTCAGATATGGTCCTGAAATATGCTAGCCCCCCTCTCCATCCCCACTATTTTGCAACTAGCCCATCAATCTGTTGCTCTACCAAGGGCACTGCTATGGGAGACCCCCACATGGTCTCTCTCGATGATCGCACATACTCAATCGTCCCCATAGGAACACCCTATTATTCTCCAAACTATCATAGAACCTGTTGGGGTAGGTACATCTCAATAATCCTCTGGCTCTGTACTATACTACCAATCAAGTATTTGAACTGTCGACATAATGAAAGATGTCCATCCTCATCTGGCCATTGGGCACAATCTCTGAATGGTCTCCAGACAAAACTCATCAGGGTATCGATCATGTGGCACCAATACCCTGTGTTCCCTACTCAGGTATGTGTGACAGAACTTGCATATAAATATACATAGGGCATCCCCTCGCCCAACTACTGAATCTAAACTGGTGGGAAAAAACAAGAATGTGCTCCCATGCCTAGATCATCAATAGAGTGGTACCACAACTAATGCTCTATCCCTCCTAGTAAGTAACCTCATGCAACTGGTGATATAGCATACCCAACAAGTAGGGACCCTAGGTAAACACTGTCTTGTCCCTCCGCATTTGAACTAGTACATCACCCCATCCAATAGGGAATATGTGCCCACGACGATCTGGTATCAAGACTCTGGCAATCAATGTCATCAACATAGTATCTAATCACGGGTAATGCTTAGCCACAAACTCCCATCCAATCTCATAACCATGAATCCACAATCCAACATCATCCACATCCTCATACATATCTATCATAGCATGTCACCCTTTGTGCGGATCATAAACTACCCACTCCCCACTAATCAGGATGTGGAGTATCCTTATACATCCTCTAAAGTCATAGTGGCCTCCTCTATGGGTAGGTGGAATGAGTACATCTTTGAGTTCCACCTCTCACACAGTGTTGTCAATAATCCCTTGTTTTTCCAAATAATGGGCATATAAGTGACATAATACAGACCCAATCTCATCAGTGATCTCCGCTTGTTGTTTCATACCTGATCTCTAAATGAATAAGTCACTGGTCTGAGCTCACAGGTATAAATGGGTACTAGTCGTTTATGCACATGTAGAAACGAGAGTTAGCATACATGGAATAACATTGCAAAGTATTATTACTATCTGCGTAATAAAAAATGCATCTAAAAAATGAGTCTAAACTAAGTCAACTTTGGTCAACGTAAATTGTGTTGCGTTGACTACAATTGCATCACGTTAAGTCATATGCATCACTGCATTTCACACATGCATCACATTCAGGCAATTGCATCGTCCGAGCTCACAATTGCAAAACTCTACATCACTTTCATCATTTTGCATGTCAATTGCATCATTTCATAATGCTTGCATGATGTGGCATCACACTTACATTGCAATATGTCACTTGTGTTACGTGTTTCCATAGTTGCGTTGCAATTTTGTAGTTGCATTCTAAGACCTCGCAGATGCGTCATTCTAAACTAAAACCTTAACCATCCCTTACAATTGCGTCGTGACACAAAAAATGCATCGAATGCGATATTGCTTGCGACTTATGTGAACACATTTGTGTTGCAACACATTTGTTTACTTTGCCTAAAACCCTAATTATTGCACGAAAAAATGAGAAAAAAAAGTGGGACAAGGGTACTTACAGGTGGCTTTGTGCCCTCAGGTCATCGAAAGGTCCTAACTCAGTAGTTGCGGTGCTCTGTCATTGGGATCACCATCTTCTCCTCGCACTCTGCTTTTCAAATTTCTAAATAGAAAATGTGAAAATGACACCTAGATTATCTTATCAAACCTATTGATAGGTTGAAATTAGGGTTTTTCCATTTGGGGTTAATACTAGAGGCTCTTTTGACTGCCTTTTACCACCATTTTCACTATCTTAACATCCTCCAATTTCGAAACTGATTGCGCCATTGTTTTCTGGGCATCCTTATAGCTTATCGGGACATTTTCCAAATTTTTCTGACCTCGGGCCAAATTTTGGAAAATTTCCCGAGGGGGAATGCACACTCCGTACCTTCGCTGGGGCATATCCTTGACTTGTTTTCTTTTCCACAACATGATAAACTGCATTATGACAAAGAGGGGTGAAATGTAGACACATAAAATTGACCTAGGCCTGTGAACTCAATTTTTCTTATTAAATCCTCTAAACATAATTTGATTATGTCCCTCTATCCAAATTCAAATATTAATTAAATAATGATCAAATATTTAATTAATTCACCTCTCTTATTCTTCTTGAATATTTAAATAAATCACATTTATTTAAATACAACACTAATGTCTAATGTCCTCTTTAAATTAAATAAATTATTAAATTTATCTAATTAATCCATTATTTCCCTCTTGATTATTTAAATAAATATACTTTATTTAAATGTGTCTCTAATATTGAAGTCTTCTCATAATTAAATAAATTCCCCATAATTTATTTAGTTATTAACCCACTTCTTCCACAGTTAAATAATTTAAAATTAATTATTTAATTGTCTCATTTAATTCTTTTCCTAATTTAAATAAAATCATTTATTTAAGTTTCCCTCTTTTCAAGTAAATAATTTAATTATTATTTACTATCACATGACTCCACCATTTTGAATTAAATAAATATTAAATTCAAAATAGTATTTCCCTCCACAAATTAAGTTATTTCTAAAATTACTTGATTTTCTAACTCATCCTTTTTCTAATCTTATCTCCCTATCACACATATTCTCATTCCTTGATTTAATTTCTTAAATTAAATCTTGTCCACTCATTTCAAATTTCACTCTAGAGTTTTCGTAACCCTAATTATGGGTTGTTATTTTGAATCTTGACCTTTGATTCTAGGGCACTTCTCATTTTTCAATCTTGTCCATTCATCCAAAATTGCATTTTCTATAAAATGGCAATTTTGTTCTCATTTTGACATCTTGCAAATCTTGAATCTTGCATCTCTTATTTTCTTGTCTTCATCTTTGTCATTTCGTTAATTAGTTTGCATGTAGAACTTAGTTTTCTTGCATAATCATTTGAGAATCCTTCAACACTTGCTTAGGACTAGTCATTATCAATAGATTGCTCATCATAAATCTGAGGGCAACATCACACTTTCAAAAAGTTGAGAAGGTATAATGGAGGTCAGCCATGGAGAATGAAGACACTTTACGTGAGATTATTCCATTAGTTTTCATTTGTTCCTTTGCACTCCATTATTTACTTTGGGATTTTATGTTGCATATGATTTGCTAACCCTAGGAAAATTCCCCCAGTTACAACAACTTCAACTCATTTTCGAGCTCCAAAGAAAAGCCTAAAAAAGAGGGCTGAAAACTTGTCCAAACTGACTAATAAAGATGACAACTTTCTATCTCTAATAGGTCGATCCAAAAGCCTCACAAAATTAGGCTCAAACTGATGGAAAACTAAAAATGGAAGGTTCAGTTTGATTGGCTTTTTCCCATTTTTCCCAAGACTCTAAATTCAAAATAGGAAACTCTTTTTCATTCTGAAATATGTATGAAGCACTACACCTTGTTACTTTAGGAGCATTTGTAGGTGTAATGAAGCTTTCTTTTATGAAGGTGCCCTCTAAAATTGAAACATGTCACCCTGTTGAACCAAAATCTGAATATTGTGTCTTTATTTTACTTCAAAAATAATGTTTTCCTATTAGAAAAATTACATTGTTTTATCTCAAGCCTTGCATATAGATTTAAGGTTCTCTTCATACACTACCCAGATGTTGACTATGGTTCCTCCCATTTTTTATGTGTAACACATTCTTTGCTACACACTGAAGCACTATGCACCTCTTATGTATTCTTTTATGATGTGGATGAAACATCATTGACAACGTTGTTTTTATTTCAAAGAGAAAACCTTGAATGCATATCATACCTTGCAACCTACAAGTTTCTCCAACTTTGGCTCTTATCTATTATTCTAAGCATTGTATTTGTTTATTGTATCTTGATGCTAGCATATGTTGTTATTAGCTACACTTGATTTATAGTTCAAAGAATATTTTTAAATAAGTAATAGTTTCATGGTTGTGTATTGATGCTTCTCCAACCATTTTGGTTGCTATCTATTATTGTGAGTTTTTTTCATGTACGCATGTTTACTATCACCCCATGATAATGTACTCTTTGTTTTCTTATATACAAGCATCACTTGTATGTAGAAGTTGAGAAACCCAACTTCACAAGCCCCAAGAATCACTTGCATGCAATAACCTATCACAAAGTATGAAAGATGAAAAAAACAACAAAGATGCTCTACAAGCCTCAAGCTGAAAAATGCATTAAGAGAATCAAATAATTACAATGAGATCAATCCTTATGAAGGAGATCAAGAAACCCTAAAGTGAAACCTAAAAGGAAAACCCTAGTATGCACACTTAATAATTAATAAATAATTAATTATTAATGTGCCTAAATTTAGCTTAAGTAACTAAAGTGATAAGTGACTTAATTAATTAACCAATATGATTAAATTAATTAAGTGAAATAACTTATTACTCTAACACCGCCCCTTAAGATGAACTTAGGGAGTATCTAAAGCACTAGGAAAAAGATGCATGAAAGCAAAGATGGGTCTCGACAACAAAGGCCCGATTAGGTACCCATGTAAAAATACAATGCAAACTAAACCAAATGGGGTAAAGGAGAAAACCCAGTGGGAACAAAACTCCTCCCCAAAATAGGATGCAAAGAAAAGAATGTAATGCACTAATAGAAGAAGGATAGAAGGTGGATTACATGATACCCACCATAGAAAACTTCTATCATATAAGTACATATACAATGGTCTCCATAAGAGAGATAGAAATAGACAAGAAGGCCCCCCCACATTGAAGAAACTCCTGTTGCAATGGTAGATGCCTGATGTAGAATCCAAAAAGAAATCCTGAAGTGGTAGATAATATTCCTCCCCTTGGGAATAAATGGATCCAAAGGACGATGTCGAAGAAACCCTGTGAAGAGTGATGAACCAATCTGTCTCAAGATGTGTGCCATGATAGGATGCTGAAGAATCTCTCTATTTGAACTGAAACAAATGATGCCGAATCCAAATTGATGTGAAGAATCCTGAAATGCAACCTCTGAATCCATGGATAATGGTGGGCATACAGTGATAACCTAATTGTCAAGGTAGAGGAGATGTATTTCCTCAAAATAATCCTCAAGATCTATAGTGTGAGACTCAACAAATAAGAATGTGTCTGCAAGATAAGAATCCCATGATGTAGCAGATAATGAGTGACCAAGATGGTCATGATGCTGAACTGAATCCATAGGGGCCAATGTGGCAATATTGATGTCATTAGGAATAATGAATGATAAATTTTTAATCTCAGTCTGAAGAGTAGGAACTGTGAGACAAGCCTTTGATCCATTAGAACATGCAAGGATGTCTAAATACTCAATCTCCTCTAAAGTATCATGATCAAAGGGTATATTATCTCTCCAAGAAATGGGTAAGAGACAATCTGAAGCAGGATCCTCTGGGAATGGAGAGATATTGGGGTCTCCATAGATCTCCCAAAGACTTGTCCAAAGTGGGTGGAGACACAAAATTTTTGATATAGCCCACACAGTGTCATTATCAACACTACACAATATAATTCCTACTATGTGATCTCTAATGATATCCCAAGCTAATTTTCCCTCTGAAGTGGCTGGTTCAGGTATGAGATCATATAAATAAGGCAAAATATTAAGCCACCTACAATGTTCAAGTATACCCTTTGCCCATGACTCATAATTACCCCTTTCCAAAATTACAACTGAATGGTAAGTAGAAAAACCCATGATAACTCTTCAAATTAAAAAATCTAAGAAAATTGACCTTACTGCATGTAGATCAAATGAAATGGAGCCAAATGATGTAAACAGGAGGTTCCCAGGTGCCAAAACATCCAAGTAATTAAGCAAACTATGAAAACAAAAAAAACTAAATAAAATATATGTAGGGAAAATCAAGGGAAATAAGTCTGATCATTGTGTAGATTAGTGAACCATCTTTCCAATGCCTATTCATTTGCGTAAAACAGAGTCTAGATGCAAAAGTTACGCCCCTCGGAGTGCAAAAACCATCTTTTGACTTTGACTGGAAAAAAATATAGAAAAACAGAAAAATCAGAAAACAAAACTAGTACTACAGGGTCATTCTTGGAACCAACTTTCCGGTGATATCTTGTTTTCGAAAAGCGGAGATCATACACAAAACGTACACCTGATTCTGTGAAAGTGCTCCAATTTGCTCAATAAGGCCCACAGGAGCTCTTAGGGGCTAAAAAAAATTCGACCCCTAGTCGTATGCTGACCAGGGGGCTGGTGGTTGGGGGCTAGGGCTGAATCCCTTGGTCATCAACATGACCACACACGGGGGCTGGGAGGGTGACGGGGTTGGTCGGGTAGTGTTTGGGTGCCAATATGACCATTGGTTGACTCCTTAAGCCCTCAAGGGCTGGTGAATGGAGGAGCAAGCAACGCGGCCAGAAAGAGTTGCTACTAGCGGCCACTGGGTGGCTGCTTGGTGGCCACTTGGCGGTGCTGGGCTGTGAACTGGAGGCACTTTTTGCATGCACAAATTTCAATTTTTTTTTTTCAAATCGCCAATTTTTTACCTCAGAGTGCGTGTTGGGGAGGCCATACGATCTCTCTGGCAAAATGTTTTTTCCTTTTTTTTAACAGCTCCAAAATTGATGAAACAATAGGTGTTTCTAGGGTTTTTGGGTGCTCTGAACGCGATGGCGATGTTTGTTTGGCCCAAAAATGCACATAAAAATTGGCTACCCTCAAATCTTGCAAAACAATGCCTGACTGAAACCCTTGCACTTGAAACTCACTGAAAGACAATATCTTTCAAATGATGAATAGGCAGTTGCATATATGAAGCTTTGATACCATGTAGAAGTTGAGAAACCCAACTTCACAAGCCACAAGAATCACCTACATGCAATAACCTATCACAAAGTATGAAAGATGAACAAAACAACAAAGATGTTCTACAAGCCTCAAGCTAAAAAATGCATTAAGAGAATCAAATAATTACAATGAGATCAATCCTTATGAAGGAGATCAAGAAACCCTAAATTGAAACCTAAAAGGAAAACCCTAGTGTGCACACTTAATAATTAATAAATAATTAATTATTAATGTGCCTAAGTTTAGCTTAAGTAACTAAAGTGATAAGTGACTTAATTAATTAGCCAATATGATTAAATTAATTAAGTGAAATAACTTATTAATCTAACACTGTAAGCACCTTGATGAACATGTTTATGAAAAATCCCCATGTTGGCACCATTATTATCAGCACAAGTAGCCACATTCTCTACTATCCTCATAATGTGAGAACTTCAAATAGCATAAACAATGAAATAAACATGTTATATGGCAACAAATAGAATGCAATCTTTTCTTGTAAAACATAAATTTTGATGAAAGATAGTGCAATTTCATTTATGTTCTACAAATCTACTAATCATTCAAATGAGCCCTTGATCATTCATGATTTGCATTTCATTGCACTCTTAGATTTGACTGTCATGAATGGTCAATGAAATTGAATCTCTTGCAATTGCTTAATGAGTTAATCCTTCAGTTGAATGTTTCTATTTGAGCATTGTGAACATGATTTTCTATCTTTTTCCCCTTTTAAGAATTAGGGGTAGCATGCTGGGCTCAACCCTTGTGGGAGCCCATTTTTGCACCACATGCTATGATGTCTTCAAAGATGAACCGACAACATAATTTCTCCTATACCTGCATAGTGAACAAACATGTTAGATAAAAAAAATAGTGAAGCTCAATGCTCCTATGATATTTCATTTTTTTGGCTCTCTTACACATAGATGTTTGTTGATCTAATGCATCATAAACAATGTACTATATTTATGTTGATAGAGCACATAGGAAGACTCATATATGAAGCTCTAACAACTTTTCCTCATCATGATGTAGGTTCTCTCAAGATCGGGAGCAAGGAGGAACAACTGCAATGAAGACCAACACCGAACATCAATAGGAAATGATGGATATGTTTTTTTATTATATGCTTCTTTATCTTCAGTTCCATAATACATTCCCTATATTGTGTTGGTTCAGCTACTCGCACGGCTTGTGTGGGACACAATCTCTCTTTTCTTTCTAATAAAAAGGAATATATCATTTTTGAAATCTTATACAATTATGTGTACACTTCACTTGCAAAATGAATGAAACATTGTAAAGTGAATAAATCATTGCAAAGTGAATGGAAGCAATATTTTAATAATTCATGTACTCTTATTTATGCTACAATTCTTTGACTAACTAATTGGATTCTCTCTTTCTTTTGAAACACATTGCATGATAATAAATGAACTCTTTAATTTTAAACTTCAATATATGCAATGGTTAATCAAAGAAGAAATAAGTTGGAATATTTTCACCTTAAAATGAACATAACTATTTCAGCTTTGCCAATTTGAGTTGTAGGTGAAAATTGGCAACAATAGAAACTTTGAACATCTCTAACCAACATATCCAAACCACACAAGTATATCTTCAACCCAAAAGAAATTGGATGCGACACTAGAACACCTTTGCAACACCCTGTTTCCTTATTTTATCAATTTATCAATATCCTTGATATTTAAATCATAAATAGAAGGTTATCAAAGCAACACTAGAGGTTAACATCAACAACTTAATTGATGACAACATAATGCAAATAATCAAAGTGACAATATCTTCTTAACCACTATACAAATATCATCAATTACAACACAGGATTTTTGACATCAATGACAACACCTTCATACTTGCAACAATATCCCCTTTTGTCATTGATGGAAACATAAGATGTGAAAAACCATCAAAGACATAGTAGCTCTGAACATACTTATTTCCTTTTTTCTTTTCTCCCCCTTGCACAACTATCTCATTACACTCTCTCTCCTTTTGATACTTTCCTTTTTCACATGACTTGTCTTTCTCCCCCCTTTGACATCAATGGAAAAGGATAAGGTATTTTGCATTAATATCCTCCTTTGACATAGAACCAAGATACTTGTAACTGCTTTGAGCACTCCCCTTAGGAGTATGCACCAATCAACTTAGAAATGTTTGCATAAAGACAACATAAATTTCATACTACAATAATGCCACTACCTACTCCCCCTGAGAGGTATCCACCAACATCAAACTAGAAAAATAATGAATCCATAGATCCACTGGACCGATGCATCTCCATATGCATCTAGTTCAAATAAGGAAGGGAAATAACCTCCAACTTCTCTCAAAGGTACTCAAAACTATCCTTAGGAAGAGCCTTAGTAAATATGTCAACAATATTATCCTTTTTAGGTACATATTCAGGCTTTACTTCATTCTCCACAACTTTCTCTATCAAAAATTGAAACTTGATTGATATATGCTTTGTTCTTGAATGCATCACTGAATTCTTTAAAATATTTATTGTACTTGTGTTATCACAAAAGATATAAATAGACTAATCATACACTAATTTGATACCCTTTAATGTTTGTCTCATCTACAATACTTATGTACAATAAGATTCTACTGCAATATACTCAACCTTTACAGTAGATAAAGAAATAGAATCTTATTTCTAGCTAAGCTATGATATCAATCTACATCCAATAAAGAATGCACCACCACTAGTAATTTTCCTATCATCAACACAACCAGCCCAATCTGCATCTCTATAAGCACTCAATGTGAAATTAGTATCCTTAGGATACCACAAGCCATAATCTGGAGTACCCTTCAAATATCTAAATATCCTCTTCACTACTGCAACATGTGTCTCTTTAGGATCTTCTTGAAATCTAGCCACAAGATAAACTGCATGCATGATATCTAGTATAGTAGTAGTTAGGTATAGTAGTCCACCAACCATAGATCTATACTTGCTCTGATTAGCCTTAGGGGATTTGTCATCCTTACTCAGTTTGCAACTAATAACCATAGGACTACATACTGGTTTGGACTCATCCATTCCAAACTTCTTCAATATCTCTTTAACATACTTTGATTGTGAAATGAATATGCCTTTATTTGTTTGATTTATTTGTAGCCCAAGGAAGAAATTCATCTCCCCAAACATAGACATCTCAAACTCTTTTTGCATCTCTTCTGCAAATTTCCTACACATGGCTTCATTTCCTCCAAAGATAATGTCGTCAACATACACAACCACTATCAAGATTCGATCTTCCTCAAATTTAAAGTAAAGATTACTATTTGTGGTACCCTTATTGAATCCTTGCTATATCAAATATTTGTCCAACCTTACACACCAAGCTTTGAGATCTTGCTTCAATCCATACAATGTATTCTTCAATCTACAAACCATATTAGGTTTATCTAAAAATTGAAATCCTTATGGTTGTTCCATATAAACTTCTTCTTCTATCTATCCTTTCAAGAAAGAAAAATTCACATCCATCTAATAAACTTTAAAATCTTTATGTTCTACAAAATCCAAAAACATCATAATTTCTTCCATTCTAGCCACTAGAGAAAATTTATCCTCAAAGTCTATTCCTTCAACTTGTGAATAGTCCTTACACACAAGCCTTGACTTGCTTCTTATCACTTATCCATTTTCATTTAGCTTGTTTATGAATATTCACTTAGTTCCAATAATGTTTTTGTTTTTAGGTCTAGGAACCAGTTCCCAAGTTTGGTTCATCTCAATTTGCATAATTTCTTCTTATATTGATTTCATCCAATATTCATCTTTGCATGCTTCAATTACTATCTTTGGTTAAATTTTATAGAGTAAACAAAGATTTACCTCCGCTTCAACACCTCTTCTTCTTATCAACACTCCTTTGTTTTTGTCTCCAATAATCTTTTCTTTGGAATGATATCTCTATACATACTTAGGGGTCTTAGGGGTCTTTTTCAAAGCTTCTTTCTCTTCATTCTACACTTCTTTTTTCTTAGCTTTTCCTTCTTCTTCTCCACAAGAAGGCTCATCTAACTCATATCCATCTATTACAACTGAATTCTACATATCTTCATTAATCTAACACTTGCACTTTCAACAATTCTTCTTAGTCTTTTATTGTAACATCTATAAGCTTTTATTTTAGTATAATATCCAAGGAATATACCTTCATCATACCTTGCATCAAACTTTCCCAAGTTTTCATCATCTCTTCTAATTTATCATTTACTTCCAAACACTCTAAATTACTCGGTGTTAGCTCATATGGAGTCTTTGTGATGTTAGTTCTTTCTTGAAATTTGTTAAGTATGCAAACAATAGAATATATTGCTTCTCTCTAGTAGAATTTTGGTAGATTGGCTTCTCTAATCATAGTCCTTACATCTTCCTGAACAATCTATTTTTTCTTTTCCACTACATTTTGTTGAGGAGTCCTAGGGGCATACAAGTGCCTCTTTATGCCCTGATTCTCACAAAATATGTTAAATTTATTGGAGGTGAAATCTCCACCTCTATCAAACATCAAACATTTTATCTTCAAATCCATTTCATTCTCAACCATAGCTTTAAATGCTTTAAATCTATCTAAGGATTCATATTTTTCTCTAAAAAAAATAACCCATGTCATTCTAGAATAATCATCAATAAAAAGAATGAAATACCTTTACCCTTGAATATTTCTCACTCTTGTCAAATGAAAAAGATTTGTGTGTACCAATTCCAACAATCTGGTAGAAGATTGTTCCTTTCCCTGGAAACTACCTCTAGTTTGTTTTCCAAATTGAAAATCTCTGCAAACAACATTGATAAGCTTTGTAATCCTTAGAATATCTCTCACTGTTAAAACTGAATTGATTCTAACTAGCTTATCAAAATCTATGTCACATTTTCCTATTCCATAACTAGCTATCATTAATCTGAGTCATAAAATAGTGACCATCAACACCCTTGAGCTGATAGATATTTCCATATGTCCTCTTCCCAACAACAATAATATTTCTTGACCCTTTTCTAATCTCACATCCATCATCCTGAAACATAATATTGTATCATTTGTTACACATTTTTCCAACACTCAAGAGGTTATGTCTTATACCTTTAACATAGTAAACATCTTGAGTATTATGCTTGCCATCAAAACTAATTGAACCTATTCCACAAATCTTAGCACTTGAATCATCTCTAAATTTAACATTTCCTCCATCATATTTTTCAAGTTTAATAAACTTACTCTTGTCTCCAGTCATATGATTTGAGCAATGACTCTCAATAACCCAATAATTCTTGTCCTGTATAACATGAAAAGCAGATACCAAGGTACCTCCAAATTTATCCTTTTTCTCTGGGACACATTCCTTCATACAACTTTCATAGTAAAACCAAATTCATCTTTTAAAGCCAAATAACAAGCATTCATTATCGTCAACATCTCCATAATTAGATTCATCATCAGAAATACCTGCATCTTCTCTAACATAGTAGCTTTTATTGATCATCTTTCCCGTGTTTTCTTTTTTCTTATTGTTCACAATTCTGTTTGGACATCTTAAAGCATAGTGACCTATATTTCCATAACTAAAGCATTTGAAAGGTAGTTTACCTTTGTACTTACTAGTATCCTTTTTGTCCTTCTTACAAAGTTAGATTCCACATCATCAAGATCACCTTCATCTAAATCTTCAACTTTTTCTGATATTTTTGGTCTTGAAACAAGTCTCCACTTTTTCACCATTTTTTAGACCAATTTTCCTCATTTCAAATGTAGTTAGTGTTCCATACAACTAGTCTCTAGTGTATGTATTAAATTTCAAAATTCCTCAATGGTAGAAACTTTTTCATTATAAGAATCAAGAAGAGTTCTAAGAATTTTCTTTACCACTTTAGGTTCTTTGACTTGTGCACCAAGACCTCTCGTAACACTTACCAATTTATTAACCCTTTGCATGTAAATTATGATTGTTTCATCATGAAACATCTGCAAAGTCTCAAATTGTGACTTAAAATTTTGTAAATTAGCTTGTTTAACCTTGTCTTCTCCTTCATATATGCTTTCTATCTTATCCCAAACTTCTTTAGTAGTTTTTTAGATCCATAACTCTCAATAATTTAGTATGTGCAAGACTTGTCAAAAGAACAAACCTTACCTTACCATTTATTTTAATAGGCTTTGATTTCATCACTCGTGTGTAGACCATTTGTAGGTATGGTGTATGTAGTCTTTACTACCTTTGCAACTTCATATACAAGATACATCAGATAGCCTTCCATATTCACCTTTTAAAATTCATAGTTATTACCATCAAACATAGGGATCTCCTTCTTGTTCACCATCCAGATCTAAATCAAGTGGTCAAGATTTTTCTAAGGAACCTTGATCTAATACCAATTGTTGAACGAACAAGAAAAATAAGAGGGGGGTGAATTAGTTGTACCAAATTAAAACATGAAAACCTTCAATGGTAATTAGATCCACATGCATTCATTAAACCCTAAATTTTTTATAATGTTTAAACATGAAAAGTAGATAACATAAACTGAAACAAACAACACCATACATAAGAGAACACCAAATTTATGTGGAAAACCCAATGAGGGAAAAAACATGGTGAGGATTAGATCACAATATAAGTAATTACAAAAAAAATACAAGGAGGCTAACTACTAGAATAGGACACACTATCTAGAAAGGATCACAGCCTAGGCTCAATACCAGAATAGAAAGAAGAAAGAAGATGAAATGTTACACAAAGAACATTATCTCAATGCAACAGGGATTCCACCACAATAGCACTACCAACACTAGTAGCCTTCAATACATAAATATACCTCAACTCACTACATTCAACAATCTTGCATTATATCTCACACTACAATTTGAAATTTTACACTTAATTTCACATCACAACACTTAAATCTATTCCACACTTCACCTCACATCAATTCACCTTACATTTATACCATCTGCAACTTGAAAAACATCTTCAAGTCAAATACACTCTTCTTACATTTTACAAATTCAAATTAGGTCGACACTAAATATTCCCATGATGGATAGGAATAAAAAGAAGAATTAAAAAAAACTTAGCTGGGACCCAAATCAACTCCACATGCTATAATACACCTTCATTAATGTTCAAACATCTTCAAATGTAGTGTAAACACTAGGTCGGTCATTACATGTGCAAACACCATTAAAATTTGAATTACACGCTTCAGCAAATGCAAGGATGACTTGAAAACCACATACCATGCTTCATCATGATCTAAAATATTCCTCTATCCTCCTCAAATCCATCAAACTCCTTCACAACAACTCACATCATTAGAATGTACATGCTCAGTACATTCAAACTACACTACCAAATACTGCAACTCTAAGATCCAACTTTTGGAGTACCAAAGCAAAAATCCTCTCGATACACACAAGAGATCAACCTCATTAATATACCTTTAGAATTGTGATACTTGAAGAACAACTACGGAGAAACATGGAGCAAATACATTTCTCCTAGACACTCTTGTATGTAGCACTGCAAAAATAGTTCACACACTTGTGAACATAACTTCCTCTGACCATTGATCCAAAAGCCAAAATTTTGGATATAGAAACTTTGAACATCTCTAACCAACATATCCAAACCACACAAGTAGATATTTAACCCAAAATAAATGTGAAGAAATACCAAAACACCTCTACAAAATAGAACACCTCTACAACACCATGTTTCTTTATTTCATCAATTTCCTTAGTATCCTCGACATCTAAATCATAAATAAAAACTTATCAAAGAAAAACCTGAGGTTAACATCAACAACTTAACTAGTGACAACATAATGCAACTAATGAAAGCAATAATCTCTTCTTAACCACTGTACAACTATCATCAATGACATCATAGGCTTGTTGACATCAATGACAACACCTTCATACTTGCAACACTTCAAGGGTTAAGTAGGGGAGAAAAGGTTATCAAGTGAATCCCTTCACAAGGCACTAGAGGATGTCAAAGAGTGAATATTTAGTCATCATATACATCTAATGAGGAATATTTTGAAGAAGAATACTAACAAGAGATATGACCTCAAAAAATAGAAAATAAATTAATAAAAAATACAAAGCCACAATACTCACTCAACAAGGGACTGATACCGATAAAAATAAGAAAAAAATTATACAAAAATATAAGTGAAGATTCAAATTTGAAAAAAGATGAGTATAATCACTTCTTGCCTACAAACAAACAACATAATAAAGTAGTAGAAAAACCAAACGTGCCATTATACAATAGAAAAATGAATAAATTAGTTTTTTTTCATAAGAAGAGGTCATCATACTAAATAATTTGGATTTTCTAGCACAATAGAAATATTTATTAGTGAAATTACAAAAATAGGTAAATATTGAAAAAAACACCCAAATAGCCAAAAATTAATAGAATATCAAGAGATCAAAATTGGAATAATGGACCACTACTAATAACTGCACATATGAATAACCACAAGGTAAAACATGTTATGGTATGTTTGGGTATAGATATAAATATTAACTAGAAATAGCTTAGGAGAAGTTGGGAACACCTAAATTGGTAAGAAATCCATTCAATACCAACTTAGTAGATGGATATAAAATGAAAACAATGGCCACATGTAAGAATTTCAAGGTTAATGTGCAGGGCCTTAAATTTAGACTTTGAAGTGGTAGAGATGAAGGAACCTTTTAATACATTTTGAGCATTACTAGGTTAGAGGCAATTTGTAAATAAAATGGAGTAGTGAATTCTAGAACAAATGAAATTTCATTTTCTAATCACACTAAGGTCATCCATATTCTCTTAGGATATTATGGGAATAGTTCATATGTGGAGGAAATTTCCCAAGAAAGAGTTGAAAAATATATTTTAGTATTGATACCTTCAGTATCTAAATAGGCTACTGCAAATAAGGTAGAAGAACCATAGTAGACCTCTCACAAAGTGTATGGGTTTAGACAAGCCTTTATGGTATGGATCCACCTAGGGAGGGCACTGTAGGGTACCAGAATTAGCCACCCCACTAGAGGAATAAAAAATCACAATAAGAAAAATAAAAAGTATATAAACCATATCCAAATGAGCATCTCACATATCAAACTCCTTAGATTCTCTCGATTCGATAACCAAGGAAAATATATGATGGGTATGGAGTGAACATTTTAATATTAAAAAATATGGATCACAACACTACAATATACATTAGTTTGCAATGCCACATGCGGGTTCCGAAAACATAGAAATAACATTCCTCATTGGTATACCTTTAAAATTTTAATCAGAATATGATACATGCTAGAAGGGGAATTTACTACCATTCCAAAATATAATGGTTCAATGACCCTTGAGGAACACCTACAAATGTGTATAGCTATATGCCAATGATATAGAGAATATTATCATCGGTTGTACATACAACTCTTCTATTGGAGATTAATACCAGTGATCCAAAATTATATATAAATCAAGAAATAAGGTCTAAAACAAATATTGACAAGAACTTCAAGAAGAATTCATTCAAACATTCTTATTTTGGGATTAAAATGACAATATTTATACCATATTAAAGAAAATAAAGGAAATCATCTTTATCCCAATTCCACAAGCTAATATTCAATCATTTCTAGGTCCCTAATATTCTACCTTAATATCATATATCTTAAGAATATAATATATATTCCTAAGTATAATGAGTTAAGCACTTGTGGCATGCTTAACATTAACAGTAGTTTTAGTTAATACCTTAAATAATATTTATTAGGATGAAGGGGTATGTCCGTACATGGTTAAGCTTATAAATAAAGGAATATATGTTCCTCCTAAATCATCATATAATCTTTTATTCAATTCATAACATATTTTTTAATTATTGGAGGTAACCCCCTCAAAGTGGTCTGTTATAATTTTGATTTTTATAAATATATCCAAGAAATATCATAACAATCACCACCTCAAAATTAGGGCATAAGGAAATTAATAGAGTGGATGGAATAACAAACACATCATGTGAAGAATTGGTGCTATACAACACATCAAGAGGAAGGAGATTATAACCCTAAATTAGTAATATTATTGGAAAAAGGTGAATGAGAATTACTTTTCAATGAGTCAAAAGATCAATATTATGATCAACCTCTTAAACTTAGGGAATAAAATATAGCATCAATTAATAATCCCAAACTAGATAAAATTGGGGATTATTGGGATGAGTGAGTAGTTGCAAATGTGATTGAGCTCTTGTCTGAGTATGAGTAATTATTTCCTTGGATATTCACAAATATGAAAAGGATTGAGGAAGAATGAAGAAAATGAAAATAAAATTAAAAGGATCCAAACCACACAAAAAATACCATACTGACTCAATCCCTATATGAAAAATGAAGTTAAACAAAACTGGATAAGATGCTAGTAGCCATGATCATAAAACCATTTGAATATTTAGAATGGATTAGTCCCATGGTGGTCCAAAATAAAAAGAAAAGATAAATATTAAAGATATGTTTTGATTTTTGGGAACTAGACAAATCTTGTATCCATGATTTGTTTCCAACTTCATTTATAAAAGAGATACTAGAATCTGTCTTGGGAAGGAAAATTTACTCATTCACTGATGGGTTCTCTAGATATCATTAGGTATGGATAAGAGAAGAAGATCAGCCAAATACCACCTTGCAATAGAATGAGGATGATTCATATACAGATTCATGCCCTTCATCCTAAATAATTCTTTACCAGTATTTAGTCGAATAATGGTCAACACATTCAAAGAGTTTATCCATGACTTCCTAGAAGTATACTTGGATGACTAGATAGTTTATGGGCTAATTAAAATTCACCTTCAATCCCTCGATGCACTGATAGAAATATGTAGAAGTATGCAAATATCTTTGAACCTAAAAAATGCATATTTTCAATACCCTTTGGAACATTACTCAACCACATAATTTGTGAGGGCCTAATGGTAGATCCTATAAAAGTAACCTTGATCATGACCTTTCTGCCATCTAAGACAACACCATAAGTAAAACCATTATTGTAGCATCATAAATTGTCACCCATGACAATTTTACACTAGGTTTAGCTCCTGCCATATGTGCTTGGACCTAATTATGCTCTAAAGTTTCCCATGTTGTGGTCCTTTTTGGAAAATAAAAATTAAATTAAGAATTCTTATTTAATATTTATTTAATGACAAAAAAAATATGTAAAATAGTTTTGGACTAGGGTGCTACCACCTTGTCTAGCCTATTTTGAAATGATTTAAAATATTTTATTGTTGATATTTTAGCATTTATAAATTTAAATTCATTTATTAGCTTTTGATAATTAATTTTATAGGAAAATGAATAATTACATATAAATAAAAGTCTTTTTCACCATTTGAAATCTTAAGCAATCCTAGCAATTTGAAACCATAATTGAGCATCCTAAAAATCATTCAAGAGAAAAATAAGCATAGTTTATAATATTATTATCAATCAAGATTCATATTTACAATGTATCAAGTTTATATGTGAGTTTATTCATGTTTTATGTCATTTGTTTTGTGAGTACTAACACTTGTAAGTCCATCAATCAATCATCCAACTCTCCTTGTATGAGATGAGTATAATGACTTTAGTCCATCAAGGAAATCAAACATCCTTTACATCATCATAACCAATGTGGTGGTTGAAACACCAAAACGGGGTTTGAATATGGCAAGCCCCTATATAGAACAACCATTTATCCCCTCTCTTGTGTGCAGGTGGTAGATCGAAAGTGGATTTTGGAGAATATTGAAGACCTAATTGCATGATCCAACATTCAAGATCCATACTTCTACAAATTAAGGTAAGTTGAATTATTCATCAAAAGACAAAGTATGTAAGTTGAGTCTAGAAAGGAAGAACCTAGAGACTGGAACCATCTAAGATTTGTTTGTTGATTCTTGAGATCTAAACTTCTTGATTTAGGGTGCTAGTGCCCCTTTCCAACCAATTTGAGCCCAAATATATATATCAAGTTCCTTTGTCTCTACACTTTGTTGTTATATAATTCATTTCTATGTTTCAGTTATGTGTTTCTCTCTATATATATTGGTTTGTTGTAGATTCATATCTAACCTAGGTACACATTTTTATTATCAAATAAAATTAACTCATAATCAATCAATCAATATCAACCTCCTCCCAAGAAAGAACCAAAATTGTGATCCACCATTCTGGCACTTCCATTAAGGTTAGTAGCCAAGTGGGTGCATGTGATCATTTTTTGTTCCTTCCTAATATGATGTAGGAGAAAGTATGATTTATACCCTAGATCATTTTTTACCACATCACATTTTGGTGAACCTAACACTTCTTTCATTTTTAAACCTTCTAAAATCTTAAGTTTATCATTTTAAAATTCGAGTGAAATCCTAGGTTGTTTGAATTTTTCAAAAGTGCATGAATATTTTAGTGAAAAGGATTGCAAAAGTAAACATTGGAATTGTATTTTCATTTCGAAAGATAAAAAGGTGTTACTTTTTATCTTTTTCAAGATAGATTTAGTCAATTACTATAATTTAAAATTTGAAAATTATCTTATAAACATATTGCTAAAATTTTATGTATGATTGTGTTTCATATAGAGAAATTAGGGTTTTGGGCATTTATAGAAATTTGTTTGCATCCATACCTGAACCTCTATAAATTTAGATCATCATACATTTTAAGTGAATTTAGATTTTGACTTTAGTCAAAAATTACATCTCTGATCTAGGGAACCACCACCCTTGTCTAGTTGATTTCAGGCCAAATTTAAATCACAATTTTGTATGTGTGATTTGTGTAAAGATCTATGTTTTATTTTTGAAAGTTATTTCAATTTCTATCACCATTATCATTTTTTCTTCATTATATTAGCACTCAATAATCTTGAATATTGTAATAAATTTATGAGCTCCATGACTTGGTGTCTCGTATCTAATACCCATGTGATAAATAGTCTTAGAATTATGGCTTCTCATGTTGTAATCACATCTGGTGTTGATCCTAAGTCTTGTAACACTTTCACTCAAGGAGTTACATCTACTCAATCCATATTTGATTCTCTTCCTAATCCTACATTTCCTACATCTTCATTGTCACCTAAAATTTATGTGGACTTGGAAGTGTCATTTCCCATATCCCAGAAGATAAACATAAACAATTGGACAAAGTCCTAGAAGGCCTTCAACAATACTTAAGTACTAAGCCTTTAGCTAGAGAAATGATTTCTCTTGTGGATAACCTTATGAAGCTAATCTATTATTCACAAGGGATAGAAGTGTTGTGTATCCTAGCTCATATAGTGGATGAAAACATTCCTACAATATCTATTTTCACTTAAGCCTTTACTAGTGCTCATATCCAACTAAGAAAATAAGTTTCCTCTCCTACGACCATACCTTCTATCCCTACTTTTACCCCTCCAAACATAGCATCCACCATGAAATATAATAAAGGTCTTAACTCTAGTTTAGTGTTTTCTTATTGGAATGCATATAGATTTTTTCCTTCACCTACAATACCTATATGTTCTTCACCTATCATAAACATGCAAAAAATCAACCCACCAATCATTAGCAATAACTTGTCAGTCATTAACAATAGTCCACTATATTAAAAAAAAATCAAAACATGTTGCCAAATTATCCTGTGATAAACTAGATCTTACAAAGCATGTTATCATTACAAAAAAAATCAAGCATGAACCAAATTCAATCCAATGCTAATCCTCCAATGTACCACACATAGTTCATTATAATTTTCTATCTTAAATACACCCATACTACAAAACATTGAGATACCTCGCCTTGAGAAGTATGTTGGAAAAGGAGATCCCACTAATCATTATCAGCTTTCACAAACCTATATAGTGATTTCCTTTTTGAAGATGCACTCTTAGCTAAAAAAAATACATGATCAATAAAGGACATTGCCTTAGATTGGTTTTTTTTTTGCCTAATAAATTGATAATATCATTTATGCAACATGTTAATGAATTCATTCAAAAATTTCAAAAAAACATTGGACCTAAAATCACATTAAAAAGTTTAGTCCATTATAAGCAAGGACCTAAAGAGAAGGTGGTTGATTTCATAGGATGATACAAATCCCTTTATTCATAAATCTCATATTCTCTCTCAAAATCCGATATATAGAGAATTTTTCATTGGAAATTTATATCCTAATATTAGATATAAGATATTTTTGATGAGATATCCCTCATTCACAAATTTATATAAATCCCTTCATGATTATTAGATATTAATTAACCAATATGAAGGCATGCCTTAACTAGCTCTTAATTGTCAATAGGATCTTGTACATCAAAATAAATATCAATTATTTAAGAAACAAAAAAATAAATTATAAATATAAAAAATCTAAAATCATCCAATAACATTCAAACACAAGTTGTCGTTACATATACAACACCATATTAGTTTTGGAAAAGAGATAGACAATTTTGAAATTGCCTAATTCTCTCCATGTTGTTATGTTATAGTTTTTAAATATGAATATGATTCAACTTCCTCCAGTTAGACCTATTGAGATAACTAAACCATTACCACCAAACATCAATACAAAATCCTTTTTCAATATCATCATACACTTGGACATGATACAAAAATATGTATGTCTCTTAAGCACCAAGTGCAAGACCTTATTGATTCTAATGGCATCTATTTGGCTAGTGTAAATGACAAAGGGAATAAATTGGTCTCACCACCTAATAAAAAATTAAACATATTTACAAAATCGTTGCCAAGTCATTCAACTAATTTTTTCTAATAAAATGATAATTATCTATCCAATGTTGTATACATGATTGGAGTTCAACCTAATAATGGTCAAACAAATATTTTCCTTGATATTAATTTTACACACATTGATGCTTCTATAACGACACCCAATGGTCCTCTTGACATCATTGGTAGAATTAATGACAAACCCACAAGGGGAATACTCATTGATCCTGTGTGTAGTGAATGTGATCATCAAAGAGCTATTGTATGTGCATGGACTTTACAAAGATAATTTTGAACAATCAGAAGCATTATTAAACGCTCATGATGGCTCTGTTCACCCCACGATTGGTTCTATAACCCTTACACTAAAATCTGGACCTAAATAATTGGATATTTTATTTATCATAATCTCAATGTCAGACAGGTTTTGTGTGAAGTTTGGTCATCCATAACTAATCTCCATGAATGTGATCCGATTAGTTATTCAAAAATTTCTTAAATTATCATTCAACGAAAATAGGCATACCATTTATCATAGTGGGTTTAAGCCTTTGGACTTTGACGAAAAAATTTCATTAGATTATTTTTCATGAAGATTTCTTATTTATGTCATATCAAAAGTTAAAGTTAATGTTACAAATTGGTGTTTTCATTGATGTCAGCAAGCTTGGGGGAGATTGTTACAATCTTATGTTTGTGTTTTCATTAATGATTAATGATGGTTGAGAAGTTGTGTTGATGCTTTGATTAGTTTCATTATGTTTCCATTAGTAAGTACTACTGGTGTCAACCTCTAGTGTTTCTTTGATAAGATTCTATTGGTGGATGTTAGTTTAGTGATAATGAGGGAGTGTTAAAGATAATGAGTGTATGTCTTTGGTGCTTGGTTTCCAAGTTTTTTTGAGAAAAATTGAATAAAAGAGGAAACCATTTGTTGCAGAGGTGTTCTAGTGTACAGTGTGGTGTCCTAGTTTTTCTCTATATTTCTTTTGTTTTGAAGATCTAATTGTGCAGTTCAGAGATGTTGGTCAGAGTTGTTCAAAGGTTCTATATCTACAATTTCTTGGTTTGGATCATTGCGTAGAGAGATTGTGTTCACCAGTGTGTGAATTGTATGTTGTATTGGTGTTTGGGAGAAATGGTTGTGCTCTATATCTCTCCATAGTTTGATTTTTGGTCTTGTGGTTCTAGAAGTGTGATGATAATGATCATATCTACCTACCATAAAAAAATTTCATGGTTTTGTGTGTACATTCTTCAAGTGAAAGTTGTTGCAAAGTAATTTTTTGGATTTCAGGATGTTTGTGGAATATTTTAGATTGTATTCGAGTTTTGCGTGTGGTTCGTGAGTCATCTTTGGATTTAAGGAAGTGCTTACTTACATGTTAATGGTGTTTACATTGGTTCAGATGACCTTGGGTGTTTACACTAATTATGGAAGCGTGATGTTACATATATGTATGATTTGGGTCCGAGTTAAGAAGTGTTGTGGTCCTCTTTCATTCCTTTCCACCATGAGAATGCTTAGTGTCGACCTAATTTAAATTTGCATGGTTGAGGTGCATATCCAACCTTAGAGAATATTTTCAAGGTTGAAAAAGGTATAAATTAATTGTTGAGTTGATGGAGAATTATGTCATGAAGTGTGTGACATGAATTACAGAGGTGTGAAGTGAAAATTTGTGAAGTGAAATGTGATCTTAATGAGTTAGACCATTGGAAGCAGTGAGAAAAAGGTGTCTACAATCTTCAAAGAGACTGTGAGTGTGTTGGTGATGTTGTGGTGGAACTTTTTTTGTTGCATTGAGATGGATTTCTCACTATAACATTCTTCTTTCTTCTTTTCTGTAATCTGGAAATGAGACATTCTTTCTTTTGGGAAGTGAGCCTTTGGTAGTGAGAATATTGTATTCAATGTTACAATTACTTTATATTGTGAGCTAATACTCATCATGGTTTTTCCCTTCTTAGGTTTTCCACATAAATCTATTGCTTTTATTATGTATGGTGTTGTGTTTCAATTTTATGTTATTTTCTTTCATGCTAAATCATTCTAACAAATTAAAGGTTAATTTAGTTGATGTGGATCTGAATTTTTATGAGGGTTTGAAGTTTTAATATACAACTGATTCACCCCCCCTCTCAATTGTCTTGTAGGCATATAATAATTGGTATCAAAGAAAGGTTCCTTGGAAGAAATGTTAATCACTTGAGGTAAATTTGGGATGGCACACAAGAGGGATACTCCTTTGTTTGATGGATCAGACTATGGTTTTTGGAAGACAAAGATGTAAGGTTTTCTGATATCTCTTGGATTTGGAGTTTGGAAGTCTATTGAGACTAGATATACTATGCATGCTAGTGGTCTGAAGACTGATGATGAGATCAAAGACTATGAGAACATTGGTAAAGCAAGGTATGCTCTTTTAAGTGTTCTTTCTAACATTGATCTTGTGAAAGTTATGAGTTTGAAATTTGCTAGAGAGATTTGGACAAAGTTGGAAATTATTTATGAAGGAGATGATAAGGTCAAGCAAGCTAAGATGTAGAATCTAAATATCACCTTTGAGAACCTGTGAATTTCTGAAGATGAAAAATTACAAGCTACATGTAGAAGGTGGATGAAGTTGTCAATTCCATTAGAGGTCTTGGTGGAAATCTTGAAGAAGGAGAAGTGGTAAGGAAGGTATTAATTTTTTTTCCTAAATCTTACAGTCATTAACTTTATTCTATTGAGGAAGTTCACTATTTAAGCATATATTCTAGAGATTAGTTGTATGGTGCTTTATCATCTTTTGAAATGAGAGAATTTGGTACAAGTAATGAAAAATTTCAGACTTCTTTTAAGGCTAACAAATTAGAAAAGATCGAGGAATCAGATCAAGAGGATCTTGATTATGTAGAAGAAAAATTTGTGAGGAAAATGAAAAAGGGTACTGGTAAATATAAAGGTAAGCTATCTTTCAAATTTTTTAGTTGTGGTAAGATAGGTCATTATGCTTCAAGATGTACAAATAAATTTTTAATGACAAGAACAAATAAAACAAAGGTAAAGCAATTAAGAAAAGTTAGTATGTTAGATAAGATGCCAATATATTTGATGATGAGTCTAAATATGGGGATGATGAAGATAATGAATCCTTGTTCATGGATATTAAATATGAAACTAATTATTCTAACTCTGAGATATGTGTGAAGGTAGGTTCTCTAGAAACAAGTCACAATGCTATGGTGATTTCTCTTCTTGCTAGAAAGGAGAAGAATTACTAGATTATTGATAGTGGATTCTCAAATCATATGACTGGTGAAAAAAGTAAGTTTGTTAAACTTGAGAAATATAAAGGAGTTATAGTTAAATTTGATGATGATACATCTACTAAGATATGTGGAAAAGGTTCTATCAATTTTTATGGAAACCATAATAAAAATGTCCTTTATGTTAAGGCTTTGAGACATAACCTTTTGAGTGTTGGAAAAATGTGTAGCAAAGGATATAATCTTATGTTTCAAGATTATGGATGTGAGATCAGAAAAGATTTGGAACTGAGGTTTCTACTGGAAGAAGGATAGATGAAAATGTTTATTAGCTTAAAGGTATTGATGGTAATTTATTTATGACTCAGATTAATGAAAGTTGACTATGGAATAGAAGGATGTGTCACATTAATTTTTATTTCCTATTGAAGATCAATTTAGTTCAAGTTGTGAGAGATCTACCTAGAATTACAAAGGCCATTAATGTTGTCAGCAAGGAATGTCAAATTGGGAAGCAAGCAAGAAGTTTCAAACTCTAAGAAAAATCTACTATTAGAATATTAGAGTTGGTGCATACAAACATTTGTGGTCCTACCACAATAAGAATTTTTCAAGGTGACATGTATTTCATGTTATTGATTGATGATTATTCTACAATGGCATAGGTTACTTTTCTCAAAGAAAAATCAAAAGCTCTAGATAAGTTCAAAGCATTCAAAGTTATGGTTGAGAATGAAGTGGATATGAAAATCAAGTGTTTGAGGTTTGATAGAGTTGGAGAGTTCACCTCCAATGAGTTTAACAAATTTTGTGAGAATCATGGGATAAAGAGGCATTTATCTACCCCTAAGACTCCTCAGCAGAATGGAGTGGTTGAAAGAGAGAATAGGACTATTCAACAAGATGCAAGAACAATGATGAAAGAGGAAAACCTACAAGAATACTAGAGAGAAGAAATTCATACTGTTATTTACAATTTTAATAGAGTTCTAGCAAGAGAAAATAGTGAAAAAACTCCCTATGAGTTGTGGTATAGAAGAATTTCTACTAGTAAATATTTCAAAGTGTTTGGTAGCAAGTGTTATATCAAAAGAGATGAAGAAAACTTAGGAAAGCTTAATACAAGATCATATTAGCGTATCTTCCTTGGATATTCTACAAGAAGAAAAAGCTTATTGGTGCTACAACAAGAGATTAAAGAAGATTATTGAAAGTGAAAATGTCAAATTGGATGAAGACTTACAAAAGAATTTTGTGGTGATAGATGGATATGAATTAGACAAGTCCTCTTACAAACAAAATGATAGAGATGAAGATAAGGAAAAATAAGTTTATATTGAAGAGGAATAAGCTCTAGAAAGAATCCCTAAGACACCTAAGTATGTGTAGAAGAATAATTCTGAAGATCCTAAAGAGTCACATGTTATGGTAGTAAAGAGGATATTCAGATACTTCAAGGGAACTCTAGAACATGGCTTGTGGTATCCAAAGGAACATGGCTTGTGGTATCCAAAGGATACTAATTTTTCACTAAGTTCTTATATAGATGTAAATTTGGTAGGATGTGTTGATGATAGGAAAAGTACAAGTGGTGGTGCATTATTTCTTGGATGTATATTGGTGTCTTGGTTGAGCAAGAAATAAGATTTAGTATCTTTATGTACTATAGAGGCAAATTATATTGCAACATCTTGTTGCACATAGGTGTTGTGGATAAGGAAAACCTTGAAAGATATTAGAGTTGTATATGATGAACCAATTTCTATATTTTGTGACAATACAAGTGCCATTAACATTTCAAAGAATTCGATGACTCAAGGACAAAACATATCTCAATTTGGTATCACATTTTGAGAGAGAAGGTTGCAGAGAATGAAGTTAAGCTTGAGTATTTTCTTACAAAGGATTTCCTTTCTAATATATTCACTAAGGCTCTTCCTAATGATACTTTTGAGTATCTTCGAGAGAATTTAGGGGTTGTTACCCCTCCATTTGAAGTGGATGCATAAGGATATGCATTAGTCTAGTAGATTTCAAGATTCATTCCTTGTTCTGGGTTGATGTTGGATGTTACCTCTCAAGGGGAATAGATAGCGCTTTGTTAGTTGTTGTAGTTAGAAGGATTTAATGTTGATGTAGGTTGGTTTTGTCATGTGTAGTGGTTGTTGTTTGGTAAAATTTGGTGTGTGCTTCTAAGGGGGGTATGCAAAGCAGTAGAGAGTAAGTATGTATGTCAAAGGGGAAAGAGATGCAAATGTGTAGCCCTTTACCATTGTGTCAAAGGGGATGATGAAGAAATGTGAAAAAGGATTAGTTAAGGAAAGGGGAGAGAAAAGGAATGTATCAAAGGGGGAGAGAGAACAAAGTAAAAAAGAGAGAATGATGGAGCAGTATGTTGGTGATCAGAGTTGTTTTGTGTTGTTGATGGTTTTTCACATCATATGTTTCCATGAATGACAAAGGGGGAGATTTTTGAAATCTTATCTTTGTGTTGTCATTAATGATTTATGATGGTTGAGAATTTGTGTTGATGTGATGTAGGATAATCCTTGGTTCTTTGCAATCCTACATCAACCAAAAATATTTTCATTTAGTTTTGTTCTTGTTCATGTTAAAGTTGGTAGATTCTGTATTTTGTCATGTTTGCTCACTAGACCTTGCGGATCTATGTTTTCATCATGGAAATGTTAATTTTCCTAATCCCAAGATTTCAGCTTGATTGGATCTTTTTCTGGCAAGTTATTACTTTTGGATTAAGTGACAGTTTTGGAACTGGCCCTAGAATAATTTCAAACCTAATGGCTAGTTTGATCGCTTGTGGATCTTTCCCATAGCTTGTGGATCCTTGCGAAGTGTTTTGAATTGTTCCATGGAGTGTCCTTGACCTTAATCTTAGGTCCACACTTCATCATATGAACCTATCATGGAGAAATTCAAATTTGAGGTTGTCCTGTTCATGCACACGTTATGTTTCCTTCATCGGAGATTGTAAAGATCTTTGGACGATGCAAATTCTTCTAGATCTATGGATATGATATAAAGGTTGTAATAGATCATTAGGATAACAATCAATCAATATCAATATGATGAAGATGAATATAGCATTTGATATGTAATATTTTCACTCGCATATAGGAATACTATAATTTGAGCATGTTGTATCAGGCCCGTGAGCCCAATCTGTAAGCCTGGATGTGGTCGATTGTATGTAATTGAATTTTTAGATAATTAGAATATTTGAATCTGCATTTGCCTCCATATTTTGTGTTTCTTATGTTGTGTAACTCTTGTTGCATGGTCTGGATTGTTCTCTTTGAGGACCCTCCTACCGTGACTACACCAAATTGGTATCAGAGTGAGATTCATTCTATGGAAGATCATTAGAGTTTGCAAAGCCCTGTTGAAGATTTTTTGTGGGGTGATGGATTGAGGATCTGACCTGTAGCTACAGAAGACTTGTGTAAAGATGGCGGGAAGAAGAAATGGTAGAGGAAATGGAGTGCATGGAAATACAAACTCAACTATAATGAAGATGTTGAGAGGAATGACTGCTAGATTGGAAGCAATCAAAATGGCCCAGAGGAGAGGTCAACCAGTTGATGATGTGAGTGATGAAGAAGTAGAAGAACTAGAAGAAATGGAAAGAGAAGATCAACTTGTCCTTGATTAGGGAGAAGAGAGGTTCATAAGAGGCCTAACCAAAGTGAATACTAAACCAAATTTCAATCCACCAGATTACAGAGGTAAGTTGGATTAAGATGAATTGTTTGATTGGATAACAGAGATGGAGAAGTACTTTGATTTTGAAGGCACCATAGAGCACAAGAAGGTGAAGCTTTCTTGTATAAAGTTGAAATGACATGCATCCCTTTGGTGGGAACATTTGCAGATAGATAGGAAAAGAGAAGATAAGATAATGGGATTGGATGGTGAATAAGTTGAAGACAAATTTTATGCCTACAGACTATCAGATGAACTTGTTCTAAAAGTTACTGAATTTGAAGTAGAAGGAGTTAAGTGTGAAAGAGTATATTAAGGAGTTCTACAAGTTGAATATCAGATCTGGACATTTAAAAGATGAGACCAAACAAGTAGCGAGATATATGAATGGTTTGAGGTTGTCTATACAAGATGAGATTATTTTGATTAAGTTGCTAAGTGTGGAGGAGGCATATCAATGTGCCTACAAGAAGAAGAGAAGTTGAATAAAAGACATGAGTAGAGACAGAGAGGAAGAGGTGGAAGATTTTAGAGAGGAAGAATTTTTACTAGAGGAGGAAGAGCGCCTTTTTCAGATCAGAATAAAGATAAGGAATTCAGTAAGAATGATAATTTGTAGCATAGAAATGATGGAAACTCTTACCAAAGAGGAGGATATGGTGGTTACCAATGAGGGTTATAGAAAAGGTGATAAAGGACATGAGCAAAGAGTATTCAAAGGAAATTGTTATAAGTGTGGTGGAGAAGGACATAGAGCATTTGAATGCAATCAAGGAGAAGCAAGTAGAAGGAAAGAGAACAATGGAAGAGCAACCTTTGTTGAGGAGGATCATGTTGGATCATCTAAAAAACCAAAAGAGGGAGAAGTGTTGGTGAACAGAAGAGTATTGTGTCAAAGTGAGATGGAGCAAGAACCATTGTAGAGAAAGAATTTGTTTTGAACCAGATGCAAGGTAGCTGGTAAATGTTGCAAAGTGATTGTCGATAGTGGAAGCTTAGAGAACCTAGTTTATAAAGAAATGGTGACAAAATTGAAGTTGGAAAGGTTGAAACACTCGAAGCCCTATTCAATAGCATGGATTCAAGATGAGCATAAGATACTGGTAAGTGAACAATGTTTGGTGAAATTGAAGATAGGAAATTACCATGATGAAGTTTTTTGTGATATCATGCCTATGGATGTATGCCATGTTTTGTTGGGAATGCCTTGGCAGTATGATATATAGGCTATTCATGATGGAAATAAGAACATATATACTACTGTTGGAAATTGGATGAAGCAAACTTTGTTTCCATTGGAGGATGTTCCTAAAATTGAGGTTTGCATGAATGATAGAATTTGTTTGGTTGATGGAAGGAGATTTCTAGATGGACCGAGACATGAGAACATGTGTTATGCCTTGGTTCCTAAGAAGGTTGAAGACTTGAAGCATGTAGAAGAAAAACTAGAGGACATAAGGGAATTGTTGGTAGAATATGAAGCTATCATTTCAGATAATGTACTTTATGGATTGCACCTGTGAGGAGTATTAGTCATTGCATGGATATGATTCCTAGAGCTATTTTTCCTAATAAAGTAGCACATTGGATGACACCGATAGAAAATGAAGAATTGAATAGACAAGTGCAAGAGTTGTTGAGAAAAGGTTTGATTAGAGAAAGCTTAAGTCCTTGTGGAGTACCTATAGTGCTAGCACCTAAGAAGGATGGAGAATGGAGGATACGTACAGACTCTAGAGCCATAAAAAATATCAGAGTGAAGTATAGATTTCCTTTTCCCCATATGGATGACATTATGGATTGTTTGAGTGGAGATAAGTACTTAAAAAAAGATAGATTTGAAGAGTGGATATCATCAAATCAGAATTAGAGAAGGGGATGAATGGAAGACAACATTCAAGACAAATGAAGGATTGTATGAGTGGTTGGTGATGCCTTTTGGACTAACAAATGTACCTAGTACTTTCATGAGGTTGATGAATGCGGTATTGAATAAATTCTTGGGTAATTTTTTGATTGTCTATTTGGATGAAATATTTATTTTCAATAATACTAGAGAAAAAATTTGTTGCATATAAGACAAGTTTTGCAGACATTGAGAGAAGAGCAGTTGTTGATAGACATTAAGAAGTGTAGTTTCGTGAAGGAAGAATTGGTATATATAGGATTTGTGATATTAGTGGATGGATTCAAGATGGAACCTGAGAAGGTAAGTGAAATTTTTGAGTGGCCTACACCAGAAAGCATTGGAGAGGTAAGATCATTTCATGGATTGGATAGTTTCTACCAAAATTTCATTAGGAATTTCAGTTCTATTTGCAGTCCTATGAAAAAAACAATGAGAGGAGATAGGAAGGGTTTTAGATGGACATTTGGAGTAGACAAGAGCTTTGAGTTGTTGAAATAGAAGGTGACTGAGAATCCTGTTTTGGCTTTACCAAACTTTAATAAGGTATTTTAGGTAGACTGTGATGCAAATGGAAATGCAATTGGAGCAGTACTAAGTCAAGAAGGAAGACCAGTAGATTATTTCAGTGAGAAGTTGAATGATGCAAGGAAAAGTTATTCAGTGTATGATCAGGAGTTCTATGCCATAGTTCAAGCTTTGAAGAAGTGGAGACATTACCTATTGTCTAAGGAGTTTTTATTGTATACACATCATCAGGCTTTGCAGTATTTAAAAATTCAAGGTAAGTTGAATCAGAAACACATGAGATGGATGGAATTCTTGCAAAGTTATACTTTTGTTTTGAAACATAGGAGTGGAAAGCCAAATAGAGTTGTTGATGCCTTGAGTAGGAGAAGGAATTTACTGGCAGAGATGAGAGTGGAGGTATTAGGCTTTGAGGAATTGAAGAAATTGCAAGAGGAAGACCTGAATTTTGTAGAACCTTGGAGAGCTTTTAAACAACCAGTCTTGGAGGATAGGAGTCATTGGTTGGATTATTTCATTCAGGAGGATATTTTGTTTAGAGGAAATCAGTTGTGTATACCGCAAATTTCAATGAGGGATAACTTGGTGAAAGAGAAACATAGTGGAGGATTGGCAGGACACTTTGGAGTTGATAAGACAATAGCATTGGAAAAAAAGAATTACTTTTGGCCTCAAATTCAGAAGGATATTAGGAAGTTTTTGCAAAGTTGCAGAGTTTGTCAAGTCGCAAAAGGGAGTAGTCAGAATGTTGGATTGTATAAACCTTTGATTATTCTGGAAAGACCTTGGAAGGATATCAGCATGGATTTCATACTTGGTTTGCAGAAGACACAAAAAGGTAATGATTCTATATTTATGGTGGTGGATATATTTTCTAAAATGGCACATTTCATACCTTGTAAGAAGACAACAAATCTAGTACATGTAGCAGACTTTTTTTTCAAGGAAGTGGTCAGATTGCATTGATTACCTAAGAGTATTATTTCAGAAAGAGATATAAAGTTTTTTGGTTACTTTTGGAGGACACTTTGCAAGAAGTTGAAGATAGATTTGAAGTTCAGTTCTAATTTTCACCCATAGACTGATGGACAGATAGAGGTAGTAAATAGGAGTTTGGGAAATTTGCTGAGATGTTTGGTTGGCGAGAAGATTGAAAGTTGGGATTTAGTCCTTACTCAAGTAGAGTTTGCCTACAATAATTCAGTGAACAGGAGTTCTGGAAAAACACCTTTTGAGGTTGTTACTAGAGTTCATCCTAGAGGTATATCAGAATTGCACGACATCAATAAGGAGGATAAAAGAAGTGTTGAAGTAGAGGAATTTGTAGAACATATGAAGACAATGAATACTCAAGTAAAGCAGTAGTTGGAAGATATGAACCGAAAGTATAAGGAATGAGCAGATGAAAAGAGGAGGCATAAGGAGTTTGAAGTTGGAGATGAAGTGATGGTGTATTTGAGGAAGGAAATATTTCTAGTTGGAACATATAGTAAGCTCAAGATGAGGAAGTTTGGACCCTATAAGATTTTGAAGAAATTTGATTTAGGAAATGCATATGAAGTAGAGTTACCAGATGGCATGGGTATATCACCTACATTCAACATTACAGATCTACATCAGTACCATGAAGCAGAATTCAGTGAAGACAGTAAAGCAAAATTGGAAGAAGAACTTCCTAAACAAAAAATAGATGAGATAGAAGAGATTTTGGATGTCAGATATGGGAGGAAAACTCATGGAAGGCAGTAAAAAGAATATCTTGTGAAATGGAAAGGTAGACTAGTGGAGGATTATTCTTGGATTTCTAAAGCTAAGGTAGACCGCATTGGTTTTCCTTTAACCCCAAAAAAGTGAGGGACTCAATTTTCATTAACCTCAGATGTCTGATGCAAGAGCATCCTTGGTTCTTTGCAATCCTGCATCAACCAAAAATATTTTCATTCAATTTTGTTCTTGTTCTTGTTCAAGTTGGTAGATTTGGTATTTTTTCATGTTTGCTCACTAGACCTTGCGGATCTATGTTTTCATCATGGACATTCCAATTTTCCTAATTCCAAGATTTCAGCTCAATTGGATCTTTTTCTAGCAAGTTATTGCTTTCGGATTAAGTGACAGTTTTGGAACTAGCCCTGAAATAATTTCAAACCTAACGGCTAGTTTGATCGCTCATGGATCTTTCTCATAGATTGCGGATCCTTGCGAGGTGTTTCAATTTTTTTCGTAGAGTGTCCCTGACCTTAATTTTATGTCCACACTTCATCATATTCACCTGTTGTGGAGAAATTCAAATTTGAGGCCAACTTGTTCATGCACACATTACGTTTCCTTCATCAGAGATTGTAAAGATCTTTGGCCAATGTGGATGCTTCTAGATCTATGGATATGATATAAAGCTTGTAATATATCATTAGGATAGCAATCAATCAAGATCAAGATGATGAAGATGAATATAGAATTCAATTTGTAATATTTTCGCTCGCATATAGGAATATTATATTTTGAGCATGTTGTATCAGGCATGTGAGCCCAATCTGTAAGCCCAAATGTGGCCGACTGTATGTAATTGAATTTTTCAGATAATGAGAATTTTTGAATCTGCATTATCCTCCATATTATGTGATGAGCCTAAAATATGCTCATTATTTGAATATCATGATGTATTTTTGAATACCTTTTACTCTTTCTAATGGTTGTTTTAAACTCTATTATTATAAACTTTTATCTTAAATCGGGTAGTATTCTATGGCAATGCATTCCTATATTCCTGCAGCTTAATATCTCCATATGTCTATATTCATGGCCCTATTTGACCTCCCAATTGACTGATATGATACGTGTGGTTTTTGGATAAATGAGATGAATTTAATGTGTGTGATTAATGATAAGTATCATGCTATTATATGTATGCTTTCTTTTTCCTTTGTTTCCATGTGTTCCACAGGTTGTTAAAGATAGTATGAACAAGTCAAGCGTAGTGAACCTCGGTTCTGAAGTGAAGACCATTTCCACCTAGGCACCAAGGATGTTGTTCCTATGAAGACGCTTTGTCTGGGTCATCGGGAGGAAATCTAAATGGTCATCAATCTAGGAAGAGTGGAGCGTTGGATTCTCTCTGAATCAGTTGGATAGATATACTTTCATCTATGGAAATCTGTTCCTTAGAATTAGGAAGCATCTACATCCGCATTTCTCTCTATCAAGTTAGTTAGTTAGTTAGTTAGTTGTTTTTCTATAAATAAATGTTCCTCCTACGTGAGTGAACAAGATTAGAGGATTAAAAAGGTTAAGGAGATTAGACTAGAGAGTAGAAACATTACAGAGTATGTAAGAGCAATGCTATAATGATGAATAGAGTTTTGTGTTAGTTTTCTTACAAGGAAAACAACCATGTATGTGATTTTGAGTTATGAATAAAAGGCTGATGAAGTTTTGAGTTCAATTCTTGCATAGTTGGTTGATGCTTGCTAAGGGGGCCCACTTAGTAAGTATCTTTAGTTAGTATTTTATTTCCTATTGTTTATCAATTAGAATTTCATTTTAGGAAGTTTAGCACAAACTCAGTCTTGTATTGTTCCTGCAGCATAAGGAATCCATCCATGTGTCTGTTCCTACAGCATAAGACTAGTTCCTGGTTTGTTTCTCAGAAATAGTTGTTATGATTTCTGCCTTAACTAAGTTATGCTTAAGTTGATAAGAATTCCTTTCACGCATTCATTTCTAGTAGGTTGTGGCTAAAATTGGTTCTTAGTGCACATACAGTGCCGCTCCATTTCAAGTATATATTCCCTGGTTTGACAAATTAAATGAACGACCATGAGAAGATGTTAGTCACTTGCTGGAATGTCCAATTTACAGGTTTGATTTTTCATGACTTTTATATCCTTTTGTGGGCGATAACCATTTTTGGCACCATTGCCAGGGATGGTGTTAAGCTAAGAACCTGTCATAGTCATTGTTAGCAGTAGCTTAGTTTGTTTATTTAGGAATTTTCAAATCCTTCAATTTTCAGTTAAGTCTGTTACCTGCATAGAAGAAGAGACGCTCTAGAAAGATTCTTACCAGACCCTTCACTAATAACGAGTTTGAACTAGCTTATAATCTATTTGAGGAAGAAGGAAACCAATATATCAATCCATTTCCTGAAGACCCACTCGCTGAATTTCCCTTTGACCTTGCTGACAAAGAACCCTAGGAAAATCCATTTGCTTTGATACTTCATCAAGCAGATATGGCACAAAATCCACCTAATCGACCTCCTTCTTTTGAATTCCATATTATTGCCCAACAAGATAATGATAACCTCAAAAATATTCCTTCTTCATTACTTCCCAAGTTCTATGGACTAGTTACAGAGGACCCAGACACTTTATTTTTTGAGTTTGACATCCTCTGTCGAAGTTATGATTATGCCATAGATGCTCACAAGCTGAAGTTGTTTCCTGCTACTTTGAAGGAGGGAGCTCTAAGATGGTTCATGAGTTTGGGGAGGAATGCTGTTGATAGTTGGGAACTCATGCAAACAAAGTTTCTTGAGAAATATAAGGAATATTGCAAGAGTGGTAGTAAGGGTGATGATATATTCCGAATTTAGCAGAAGGAGGATGAAAGCTTGAAAAACTATATCTCAAGGTTTTTGTTTTCCTTGAAGAAGAATTCAAACCATACTCTCAATGAAGAATCTCATAAATTACTTTTTCTTAGGGGAATCAATGATTCTTGTATTGATGCTCTGGATCTAATGGGAGGAGGAGATATAACCCAAGTATCTTGGAATGATATTAAGAACATATGCTGCAATTACTCTCGAGCAAGTGTCAAGAAGGGAAGAGGTCATCAGGCCACAATGGGAAAGACTTCTAATAATGGAGTTTCACGGATGGATATTTCAAATTTTCTGTTTGATTTCAAGCAAGATATCATAAATAATATGGCTACACAATTGGATACTATGCAAGCTTGAAAGAAACATGAGGAAGCTGAAGCAATCTTGGCCGAGTTCTATCCACATTGTCGACAAAAGAAGCATGACTTCAGATGTAAGATGGTGGCTAACATGGAGGCTAAGAAATTACCTACTGACTTTAAGGTAGTAGAAGGTGATGATGACCAAGTATTCTACGTTGCACAAAGGCGACCATGGGCTCAAAGATAAGGTATGCCTCAAGACCCTCTAACTTTTGGTAATCCTTACTCTAATTACAGTAACCAATGGCAACCTACATATGGCCCATCACCACCATGGAATACCTCTCAACCACAATGGCCTAACTATCCAAATTCACAATGGCAATCTCCTCAAGGAGGCTAGCAGAACCCACAAGGACAATGGGCTCCACCCCAAGGTAACCGGCAACAGAATTCTCAATGGAGAGGTTTTTAGCAATGGCCAAACCAATCTCCTGGCTTTTTGCAACTTCAGCATCCATAAACTCAGGCCCTCATGCCACCTGCTATAACACCTATAGCAAATACTGGTCCTCCAAAACAAATGCCTATGCCTGCCCAACCATTGCCAAATCCTAATAATAAGCAGCAGCAACACTAGCCTATGTATTTTGCAGAAGCCAATCAACATCCAGCCTATCCCCTAAATATTAATGATATCCATCTCAAGTCTGGAACCACCCTACCTGCTCCACAGCCACCAATAATTACTGAAATTCAAGATCCTCCCTTTGCTGAACAATTGACTGGTCCTACAGAATAGATACCTATATTAGATAATTCCTCTAAGGAGCCCGTCTTGCAACATCTAGTCAAAACCACCTTTTCCTCATAGATTGCAAATCAATACACCTAAGTCTATAGAAGAGCCTACCTTTGATATTTTGGATCAGCTAAAATATGTACACATTCAAATCCCTCTTTTTCAAGCCGTTAAAGATGTTCCAATCTATGGGAAAGCCATTAAGGAGGCTTGTTTGAAGAAACCTGGAAGAAAGAAAAAGGACCCCCAAACTATCCATGTTCTAGGACATTTGGTGGCAGATATTATGTTAGGAAAGGTAGTCATGCCAAAATATGTTGACCCTGGAAGTCCTATGGTACAAGTCAATATTAATGGTCAGATGGTAAAAAATGTTTTAGTTGACCTTAGTGCAGCCATTAATGTAATGACCAAGCATACTATAGAATATTTGAATATCCTAACCATTAGGTCTACGCCTACCATCCTGCAGCTCGCTGATAGTTCCACTATAACACTTGATGCTATGGTAGAAGATATAATTGTCAAACTTGAGTCTTGGGAATACCCAATAGATTTCACCATATTGTCCACCAAGGCAACCTTGGGAGGATATCCTATCATTCTAGGTAGACCATGGTTAGCCACAACTGATGCTTTTATAGGATGTCATTCAGGAAACATGACAATCTCTAATGGTCAGTCAACAAGAAATTGGCTTTATACCCACCTGCGCAACCTTAGCCAGATTTGTCTCACCCAATTTGGCCAGATTTGGGTGAGGAAACAAAAGAATTCAGTTCATTGGATCACTTAATGATGCCACAAACTAATCCATTCTCCCAACTTTAGATTGAGGATGACCCACTTTTCCAAATTTTGTAGTCCAATTCTGACATAAGTAGCCCATCTGTTTTAAATGACTGTCCTCAGCAGTGCTTTTTGCAGCAGCTAAATCCTGAAAAACCACCATTTAAAATCCCTACAGTCTATCAACATTTGCTCCCACAAGAAATACAAACACCACCTTTTCCAGTAGATTCCATGAATGATCTTACCAAACAAATTGAACTATCTCTAGACCACTATCTGAATATCAACAATCAGCTACCTAAATCTCAACAAATTACCCTAGTTAAAATGCTGCAAGATCAACACAAAGCTTTTGCATGGGAATATAGGGATATGAAGGGAATAGATCCTCAACTCTGTACTCATAGGATCTACATTAAAGAAGATTGTTCTCTTGTTAGGCAGCATCAATGAAGGATAAACCTATCACTCAAGGAAATAGTTAAAAATGAACTCCAAAAGTTGCTTGATGCTGGTTTCATCTACCCTATTTCAGACAGTCAATGGGTATCTCCATTGGTGATTGTTCCTAAAAAAGGTGGGAAATGGTGAGTTTGTGTAGATTACAAGGAGCTGAATACTACAACTAAAAAGGATCACTTTCCACTGTTAGTTGTTGATCAAGTACTGGACTCATTGTCTAGTAAAAAGTATTTCTCATTTTTAGATGGATATAGTGAGTATAATCAAATTAAGATTGCCCCTGGGGATCAGGACAAAACAACCTTTACTTGTCCATGGGGGACTTTTGCTTACTCTGTCCTACCTTTTGGCCTATGTAACACCCCTGCAACATTTCAAAGGGTAGTAATTAGTATTTTTGCTGACATTTCTCATGATTCTATGGAGATCTACATGGATGACTTCACCACTTATGGAGTAACTTATGAAGAAGCATTGTCAAATTTAGAGAAAGTGTTGAAAAAATGTAAGGAGCATAATTTTTCTTTAAATAGTGAAAAGTGTTTTATAATGATGCAGGAGGGAATTGTTTTAGGCCATCATATCTCTCCAATAGGAATTCAGGTTGATCCTACAAAAATAGAAATTATTCTAACTTTTCAAAAACCTATGAAACAAAAGGATGTTAGAAGCTTCTTAGGGCATGTTGGATACTATAGAAGATTCATTAAAGATTTCAACAAAATAGCCAGTCCCATGAATGCCTTATTGACTAAGGATTGTGAATTAAACTCGACTGAGGCTTGTGACAAATCTTTCCTGTAGCTTAAGGACTTACTTACTAAAGCTCTTGTTCTTCAAGGACCAAAGTGGAGTCTTCCCTTTCATATACACATAGATGCTTTTGATTATGCCATAGGGGTAGTGTTAGGACAGAAGGAGAATTCCATAGAGCATGCCATCTATTTCATCAGCAAAAATCTTCAAGGCCCAAAATTAAACTATACTGTCACAGAAAAAGAATTGCTAGTAGTTGTGTATGCTATGAACAAGTTCCGGCTTTATGTCACTGGTTACCAAATATTTGTTCATACAGACCATGCAGCAGTAAGGTACCTTATGAATAAGCCTACCATATCTGGTAGATTAGCAAGGTGGCTACTATTGTTGCAGGAATTCAATATCACAGTTATTGACAAGCTAGGTAGGGAAAATGTGGTGGCTGATTTCTTATCAAGACTTCAAACAACTACACCTGCCACATCTAAGGTAATTGATGATAGCTTTCCTGATGAACATCTATTTTCTATTACTGCTCAAACACCATGGTATGCGGATATTGCAAATTACTTAGCAGCCATCAAAATACCAGCTCACTTCTCACCAAAGGATAGGAAGCTGTTGATTGAGAAAAGTTTTAACTTTTCATGGATTGCAGACTGTTTGTTTTACACAGGGCCTGACCAAGTCATGCGAAGGCATGTCAGAGAAGATGAGACATATGACATTCTACATGCTTGTCATGATGAGCCATGTGGTGGGCACTTTGTATTTAAAAAACATCAATGAAAGTGCTTAATACAGGGTACTATTGGCCCACACTACACAAGGATGTTGTAGCCTACACCAGAAAATGTGATAGATGTCAAAGAATGGGGAGACCAACGAAGTCTGATGAAATGCCCATGTATCCACAAATGGTGGTTACTCCCTTTGATAAGTGGGGAATGGATTTTGTTGGGCCAATTGATCCTCCATCCAATGGAAAATCGTACATTTTAGTTTGCACTGATTATGTGACAAAATGGGTGGAAGTGAAAGCAATGACACATGCACGTGACAATAAGGTTGTTGAGTTCCTTTATGAACATTTTTTTACTAGATTTGGAGTCCCTAGAGAACTTGTTACTAATCAAGGAGCTCAATTTACTTCAAACCTGATCACTGCATTGATGAATGACTACAAGATCAGGCACAAAAAATCAAGCCCCTACCACCCTCAAGCCAATGGTCAAGCAAAGGTAACTAACATAGAACTGGAGGCAATCCTTACAAAAGCAATCCAGTTACACAAGAAAGATTGGAGCAGTCATCTTCTAGAAGCAGTCTGGGCCTATAAGACAACATGGAAAACAACTATAGGGTTTACCCCTTTTGAGTTACTTTATGGTAAAACTGCCATGTTGCCAATAGAATTTGAGCATAAGACCTTACGGACTGTACTTCAGCTTCAAATTGATCTTTCAGAAGCACAAAAGGAACGCCTACTACAGTTAAATGCATTGGATGAGATTAGGAAAGCTGCTCTCCAGCACACTGAAGCAATACAATAGCAAAGAAAGAAATGGCATGACCACAATATCCACACAAAGCATTTCTCCATTGGTTATTGGACCCTACTCTATGACTCCAGATATAAAGAGAATCAAGGTAAGCTTACAACAAGATGGCTTGGTCTATATGAAATTGAAAATGTATTTGATAATGGTTCGGTTCAGTTGGCAACAATCGATCCTGTCCGCTTCAAACTGTTGGTTAATGGACATAGTCTTTGGTTGTACCATAAGCCTGCATCAAAAGAATAATTTATAAAATAGTTTGTTTTGGATGCAGCCACTGATCCTCATGCAACGAAAGGCTTCGGTCTTCTTCCTGCAACATCTCTCTGAACACTATGTTGTGTGTCCATAATAAAGGTTTTCTTTTCAAGAAAACCACTTTCTCCATCACCATCCATCACCATCTATCATTTCACCTTTCTTGTCTACATCATCCATCCATGTCATCCATCTTACCGTACCACCACCATTCATGATCTCTTTTTCAAGCAGTCATTTCCAGCTGTGCTATGATATCTTCCAACATCCGCGAGCATTTAATACAAGGTACGCGATACTCTTTTCATTTGTCACATCATTCATTTATTACAAGTTTCTATCAGTCATTACTGCTCATTCTTTGCCTATCTTTTTGCACATGTGAGGACACATGTCAGATCTTAAGTAGGGGGCGAGGATTGTTTGTTTCAAACCTTTTTCTTTTTCCAATGCCACGTTTGATAAAAATAATTTTTAAATTTTACTTCCCAAGAATGAATGCGAGTGAATGCATGCTTTTTCCTTATCAGCAAGTTAACTGCTTAATTTAAGTAGTTTTTAAAAATCATTGCATGCAATTGTCTTTTATATCATTTTGGGAGAAAAGAAAGAAAAGAAATAGAGCAGGAAAAAGGTGTTTTTCAAATTCTCAGAAGAGGTCAAGTTTCGGGGATTTTTAGCAAAGTCAATTTTTTGCATATGGGTGGTCAGTTGGTAAGACATGAGCCAGCAACTCATGAGGCTTTAACAGAAGATCCTCAGGTGGTTCAAGCATTCAATATTTGTGGATGGTTGAACTATTTCTTGAGGATAGATTCTTTCGATGAAGAAGCTGCAGGTGAATTTCTAAGAACTCTTTTGGAAGGAGAGGCTACAGTATGGGGTTTAATAGTTGCTGTAACTGAGGAATGAATTGCTAAAGTAACAGGACTTCCAATAGTAGGAGAAAATTTTCCTTCAGGAAGGGATGTTGTCTCTTCCAGGGCGGAATTCACATTGCCAATGGATGGACCCTTGGAGGTTTCAAAGCAAGGATGCAAATGGGTCTCATTGCCTTATCCATATTCAGAATACGCTTCTTTCATAATCAGGTATTTGACTTGTGAAGGACACTTTTCTTATTTGCATTCCTACCATTTTAAACTGTTAAGTCATATGAGGCACAAGTTAGTTGTCAACATCCCAAATTTCTTGTTAAATCTTTTGGAGCGTAGTGCCTATGAAACTCAGAAAGGAAAAGATAATTCCATCACCCATCATGCCCTAATAAAATTATTGATTGAGCATTCTTTGAGAGATGTATCACCCCTTTCTTGGCAAGAATTTTTTTCCCAGAAAGGACTGCAACCTCTTGAACCTCCCAGAACACTCCCTGCTCAACCCAAGAAAAAGAGAAAGAAATTAGAGTCTACAAGTAGGGAAGCAGAGCATGAATTATCTGTTCCTGAAACACCTAGTCCTGTAGCCTCTACACCTGAGCCCTCTATCCAAATAAAAACCAGGTCTGCTACAAGGAAAGAAAAGGGGAAAACAAAATTAGGTGAACCATCTAGTGCTGAGCATACCCCTGAAACAAATCCTCAAACAGTTCTTAGAACTTGGTTTTTTGTTACATATGGGTTTTATGATCCTGCAACAAGAATAAGGATATTTGATCTCAGAAAATAGGTATATGATGAATTTAAAGTTCAACCATACTTATTTTGGAAACATTCATCTTCTAGAATCAGAACTAGATGGGAGAAATTAATAGTTGGCCTAAGAAAGTCTGAGCCTCATAGTCCTTTGAATTTCAGAGCAACCATTAGAAGATCAGAAAGATACATACAGTTGGGTCTCCAAGAGAGGTTTGAACTATGGTTGCCATTGACATTTCACCCCCCTATTTTGATGTGGCCATTGTACCCATATCTGGCCACAAATATGAAACCAACGAAGCTCACAGGTATGAAAGGTGGCAGAATTATAGAGGCTTCTACTACAAGTTTGGGACTGCAATGCAAGGACATGCTACTTCTACCGACTTCAGGGAAACAACCAAGAAGGTTAATGCCGGATGACCAGCATTAGCATAAGTAGGGGGCAAATGATGATCCTAAAATATGCTCATTATTTGAATATCATGATGTATTTTTGAATACCTTTTACTCTTTCTAATGGTTGTTTTAAACTCTGTGATTATAAACTTTTATCTTAAATCGGGTAGTATCCTATGGCAATGCATTCCTATATTCCTGCAGCTTAATATCTCCATATGTCTATATTCATGGCCCTGTTTGACCTCCCAAGTGACTGATATGATACGTGTGGTTTTTGGATAAATGAGATGAATTTAATGTGTGTGATTAATGATAAGTATCGTGCTATTATATGTATGCTTTCTTTCGCCTTTGTTGCCATGTGTTCCACAGGTTGTTAAAGATAGTATGAACAAGTCAAGCGTAGTGAACCTCGGTTCTGAAGTGAATACCATTTCCACCATGGCACCAAGGATGTTGTTCCTGTGAAGACGCTTTGTCCGGGTCATCGGGAGGAAATTTAAATGGTCATCAATCTAGGAAGAGTGGAGCATTGGATTCTCTCCAAATCAGTTGGATAGATATACTTTCATCTATGGAAATCTGTTCCTCAGAATTAGGAAGCATCTACGTCCGCATTTTTCTCTATCAAGTTAGTTAGTTAGTTAGTTGTTTTTCTATAAATAAATGTTCCTCCTACGCGAGTGAACAAGATTAGAGGATTAAAAAGGTTAAGGAGATTAGACTAGAGAGTAGAAACATTACAGAGTATGTAAGATCAATGCTATAATGATGAATAGAGTTTTTTGTTAGTTTTCTTACAAGGAAAACAACCATGTATGTGATTTTGAGTTATGAATAAAAGGCTGATGAAGTTTTGAGTTCAATTCTTGCATAGTTGGTTGATGCTTGCTAAGGGGGCCCACTTAGTAAGTATCTTTAGTTAGTAGTTTATTTCCTATTGTTTATCAATTAGAATTTCATTTTAGGAAGTTTAGCACAAACTCAGTCTTGTATTGTTCCTGCAGCATAAGGAATCCATCCATGTGTCTGTTCCTGCAGCATAAGACCAGTTCATGGTTTGTTTCTTAGAAATAGTTGTTATGATTTCTACTTTAACTAAGTTATTCTTAAGTTGATAAGAATTCCTTTCACGCATTCATTTCTAGTAGGTTGTGGCTAAAATCGGTTCTTAGTGCACATACAGTGCCACTCCATTTCAAGTATGCATTCCCTGGTTTGACAAAGTAAATGAACGACCATGAGAAGATGTTAGTGACCTACTGGAATGTCCAATTCCCAGGTTAGGATTTTTCGTGACTTTTATATCCTTTTGTGGGTGATAACCATTATGTTATCCTTCTATTGTTTAACTCTTATTGCATGGTCTGAATTGTTCTCTTTGAGGACCCTCCTATCGTGACTGCACCATGATGCTTAGATTAGTTTTATTATGTTTCATTAGTAAGTACTACTGGTGTTAACCTCTATGGTTTATTTGATAAGCTTATGTTGGTGGATTTTGTTGGTTTAGCGATAATGAGGGAGAGTTGAAAATGAGTGTAAGTCTCTAGTGCTTGGTTTCCTAGTTCTTTTGAGAAAAAATAAATAAAAGAGGAAACAATTTGTTGTAGAGGTGTTCTTGTGTATAGTGTGGTGTTCTGGTTTTTCTCTGCATTTCTTCTATGTTAAATATTTTCTTGTGGAATTTAGATATGTTGATTAGAGGTGTTCAAAGGTACTATATATCAAATTTCTTGGTTTGGATCATTGTGTAGAGAAATTTGTGTTCACCAGTGTGTGAACTACATGTTGTAGTGGTTTCTAGGAGAAATGGTTTTGCTTCATATATCTTTGTAGTTTTTTTTCTAGTCTTGTGGTTCTAGAAGTGTGTTTATAATAATCATATCTACCTACCATCAAATTTGTTTGTGGTTTGGTGCTTTAGAAGTTGGTTTTTTGAGTTACAATGTATGGAAGGTTGTTTGAGTGATCTGCATGTGCACATTCTTCAAATGAAAGTTGTTGCAAAGGATTTTTTTGGATTTCAGGATGTTTGTGGAATGTTCTATATTATATTCAAGTGTTGTGTGTGTTCCATGATATTTATTTCGATTTGAGGAAGCATGTAATTAAATTTTAATGGTGTTTACATTACTTCAATTGACCTTGGGTGTTTACACTAATTATGTATTTTCTTTGATGATTATGGAACTATGGTGTGGCATATATATATGATTTGGGTCCGAGTTAAGAAGTGGTGTGGTCCACTTTCATTCCTTTCCACTGTAAAAATGCTTAGTGCTAACCAAATTTTAATTTGCATGGTTGAGGTGCATAGCCAACCTTGGAGAATGTTTTCAAGGTTGAAGAAGGTATAAATAAGTGCTGATTTGATGGAGAATTATGTCATGAAGTGTGATGTGAATTGAAAATGTGTTAAGTGGGAATTTGTGAAGTGCAATGTGAGTTTAATGAGTTAGACCACTAGAAATAGTGAGAAGGTATCTACAATCTTCAAAGATATTGAAAAATGTGTTGGTGATGTTGTGGTGGATCTTTTCTATTGAATTGAGATGAATTTATCACTGTAACATTCTTCTTTGTTGTTTTTTGCAATCTGGCAATGAGCCCTTCTTCCTTTTGGGAAGTGAGGCCTCCAATAGTGAGACTATTGTATTCAATTTTGCAATTACTTCATATTGTGAGCTAATCCTCACTATGGTTTTTCCCTTCTTGGGTTTTCCACATAAATATAGTTTTCTATTGTGCATGGTGTTGTTGTGTTTCAGCTTTTTGTTATATTCTTTCATGCTAAATCATTCTAATAGATTAAGGATTTAGTTGATGTGGATCTGAATGTTTATAAGGGTTTTAAATTTTAATGTACAAATGATTCACCCCCTCTCAATTTTCTTATGTGCATTCAATAGTTAATAATATAGCCCAATTATCCCTTACCAATATTTCACTCGAGGATCCTTGATCTTTAGTGGTTACAATATTTGTTCACTTACTTCACAGGTAGTGAACAAACCTCGACCTGAACTGGGTATTCTTCCTTGACCTTTTTGCATAAATGTCATGTTTCCCCATCTATCGTCTTATAAATTACCATGAGACAATCATTCGGTGATTCCTTTAGGGATTAAATTTGTGCCTTCTAAGGAAAAACAAGTTTTTGTGCAAAAGCCTAAAACACCTATGGTTTCAAAATATTTTCCAATTCCTTTGGTTCCTTCTTCAAAGAAAGAAAAGGAACCAATTTTGATAAATTCCTCAATCCCTCCACAAATTGAAGCTCATGCAATATGAAATCAAAGTGCAAAAGAACGTAAATGAAGATGTCGATCTATGGTTCATCATCTTGTTGAAGATCACAAACCATTATCTAATTATCATCCATTTATACAACCTAATTTTGATGAAATACCTCAAACCCATCCATCCTCATCTTCACCTAACTCTACGCTGCCACCCTCATTGAACCATGAATTTGAACCCTATTTATCCCAACCAAAAAAAATGAAAATCTCAATAATTACAAATGATACTCATATGGATGTTAGTGATCACAATAATTCTAATAGCACTAATATTCAGCCTATCATGATACACTTTGATAGTGATTCATAAGGTACAATTAAAGAATAAAAAGATCATAATGAATTATCTCATGCTCAAAAAATATGTGAATCTAGATGGGTACGACCATGATGATCCTCCTCCTGGTCCTTCTCCTTGTACTGCACTTATTGTATTTACTTAAGCCTATTCTTTGCCTTCCATTATGATAAAAAATATTAGGATGGAAATAGTTTTCTATAGATCGGCTTGCATGTGTGGTACCTCTTTTATTTCTTTGCATTTTTCTTGAATGTAATGTGATATCCTTGTACTGTTCTGCCTAGCATTTCTTTGTTTTTGTTAATTTTTTTGGATGACCCATGTTGTTCTTGTTGGGACAAGGATATACAAAAAAATTGTTGTGATATCCATTTATTTTTAGCTTCATTCATCTTTATGTTATGAAAATTTGTATCCTTTGTATCCTTAGCAAAACATTAAGAAATTTAGGTCTCTTCCATGTTGACCCAAAATCTTTTTTGTTGTAATGTGTCATTCCTCCCTTGTGTTCGTTGTTCCACAAGTATTTTAGGAATGATGCCAATTTTGAGCATGATCATATTATACATTATATTTGGTCTATACTTACCTTAGATCTGTGGATCTCTTATGTGTTATTTGTGACTTTTTAATTATATGGCTTTGTTTGGGGTCAACCCCTTGTCATGATTATCTTTTTTTGAAATATATCATTTTGCATAGGGTTTCTTAGAAAGCTCTCATATCTTATCATATATCACTTTACTCTACCTTAAAGGTAATAGCTCCCAATTGGTGTTAACAATTACTTTAAGGTGTGGGAATACATTACATTGTGTGCTTTACTTTGTTTCACACAATTAGAACTTTGTGATGTGTTTATGGCATATTCATCATATTTTGTAGTGTCTTATCAAAGTTATTTTGTGAAAAATGAGTTTTGCTTATAATTATTGGTATGGTTAACATGAGAACTCACCTAGTGAATATCATACTTTACTATCCCTTTTGTGTTTTCATTTTCTACTATTTCATAAAATTTCCTAGTGAATATTGGACTTCACTAGCCATTGTTGTTTCTTATCAAGCTCATTTAGTGAATATCAGACTTCACTAGCTTGTTATGTCTTTTATGGGTCACCTAGAAAATATTAGACTTTTCTATCCTTGTGATTCATGAATTCCTTGGGTATGGATCTTAGTAATAATTATATGGATCTTTCTAGTCTATGATATCATACTCCATATTTTCTAGTTTGCACCATGTTTACATTGTGTTTGCATCATATTTTCATTGTGTTTGTATCTCATTTTGTTTACATTATGTTAGCTTTGTGTCTTCATTATTTATGCTTCACATTGGTCATGTTGAATTTAACCTCATGTATTTGTACTCCTTCATCTTTACATTGTTGTTTTGTAGGATCTTGAGCTTGGGGGCTAGCACATCCCCAAGATTTGATGTCATCCTACATCTCAAATGTCTAGACAAAATAACTCTTTTTGTCTTATCCCTACTTTAGTGTGAGCATGAGCATAAGTTAATAATCTCACTAAACTAAGAGCTGCATATAGCATCATAAATTATAACCCTTGAGAATTTCACTCTAGTTTTAGCTCCCCCATATGTGCTTGGACCTAATTATGCTCTTAATTTTCTCATATTGTGATCGTTTTTTGGAAAATCATAATTAAATTAGGAATTATTATTTAATGTTTATTTATCGACAATAAAAGACCCAAAATAGGTTTGGACTAGGGTGCTACCACCCTTATCTAACCTATTTTGGACCAATTTAAAATATGTTATTTTTGATATTTTAACACTTACAAGTTTAAATTCATTTGTTGGATTTTGATAATTAATATTTTGAAAAAATTAATAATTGCTTATAAATACAATTATTTTCACCATTTGAAATCCTAATCAATCCTAGAAATTTGAAATCATAATCGAGCATTATTCAAAATCAGAATAATAATAGCGTACACCATTTATTATCAATCAAGATTCATCTTTAAAAAACATCAAGTTTATATGTAAATTTTGTTCATGTTTTATGTTCATTTGTTTTGTGAGTATTAACACTTGTAGGACCTTCAATCAATCATCCAATTATCCTTTTATGGGATGAGTACAATGACTTTAATCTATCAAGCAAAGAAAATTTGAATGGTAAGTTGTAGTACTTGTCATTTATTTCTTGTTTTATCCATTTTTCCTTTACTTGATGGAGGGTAAGCACTCCTTACATCATCATAGTCATTGTGGAGGTGGAAACACCAAAATGGGGTTTGACTTAGGAAAGCCTCTATATGACACAACCCTTTCTCCCCTCTCTTGTGTCTAGGTGGTAGATTTGAAGTATATTTAGAAGAAGATTGGAGACCTAATTGCAAGATCCGACATTTAAGCTCCATACTTCTACAAATTAGAGAAAGTTTAATTATTCATCAATATATGAATTTTGAAAGTTGAGTACATAAATTAAGAACCTAAAGAATGAGACCATCTGGGATGTATGTGTTGATTCTTGAGATCTACACTTCCTAGTCTAGGCTCTAGTACCCTTGTCTAGCCAATTTGAGTCCATATTTATATACCAAGTTCCTTTGTCTCTACACTTTGTTGTTTTGTAAATCATTTATGTGTTTTAGTTATGTGTTTCTCTTGTATTTATATCATTTTTTGTAGCTTCATAGTTGAATTAGGTACACATTTTCATTATCGAATCAAATTAATGCATAATCAACTAATCAATATCAACCTACTCCCAAGAAAGAACCAAAACCATGATCCATCATTTTGGCTCTTCCATTGAGGTTAGTAGCCATGTGGGTGTATTTGAACATTTTTGGTTCCTTCCTAATATGATGTAGGATAAAGTGTGATTTAGACCCTAGATCCCTTTTTCCCACATCACATCCCTAAAGAAAAATACCAACAAATCTATCATATGGATAAAGCAATGTTAACAATCCTTTGACACACTAAAACGAAATATTGTGGAGGCCCCCAAATTGATATTCCTAGATTGGATAGTCCATTTTCATGTCCATGAAGACTCTTCTAACATAACTTTAGGGGGAATTCTAGAACAACCATGAGGCAAAAAATATCATCCAATTGCATTTTTTAGCCAAAAACTTTCCAAAGCAGAGAGAAATATACAACTAGAGAAAGAGAAGCTCTACCAATGGTGTATGACTTACATAAAAAAATTCACTATTTACTATCCACACCATTCACTTTTTACACAAATCATGAACCCTTGAAATTCCTACTAAACAATCCAACATTCAAGGGATAATATTCAAAAGTTTATTGTTTTTCTCATAATTTAATTTTACTATCATGGTAAAACCTAGAATGAACAACCAGGGTCCAAACTACCTTTCAGGAATTGACACAGGGGAGGAATAAAACAAGTATGAAAAAGATCTCCCTAGTACAACCTTATTCTAGATAACTATGGTACTAGAATAGCTACATGATGTGGTAACACTACTATCAACTATTGAATATCCAATTGACATGTTAAAACATGATACGGAGTTAATATTGCAGAAGGCACTCTCGTTCACATTGATCAAGGGGGTATTGTATAAATGAGGAAGGGATTATATTCTCCATAAATTTATATATGAACATGAAAGAAATGATATATTAAGGTAAGACCGTGAAGGGATAGATATAGGACATTGTTGAACATTTGGAATACTAAAAGGGGGGGTGAATCAGTATTCTATAAAACCATTGACATATAATCCATCTAAGCATCATCATAAATTAATTAAGTGAGATGCATTGACATTTTGTGTGCAGGGTTTAGTTCCAATGAAGATCAGAATAAGAAACACTGCATTCATAGCAATTGCTTAACAATTCTGATCTATCTCTACCATACTCAATTGATAAATAATTTAGGCCCACTTACAATTTTCTCAACATTCTTCACACATTCATCTTCACTTACATATATTTTCTTCTTCACACAAACTCTCACTTTCTCTCTACATCTTGCTTCTTCAAAAGATATTATATATATACAAGTATATCTAATTCATCAATTAGGTCGACGTAATTAAATGGAAATAAAAAATCAGAGTACTCTTTTTGACACCTTATAAGATCAATTTTTTTTTAATCTAAGTAGTGCATCATATCAAGTTGGTATAGATCTATAGAAAACATCCACAAAGTATTTTTAACCTTCTTAGTGCATATCATGTAATAGGTCAACTAGAGCTAGGACCTAAACACAAAAAACTCCAAACCAATGCACACCTCTCAAAGAAAACACCTTCTAGATCAGATATTTCTTAGGTTTCTTTGTTAGAGTAATAATGCATCTCACTTAATTAATTTAATCACATTGGTTAATTAATTAAGTCACTTATTACTTCAAGTTTTCTTAAGCTAAACTTAGGCACATTAATAATTCTTTATTTATTTATTAATTATTAAGTGTGCACACTAGGGTTTGCCTTTTTAGGTTTTATTTAGGGTTTCATGATCTCCTTCATAATGATTGATCTCTTTGTAATTATTACATTATTCAATAATCAATATTCTAATTTTTTCTTGCGCATTCTTGCTTGAGAGTTTACATAACATCTTCTTTTTTGTTCTGGATATTTGTTGCATGTGATAGCTGATTGCATGAAGGTGATTCTTGGGGACTGTGAACTTGTATTTCTCAACTTATAAATTATCATAATATTGACATTAGAGAAACTACCATTAGAACCACAACACAAAAATATTCTTCATATGAAAATGTGGAGTCTCACATTGACGCACTAAACAAAGGAACATCTACAATGTATAGAGATAAACTATGTCAATGATATCTTCTTATTCTCAATGAAAAAATTCTCAGGATCTCATATATAGCTATTTGTAAGATAATGATAATATTAAGAGCACATAGTTGTATCACTTCTTACGGTGAATTTCAAACTCAAAAACCAACAAACTAGTTCTTTAGAAAAGAACACTTCCAGTAGAGAATAGCTTCTGGTAAACCAAAATAAAATCCCCATACTGTTGTCACCATGTTGACATCAATGAAAACCTCTTAATTTACAAAAATATCCCCCTTTTTCATTGATGGCGACACAAGATGTGAAAACCATCAAAGCACCTTTTCCAAAAACTTTAATTTCAAAAAGGAATTTCATCTAGCCAAAAACTTCTCATTTTCACATGATACTTATTACTCTCTTCAGGGTCTCTCTCTCCCCCTTTGACATCAATGGAAAAGAAAAAAACTTCAACAGATCCATTTCATACCTAAACACTCCCCTTAACGAGTATATTCCAAATAGAGATGATGACCAGAGGTAGTGGTTTCTTGAAGATCGATTAGAATCCCCATCCATGAGGATCTCCCTTCATCCCAAAGAAGTTTTACTTCCACCAATACACTGCATAAATAATTTAGATCGCTCAAGATTTCCTTTCCTTCAACCATAGCTTTGGGAGTAGAATTAGACTTCAAATTCATGTCAACTACATAGAGGGTATAGAAGATAGGAGTGCATTTACGCTTTATTACATCTCTAAGCTCCCCATACAGTTCAATATTTTCACCTTTCTTCTTATTTGATGCCAGATATTTCTCATGAAGTTCTGCCAATTCAAACCATGAATAACCATCTAAATTAAGAGTAGGATCTGTATTTAAATCAGGCTATCAATATCCTTAAATTTTTGAATTTCATCAGGCCAAGACCAGCAAAATGTGAAAAAATTCTTAGCCTCTTTCTCATATTCTTCAACAACTCTAATTCTATCAAGTGCAATACTATGAGTAGACTCACATTTCTCTTTAATTTCCAACAATCCTTTATTTTCAACCCAACTGACCATGTCACTTATTTCTTTACACTTCAATTCATTAAATATATCAGTTAATGGACTTGATCCTACCAAAGTAGGTTGAGCTAAACTAGAACTGACACTGGGAACCAGTTGAAATCATCCTCTATACCTTGCTATTTGCTTGAGTCTTGATCTCGTTGGAGTAGGTTCATTTTGTGCAATGAATTCAAGAGCCTCTGTGATTCTTCTCTTTTCTCCAAAGATAGCCATTGATTTTCCTAAGGTTAATTCACACTTCTCAAGAGCTTGGGCCAATTCAGAGTAAGTTCCAAACTGAGTTTTGTTGGGGTCTTGAGGGTAGTTAATAAGCATTTCAATACAACCATTAGCATAGTCCTTCTTAATATCATATCCAAGCTCAAGTATCCATGATTTCTTAGGTTCAATTTCCTTGATAATGCAACTATTAGTGGCTACCAAAAAATTTATGTCATTCTTTTACTTTGTAACCAATTATCTAGTCACTCTACTTCTTCTGTTCATTTTTCTTTGAAACTTTCCAAAGTATGCAGCAAGAGCATCTTCTTGTGCATCCAAATCCCTAATATTCCTTATGATTTTCTCAATTTGATGAGAGATTGTTCTAGTATTCTCCCAATGGACTTCACCAATTTCAAGAATCTCCTTCATAAAGTAGAAAATTAAGCATACAACTAGTTTACCATATCTGAACATACCTTTCCTTTTCTTAATATCTCTCAATTTCTCCAATAACTATTGTCGGAGCAAATCACACAAGTCATATTCCTTTCTATTTTTAACCATATCCAACACAAGATCAATAGAAACTATAGAAATATCATTGTCACCAAGAATAAACTATGAAATGACTAGACTAGCATACTATACTATTAGATTAGTGATTCCAGCATGAGTATTCCAGATTAAACATTTTCCTCTATTATAATTGCATTCAAAATTCAGTCTGGAGGATGGTGAGCTAGTTACATACCTGATCACATCTCTAGTTATTACATAAGATTCATCAAGCCATACATATTCATCATGGAATCTGCTAAGAGCCATTTTGATGCACCTTTCCTCATTGTTAAAATTCGAAAAGTCATTCCATATGTCCAACTTCATTTCTGAAAGCACATTATATTCTGACTTTAGGGGAAAGTCACTTCCAATCAATTCTTCAATCCATATCAATCTAGCATTTTTGGAGGATGGTTCTTCCAATTTTTGATGAATATATGATCCAACATCCTCAATTCGCACAACACCAAGGGAGATTTCAGAGAATGCACCCAAAGGATCAAATTCTAAAGTTTTGACAATGTATATTTTGATCTTTGGTTCTAGTTTTATTGAATTCTCTACAATTCAAGAAATGTCCATTTATTTTAACAAAATTCAAAGAGTATCTTAGAAGCAACGAGCACCAAACTACCTTTTTCCTACTTGCCAAACCCAAATTTTGAATTTCCATCGCATGTAGTAGCTTTGGTTTCTTCAATCATCTCCTGCGTGCAACTTACCTTCCACAAATTCTATTCATCGAATGAGTTTTCATTAATTTTCTTGAATTTATTTCTCTCATTCCAAATACTCTTGCAATTAATGTTTTAGATCAAAAGATCATCTTGAAATCTGTGTAAACATTCATCCGTTCAAATTTTGTTGAATTCATTCTTCACACATGTGTGCCTGCAAGTTCCTTTCACATGAGATATTGAATTCATTGCCTTATTAAATGAGATTTTGTCATGATGCGACATTTAACATTGACAAGGGGGTTTATTAAATATTCTAATTATTGCTCCTTCCTAGACATACCTTGATTAGTTTTTAATAGATGTGTCTGCACCAGAAGATGGTATAGATGGCACTGATGATTTCGATTCAACTTGCTTAAATTTTCCTTCCTTTCTCCCTATTCTTCTTATTTATTCTGGATCAATTTTAATTCCAATTACATGTCTCTTTACCAAATTTTCACTTTCCAAAAAAAAATCTAGATTACTGCAACTATAGAAAATAACATTTTTCCATCCAAGAATTCTTTAATCCAAACTATATTTGAACTGATTATCCTTGTGACCAAATGTGTTGCAATGATAACAATACCCATTAAATGGATATGATGCCTTATTCAACTTCTACCTTCTACAATTTATAACTTCATATCCCATTTTCTTGTATTCAAACCATTGACCGAAGAATGATAGAATATCATTCATTCTACATTTGTAATCTTTTTCCCTATGACCAAATTTATTACAAGAATAACAAGTGACATTAAAAGATAAATACCTTTGAGCATTAGGCTTTCTAATGGGAATCCTTTTGGTGCTCTTGAATTGTTCATCATTTCATTGAATCTATAGATCAGGAGACTAATTTTCCTTTGAGCACTGTCCTTCTTCAAATCCCAGACCTCTTTCATCCATTGAGAATCTTTTTCCCGCAATCAATTTATCTAGCATTGTAGAACTTGCAAAAAATTTATCTTCAATTTTTTTTGCCTTTTACAAATCTAATTTCAGAGTTGGCCACTTCTTGCTCAAGTTGTGTGCATTCATCCATCTTCCTTTGAATTTTAATTTTTTGATGGTCTTCAGCCCTTTTCTTTTCATCTAATTGCTATAGAAAGTTGGAGACAGTTTCATCTTCCTTATCCAATAGATCACACGCTTCTTCACATTTACTATGTAGTTTTTTAATATACTCATTGGCTTTCATCAACTTGTCCTTCAGACCATTTTCTTCTTCTGAATGTCCAGAAGAGATTACTTCTGAAGGAAGAAGATTTTTTTTGTCTTCTGTGAAATCAAATTTTCAGACCTTCCCCAAGTTGTTAGGCTTCTTCTGAGGAACCAGACTCTGATACCAATTGTTGAACATCCAAAATACTGAGAGGGGGGTGAATCAATATTCTATAAAAATCATTAACATATGATCCATCTAAGCATCAGTATAAATCTAACTAAATTATCAAAAGAAGACATGGAATCAAGACACAAAATCATCACACATGAACACCAGAGTTTTTATGTGGAAAACCCAAAATGGGAAAAACCATAGTGAGGATTAGCTCACAATATAATATATCCAGATATAGAATATTATAGGGCTCACTACTAGGACTCACTGTCCTTGAAAGGCTCACAACCTGAATACAAAAAGAGATGTCTCACTGCCAAGATAAAATAGCTATGGCTCATTGCCAAAGGATGAACTAATGGAATACACCCTTTGTGTGTAGGGTTCAGTTCCAATTAAGCTCTAAATAAGAAACACTGCATTCATAGCAGTCACTTAACAATTATGCTTTGTCTCTACCATACTCAACTAATAAATCATTTAGGCCTACTTAAAAATTTCTCAACCTTCTTCACACATTCATCTTTGATTACATCTCTTTTCTTCTTCACACACACTTGCACTTTCTCTCTACATCCTCCTTCTTCAAAATATCTTATATATATACAAGTATATCTCATTCATTAATTAGGTCAGCCTAATTAGATGAAAATAAAACCAAGAAAAGTACTCTTTTCGGAACCTTATAAGATTAAAAACATTTTTATCCATGTAGTGCATCATATCAAGTTGGCGTATATCTATAGAAAAAATCCACAAAGTATGTTTAACCTTCTTAGTGTATATCATGTAATAGGTCAACCTGAGCTAGGACCTAAACACAAAATTCCAAACAAATGCACACTTCTCAAAGAGAACACCTTCTAGATCCAATATTGCTTAGGTTTCTCATCATATTGACACCAGAGAAACTACCATTAGAACCGAAACACAAAAATATTCTTCATATGAAAATACAGAGTCTCCCATACCAACGCACTGAACATAGGAACAACTACAATGTACAAAGATAAAAAAAATCAACGATAATTTCTTGTTCTTAATGAAAAAATTCTCAGGATCTCATATATAGCTATATGTAATTTTGATGGTGTTTTTATGCACTTCACAACACAGGTAATACATAGGTGTATTACCTCTCTTGAAAGACAATCTTCCACAATCAAATTGCAGAACATTATCCCAAGGTCTCTCGGGTGTCAGGTCATGACGAGGCTTGGAATAAATTAGTTGTTTGGTGTGATTTTTCTGGAATCACAAGGCGGTCTTACATGGTCAAAGCTGTAGGAGAATTGGTCAATGAATGGAGTCTTACGGATTTGGAATTACTGTACCTTGTTGCAGGTTTAGACAGCAGTCTTGGACTCCATTGCTTTGTCGGGTTTGGCTTTACAATGTGCAACGAACCTTAACACAAGTTGTTTCTAAAAAAAGGAAAAAGAAAAGGGGCAAGGAAGAAAGATGTTTCCTAGACTTGCAACTATTGATGAACAATGATCATAGAGGTTCCTGCTGTGGATAGTTTCCTTAAACAGAATTTCACTTAATCAGAATTCTCACAATATCATGAAATCTGTGCTATCTTCTAGGGACTGCAAATATTCACTATTCATTCACCATGGAAACATGAATAATGATAAATTTTGATGAACAACAATGAAATTAAAGTCCAGGCTAACTTTACACAGTCATATACCATCAACAGATGACCAAAAGTATGGACAGGGAAAGCATACACACAACAGTAATCTTCAGAACTAGAGACACTATAATAATTCTACCAAAGTCAATCTAAGGATACTAAAACAGTAAAGTAACTTGAAGCAAAGTTCTAGCTAAATGGAGAAGAACCATGAAACATGTGAGAAAACCCAGAAATACATCAGAAAATGACTATATTTTCTATTATATTCTCAGCAGCATGTCTTTACAACAACTCAACTCTCTTAAAATGAGAGGAGGAGAGCCCTATTTATAGTTTCCAAAAAACAAAATGAGTGGCCAAGATTCAATTCAATTGTATGGCCAATATTCACTTTACATTAGGGTTTTACCTACCCCCAAATATATTACATTTATAAATAATTTCTTGTCATTTTCCCTGTTTCGTCTTCTAGTGACAACACTGTAGCAATTTCAACGTTTTAGCCATTTTCCCTTTGTTGTAGCTATTCTTTGAGGAATTCTTCATCGATAACAGGGTTGCCTTCACACTTCTTCAGCGCTGCATACTCTACAAAGTTCAAGATCAGCAGTTGGAGCTTATCCATCTCCATGATGTCCGATCGCAACACTTGATAGCTCCATTCTTGGGAATTACTGACAAGTTTCTTCCAGTCCTCTTCATATTTCACTGCATTATCCATGAAAAGCTCTGACTGTGCGAAGGCACGGGCTGCAAAAATCATAAAGTCCATAGTGACTTCAACCGACATCCCATCTTCCATGATTTTCAAGAAGTGGGGCTTTATGCTCTTAGGGTTGATCTCGGCTGCAGGTGGCTCATATCCCGTCATCAATTTGATGTACCACAAGCATTCTTCTCTAGAATCCCTAGCCCATTCGATGTCTGGCACAATCCGCTCAATGATCTGCTCGAGCCTTTTCCTTCTATGGTGTAAATCTCGCTTCCAGACATCTACTAACCAATGGTCATCATCCTTGAAGGCCAAGTCCTTCTCCCAGACCTCGCCTGGCAATGCGAGTATGGCCTCGATCTTTGGATACGTTGCCTCATACTTCCTTGGGAACTCCTCACAAATCTGCCTTGTACCCTCAAGGGTCCTTTGCACTTCAAGGAACTTATTTGCTATTTGGACAACCAAATTGATGCCCATGTTTCCCATGTCCAAGACCTGTTGGAACCAGTTTTTCATAGTCTTGTCTAAGTTCCTTCTCTTTTCTAACTTATTAATTTTCTCTTGGGATAGTAGTTGAGGTGGGGCAGATGACATCATGGGTTGCTCATCCGGGGATGACCACTGCTGAATGTAGGTTGTTAGATCAGCCACTTGCTCCTTTAATTCTTCCTTTGAGACCTTATCCTGGTGGATAAGGTGCACCACTGTGGCGACTGACTCTTGGAGATGCTCAACCTTCTATTCCCTCGTGGCCACTCCCAAGTCGATGGTGGAGATGTTGTAAGTTATACCTTATTCTCCAATCATTGGTGTTGCTATCTGCATCACCCTTGATCCTATAGCATCCATGGTTATCTTGGATCTGACCTTGGGTTTCTTCTCCCTCTTTTTGGTGCTTACCTGTGCTCTGGCCATGATGGCTTCTAGCCTTACCTTGGGACCCTTCAAGGTGGGATTCTTCTACTTTAGTTGCCTTTGTAGCCATTCGGGCACTTGGGGCTCCTCCCCAGGTGGTTTACTTTGACTCCTGTTGTCCCCTATTTCAAGCTCAATAGTTCTAACAAAAAGAGCCCACTCTTCAGTCCCTGCATCTTCTTTCTCCTCTTCAGAGTCTTGTCAGATGGTTTCGTGTCTAGTGGGGGACTCAGTATGCAAATTCTCTCTGGGTGGATCTTCTTTCTCAACATCCCCCTCTTCTTTGTTCTGATTGTATTCATGCTCTTCAGGATTCTCACCTTGCTCATCCTCATGGAGGGATGCTTCCTTGTCGTGCTCTAGAGTCTAGTCTTGCTTCTCAGTAGGACACTTGCTGCCCTCTATCTCTTGAGCAGCAATCTCTTCTCCTCTTGTTAGTTGGTCTTCGGCTTCCTTATCTTCTATCTCCTTGAGTTGCTTTCCCCATTCTACATTGATCTCGGGATCATCTAATTCTTTTATAAATTGAGTGTTCAGCTCTTCACTGCTCTCACTGGAGGACTCATACACCACCTCATCGATTTCTCGATGCTCGAACAGTGGATGTTTGTGGTACTCAAATTCCTCCTCCTCTGGCCTCTTTGCAGCCTCAAGCGATTGTCACTCAAGCTCATCTGATATTTGCATTGTCGCCTTCATCCTTGGTGGTTCAGTAGAGGGAAGGGGAACTGGAGCAAAGGCCATAGCCTGGGCTATTGCAACCTGAACCACCAGATTAGTTAGCATTCTTGAGAGCTCAACGGGTACATTTGCATGTATTTTATGAATGACTCTGGGAGACCAAGGACAAGCATCGTAGCAGTGGGAGCATAGGGGAGGGAAGGAGACGAGGAAGAAGAGGAGATGGGCGAGGTCATGGTAGATGATGAATCCACGAGAATGACCTGCAAGATTGGAGGAGTGGCAGCAAGGTGGACAAAGATGTCCACCGCAGGCGGGGAGGAAGCAGGAGCTAGAATTGAAGTAAGTGGGGTGGCAGTGATGATTGTAATAGGTGGAGACCCCAATGAGCTAGATCCTTCTTTTTTGATCCCAAGGGGCGGACCCTTGGGCATCACCGTTGTCTTCGTGCCTCCAGTTTTTTTTCTTTTCTTCTTGGAGGGCTCCAGCTTAGATGTCTTGCGGGCATAGACCTTTGGTTTGGGCAGCTGCTAACTGGCCTCCTTTCTCTTCTTGGTCTTAGTTGATGGTGGCGTGCTAGATGCTTCCCTAGTTACGATGACAACTACCCCACCATCAAAGCCAATTCATTCATTTTCTAGTCCCTTGAATGTCAAGGTGACTCCTTATTGTTTTAATCGAGCCACCTGTTGGTCGACCCATGCTTTCATTCGGATCTCAATGGGCCTAGTGAGTATGGCGAGGTCGTCGAGCTCTAGTTCATTCCAGTCAATTGTAGGTAGCAGAAAATTGGTGATGGCATCATACCCTGGATCAACCATTGTGTCTTCATCCTCTTCGAGCTGGTAGGGAACTGGGCACAGGTTGAGCCTTCACACATAGATGGTAGTCATGCACATGTAATGTCTCACCTATACCTCAAGATCATATTTGCAATTGGCCCAAAAGTCTTTGATGTTGTGGAGGTGGGCATACCCTCATCCTAGTGCCTTCCTAATGTGCCCCTATGGGTCCATTCGAGGCCGAGCAGTATATTGATGGAAGTTGTACTCGGCCAACTCCCTTTCTGAATACCCCACACACTAGGAGGTATGAATCTTGTACATTCCTTGGCTGAGCCCAATAGGGTAAATCGGGCCCACCAAATGCTTATCACTTAGGATGTTGTGGATGTGTCATAGCTGCCAGGTCAGCTCCAATAGAATGATCTGGTCATTGGGGTACCAGGGCAACTTGTTTGGTCTCTCCGTGAATCCTTTGGCATGGATGTATGTGAACTTCGAGAATTGTATGTAAAGGAAGGCATACTGCTTGAGGAGGGCTATGGTGCTATGAGAAACTCTCCTTTGAAAGTCACCCCCAAGAGACCGAATGATGTGGGTGATGAATGCATCATTCACCCGATAGTAATCCCCTTTGAAATTTTTGAATTGTAGTTGAGTGTATTTGTCATATGGTTTAGGTTCCACCCCTGATGGATCACTGGGTTCCATTGTCAATCCCTGATAGTGTCTCCGATCAGCGAGGGAATATACCAAATAGGAGGTCATGAAGAACTGGGAGGTCTTCTTTACAGTCATAAACTGCTCATGGAAGCGATCATTGATTATCTCTCCCCAATAGAAGGTAGTTCCCTTGCCGCAAAGAATCTCCTCTATGAAATAGAACATCCATTCCTGGAAGAAGGCCACCCCACGAAGGCCCATCACTCGGCTCAGCAAGGTTACGAGGTCATGGTAATCCTCGAAGAAGTCACTGTGAAAAAGCTCCTGAGGAAGCTTGCCAACACTGCCCCGCTTATCTTTTAACCAATACTGATTGATGACTTTCTTGCATCCCATGGGATCCTACTCCCATAGTTCCTTGCACTTAGCCATGGTGGGGGTCTCCTTGCGCTCATAGGTTGGGATGTGGAATGTGGCTGTTATACCCAACGGGGACATGTCTGCAAGGACATTTTCATCCCGGTCCACTATAGTTTTAGTCTCTTCCTAGTAGGCTTCTACACATGCCATTACTAGTTCTAGGGCCACCAAGGCTGGCGAGAAGCCTGCAACTTTAGCAATTCCGCTCTTCTTTATCAATTTTGCACTCTCGGTCTTTGGGTTCATCCTGACCCTCTGTATGAATTCGTCAACATCGACCTGACTGATGTTGGTATTTGTGATGTCTCTCTAGAGAGAGGTGACTCTAGACTATATGGGGACCCCCTGGAACTTATACTTCATTAGGTCCTTGTCCTCCTTGCCTCGAGGTGTCTTGACTATTCCTTTTCCTTTCTCCTTGGAGGCACCAGAAGTTTTTGCACCGGATTCCATAAATCCTGCACAAGAGACGAGAATTAGTAACAATAAACATGATGAAATGATCCCGGACAAGTCCCTGCACACCAAGATTAGCTCTACAATCATTATTTTCCTTCAATAAGCATACAACACTTGATAATTCATCGTTAGAAGGCAATACAGAGAAACCGGGTTCCCAGGGCTAGAATTCCCTTGGTAGAATGCCGCTTGAAAGGGAAAATTGAGGATGGAATTCCTAAAGGCATTTCCTGGTGTTGGATTCAAGAATTCGAGGATTGACATGAAGGAAAACCTAATTTTAGAAAGTGGGTCGAAATCCATTTTGGATTTGGAGGTCATTTGATCCTTCATTTGGGAGCTTGGGTATCATCTGGAGGAAAGCCGCCTGAAACAACATAGAGGACATGGAATTCCAGGCGTCAAAATCTGGGTCTCGGATTGCCGTCGTCGGGAAGCACCTAAGGGTCAGCCGTTGGGAATGACGGAATGGAAGTAGAAATCCAAAGGGGGAATTCCGAAAGACAGTTCTCGAGTGGTCAGAGGGTTCAGGATAGTCAGACGATGAATAGAGTTTCGAGACCCCGGGGTCGGGAAGTTGTCCCAAATTTTTCGTTAGAACAACGTTGGTGGAGTGGAATCCCGATGGAGGAATTCTAGAAGACAGAATCCAGAAGGAGCTCAGAGGAGATTTCAGCAGAATTCAATTTCGGGGGGCAGCGGACAGGAGTTCAAGAGCCGGGAAGACGTCCCATGAAGGCCATTTGGAATGGCAAACTTGACACAAAATTTTGAGGATGGAATTCCGAAGGACAGTGTCTAGAGGAATTTGGTCGAGGGGTTTTGACAGGGAGTTGGAAGACTTTCAAAGAGCCAGGAATTGAGTTCTAGAAAGTTGCTCGGAGAAGGCCGTCGAAACGGCGAAGTCACGACGGAATTCTGAGGATGGAATCTTGGGGAAGAAATCCTAGGGAAAGAGTCCTGAGGATCTCATTTTATCAGGTTTTGACAGATTGTTATGGTTTCAGATGGACTTCAAGCGCTCGGGGCCCGGAGGTTGGGAAGACGCTCGAGCGAGGCCATTTGGAACGGTGGGGATGCAACAGAATCTCGGGATGGGAATTCCGGAGGTCAGATTCCAATGAGGGTAATGCCACCAAATTTGAACAAAACGAGGCACGGACGGCCACAAGAAGACCCGGGCTCGAAAGACACCGGCGTTGTTTCGAAGAATAGCCGTGGCGTGGTGAAACTTCAAATCGAATTTCCAGCCACTTATCGATCGATTTTTAATTTTCTAAAAGGTGGGTTTTGAGCGGAGGGTATAGGTTTATTTAATTTCAGATCAATTTTACATTTTACCACTATCAAAACATGAAATTTCACAAAACAAAAGGGGAGGGCACGCGGATGCCAAACCTACCTCGAAATCCTACAGAGAAAAAATGTCAGGCGCGTGGAGGATGTCTGAAAAGCGCTCGAAAGTTGAGGCAGAAAGTACCTGGGCGCTGGGAGTTCTTCAACTTTCTCTATCACTCAAGCACTTAACAATGACAGCCAAAAAATTCACTTTTATAGCCATACCCACCATTAATAGCATTGAATTCCTTCATATGGCGGCAGGTGGAGTTGGTGGGTTTAAAAAAATGCAGTTGGCAGCGAGAGGTCCAAAGTACGGTGGCTAGGAAGCCGTCCCACCACGGTCGTCGAAACAATAAAGCTCGATGGGAAACCCAGAAAGGGAAACCCAGAAATTGCCACAAATGCCAAAATGACATTTTGACAAGAAAAACCCAAGTTATCCTAAGACTTAGCAATTTAAAAGGGGCGACTTTGGTCAAGCTTAAAATATGGCATTGGTGAACGTGCTGACCTTTTAGGACACAAAATTTGGCACGCAAAATGAGGCAAAACAAAAAGGGGCACGACAAATCAAAGAGGGAAGAGAGGGTCCCCGTTTTGAACGGGGCATGTGTGCAAAAGGCACAACATGTAAGAGGTATAATGATAATATTAAGAGCACAGAGTTGCATCACTTGTTGCGGTGAATTCCAGACTCAAAACCCAACACACTGGTTCTTTAGAAAAGAACACTTTTGGTAGAGAATAGCTTTCGATAAACCAAAATAACCTTCTCATATTTTGTCACCATGTTGACATCAATGAAAACCTCTTAATTTCCAATAGACGTAACTCCATAGAAGCTACGACAAAGAAACTTTAGTTGGTGGGACTTTGGTGGCCTACATTACACAAAAATACAAAACAATATTCCAAAAATTATGATATATGCCAGAGAATTGGAAAACCTACCACTAGGGATGAAATACCTCTATAATCGATACTCACCTAAATCATTTTAAAAATGGGAAATTGATTTCATTAGACCTATTGATCCGCTAAAAAACTTTTTAAGGCTAGATTTATCATTATCATGATATACTTCTTGGAAAAATGGGTCGAGGCAGTTCACCAACTAAAGACTGTACCAAAAAAACTTTCAGAAGATTCCTCTATCACAATATTATCACAAGATTTGGGTGCCCTTTAAGTATCATGAGTGATCAAGGGAAACATTTTATTAATAAGGTTATTAAAGAATTACTTGATAACTTTATGATAACCCATAATCAAAGCACACAATATCACCCACAAGAAAGTGGATAAAGTGAGGAACTAAATAAAATTATAGGAACCACCCTTACAAATATGTATAACACAAATAAACAAATTAGGACATCAAGGTACCAATAGTACTTTGGTCCTATAGAAATATATATAAAGGATCTAATTTTCTTACTCCTTTTGAGTTAGTTTATGGGATGGAAGAAATCTTACCCCTAAAATTCATTGTTCATGGCCTCCACACTACACTCACCCTAAGTCTAACAAATGATGAATCACTCAAATATAGGTTAGAAGAGTTGGATAAATTGGATGAAGATGATAACTTGTGGTATACCATTATCTTACTGAAAGAAGGTGACAAAAAGCATGGTACAACCAAAATATTAAATCCAAACGATTTTAGAAAGATGACATGGTTTATTATATGATATAAAATTTAAGAAATAAAGGAACTCAAATTTTAATGGCTTGGCCCCTACCTCATTGATACATCTTAGAATCTGGTGCAATTAGGTTAAGAATATTATATGGAACCATATTACAATATTATATCAATGGGGCCAGACTCAAACAGTATCATGCAAATCAGAAGTAGAGTTATCTTGAGGAAAATATAACATTTTTAAAGGGGGATGATGTTGGAAGGAAATCGGCTACCAGCCAGAACATACACTTGAATTCTACCACAAACCTCTACAAATAAGTTGTAGAGCTTCTATCTAAAAGGAAATCTTTTGAGTTAGTAGTATAATTTAAGGGACACATCCCACCAAGTAGATATTTATATAGGAAAACATATAGTGTAAGAGAGAGAGAGACAAAAGAAGAGGGATACATAGAGTATGAAATTATAAAAGGATTTTAAGAAGGAATTGTAAAGAGGGTAAGACCCATAGCATATGTACATGATGAACAAGCAATAATATATATAGATATATCTAGACATATATTTGATATGTGTTATGGGTTATGGAAATTAGTTTTAATATTATTATAGCTAGTTTATGCATAGTGCAAACTAACTCCTTACTCATCTCATAAAACTAAGTATGGGGTATAATTACAACACAAAAATTACTTGGGGCTCATAACTTTGGGTTTTTGTTCCCTCATTATCTTGCTAATAATGGGAATAGATGGAGTAACATGACTAGATGGGATGAATGATTGGAAGAGTGGATTCATGAATTTTAGTGTATAGGTTGATGAGTGATTATTGAATGGAGGTATAGAGGTTTGAATTGAATCAATTAGGTTGGATACTTGTGGTATGGAAGCATTAACTAATTATCGTATGAGAATATTTATGACAGGTACAATTAATAATGATGTCAATCCTAAGGTTTTTGATAAGGCGATGGTTGTAAGATCTTGCTCCTTAAGAAGTCTTATGTCAAAATCAAATGGTAAATTTTTACCCTTTTGAGCTATAAGTATTGTTTTAAAATTGATCTATGGCTATTATTAACCTAAATCAAACTTTTCTACACTTAAAATTTGGGGGACACAAAAATGATCATAAAAGACCACTTAGATATTATCCTCGAGGAAGAGCTAGAATAGTTGATTATGATTTTGGTCCCTTAGGTTGGGTTAGGATTTGAACTGATAAGAATTGATGTGATGTGTATGATTTTTTGATTGTAAACTAGGTCAAATATGTAAGTATAACAAATTATCACTAATTTAAAAAATATAGAACTAATAAAAACTAAAAAAAAGGAGAGCAAATAGTAGAAACTAAGGAACCTCACATTAAAATTTGAGATCCAAATGGCTAGTAAGGGGCATGGGTGACTAGAATAAGAAATAAGGTTTTTATCTCATAACATGTACAAGTGTGTTACAGTCTTTAGGTGCTTCCCTATCAAAATCAAATTTGGAACTTTGTTTATTAGCGAACAATTGATTTTACCCTAGTTTTATTTTCTATAAATAGTAATATAACAAGGAAATAATAAGAATAATTAGGTCTAAGAACATAAGGGTGAGACAAACATAATGTGAAATTGTCAGGGGTGGCAAATTTATGACAATACATTTATCAATAACATTTTGTTGTTTCCACAATCCATGATTTAGTATGTAAATTTACATACTAAATACATTTATCCCCCACTTTAGTGATAGTATGAACTTATGCTCATGCTTAAAATAAAGTAAGTAAAATACAAGAAGGTTTCTTTCATCAGAACATTGGAGAAGTAAGATGGCATTGAATTGAGGGGATGTGCTAGCCTCCAAGCTCAAGATCCTACTAAAAATCAATGAAAAGATAAAATAACACATATAGGTAAGACACAATATAGCAAGAGAGACATGGTAACTTGACACAAATCATACAAGAAAATATACAAGCCATACATGAAGAGAACATGCAAAATACACAAGGAAATAACATAACAAACATAATTAAAAAATGAATACAAACACTAATTAAAACATAATATGCATGAAATAAGACATAAAAATATAATGTTAGTATACTAAAAGGATTTGAGTCAATAAGGTAAAGAGACATCAGTGTGAAAATTTGTCTCAATACCAAACCTCATCCATCAAATGTTAAATGTTGAAATTTATTGTACTCTCATAATGCTAGCAAGTTGTGTTATGCTATATTACTTATGAGCTACATGGATCTACTAGCTATCAAGCTATATTATGTTAGGTGTCCATGCAAAATGATGGGTCTCAGAAGGCTAGCAAGTTTTGGTATGATAGTTTACTCATAAGACACATGGATCTACTAGATATAAAGTTGTGTTATGCTAGGCGTCCATGTAAAAATGCTCAAGTTTATAGGACAACAAGCTCCATTATGCCAGGTCTATAGACTATTTGGAAAATCATATCTCAGGGAGTGCATAAAAGTTTAGCATCATGGAGGATAGTTTAATGTCATGAGGGACGAATTGCTAACGACACCTCAAGGGGTGCATAAATGTTCAATGTTATGGGGATATTTTAATGTCTTGAAGGCTAAATTTAGTAATCACAGCTCAAGGAGTTCATAAATTTTTAACATCGTGTGAGACAAATTTGGTAACCATGCCTCAAGAGGAGTTATAAACAACACCACCACAAAGGGGGTGCATGAATAAATTGATAACCACACTTCAAAGGGTATTTTGCATAATACCAACACAAAGGAGCATATGAATAAAACAAAATCCACACCTTAAGGAGCATTATGTATAATACCACCACTAAAGGGGAACATGGATGAATTGGAAGCCAAACCTTAGGGGGTATTATGCACAATACCACCACTAAAGAGGCACATGAATATATTGTAACCACACTTCAAGGGGTATTATACATAATACCACCACTAAAGGGGTGCAGGAAATGGTTTCAAACCCATACCTTAGGGGGTATTATGCAAAATACCACCACTAAAGGTTCACAAAAAATGAATTGAAATCCATAACTTAGGGGGTAATGTGCAAAATACCACCACTAAAGGGGCACAAAAAATGGATTGAAATTCATACCTTAGGGGGTATTATGTAAAATAACACCACTAAAAGGGAATTTGAATAAATTGAAATCCACACCTTAGGGGGTATTATGTACAATACCACCACTAAAAGGGGAACATGAATAAATTTGAATCTCACTAGATGTTGAATGTAAGAAAATTGATAAGGGATATGCCCCCCCTTAAAATGCTAGAATACTTGTTATGTTGATATTTTAAGGAAACTATGGGGGAAGATAGGATCCTCAAGGAGAATACACACCTCCTAAGATTAATTATCCTTTCCCCCAAGTGTAAGGGCAAGGATAATCATGGTAGAGACTACCGTGTTGCCCCCAATTGATGAAATATGGTTACACATAGATTTGTACTCCCATGAATGGGAATGAGTGAACATATGGTGCTACAAATTCCACATATTGAGGAGCAACACAATACTAAATAATATAGTATATTAGGATGATCAATACAATTGCATATCTCTCTGTCTAGTGATATTTCAATAAGTACCTTATCCATGGTAAATTTCTAAAATAGTTTTTTATATTTTATTATTTAAAGCACAACAATCATCTATATGATGTCCAAGTATTTGATGATATACACAAAACTATGAATTTTGTTGTGTTTGTTTGGTATAATTTATTTCACGAAGAGGTAGGAGGGTGATTAATTGAGCTTCAATAAATATCCATAATAATTGTTCTATTTTAGATAAAGGGTGCAGGGAAATAATTAATCATAATTCACACAAATAATAGCTTAATGGTGGGGTAGATACCAGAGTGAATGTTTCATATAAATGTAGATGTTGGTATCCTATTCCTTTTTATGAAAATTTATAGTGTGGGATCTACAATAATTTAAACTCCCTCGTCATTGTTTTTATTAAATCCTTTCTTAGAAATTATTTGAAATTCATGACCATAATGCATCTACAAATCAAAAGGTATGTTGTTAGCATTTTTATTGATATGGGAAGGTGGATCTGTGTATGAAGGCATATGAGGTTGGGGGAATTATTTTTATGTATACACAATGGTTGATGGATAAATATTAAAGGGGTCTCTTTGTGAGAGGATCAAAGCATATCAAGTGATGGTATGATAGGTTTTGTGGATTATTGGTGGTGGGGAATGTAACTTATGTGAGGTAGATTGTGGTTTGTAGGTAAGTTTTACAAAGGAGTTTGTTGTATAGATTCTTCATGCATATCTTTTCATGTTGTCAAGATAAATGTTTGAATGAAGGGTAGGTAAAGTAGTATTAAGGAAGTTATCAATGATCTCACCCTCTTGTTCCAAGATATCTTCCCTAGGAAGATATTTTGGGAGAAGACAAAACATGAGCTTCATCCTGTGTTGGAGGAGTATTACTAAAGGAACAAAATGAAACATCAACTAATTATTTTAGAGAAGAAATAACTTTACCAAAATAATTATAAATCTTTAAATTACTTTGCTAAAAATGAAACAATTTCATATTTTGAGTTATATGAATAGTGCCCCAATATGACATAATATGGCCATTATAGAAAAACTCAACATAAATACATAGTAGATCCAGAAAAAAAATATTAGAGATAATATTGTCACTAGTTTTCAAGGTAAAAATATCAAGACAAGAGTGATGACACCCTATTCCAAAGATGTAAAATTTTAAAGTTTTAATAGTATAGAAATGCAATACAGTGTTTAAGGATCTGAGGTCATGCTAGTTCAAGTTTGAGATCAAGCAGAATTCTAGAAATGTAAGAAAAAATAAATTGCATATGTGAGGCACATGCATGCATGGATTTTTATATTTTAAAGCAATAAAATGAGTGTAACAAGTTCTAATTTCTTGATAAATGATAATTTCCAAAATTCAAGATGTTACCACTAATGAAATCTATCTCTAAAATACTAAAAGATAACACCTTTTAAGTTAATGAAAGGAATGATGAGATGAAAATAATTACTTTTTCAATTTCTAACATAGCACGCAATACACTTTCAAAAAACCTATTATTCACTCAAATTTCATAGCAATACATTTACATTAGAGGCTTGTAATTGTAAGATATGTTGGGTTCACCAAAATGTGTTGCAAGAAAAGGGATTTGTTGACAAGTGTGTGTGTACATCACAACATAGACAAAATGAAAAGTACTTTATATCTCTTGAAAGGAAATCTAACCAATCAAAAAGATTACCCCAAGGATTTGATAGTTAGGTCTTGACTTTGCAAAAATAACTCAGTGGTTTAATGTTTTTTGTTTAATAAGGGGCCTTACAATTACCTAGTTGAAATTTGATGACAAGGATTTTGAATCGTTTAAATTTAATATGAACTCCTAGCTAGATTTCAAGATCTAAGGTCCCAATATAGTCTTCAACATCTGATTTTACAATTTGGGTGATTCTTTCCTTTCTAAACTTACTCAAAATTTCAAATAAATTTCAAAATATAGGATAAGAAGAGATTAAGCTAGGAAAACCCAAGGAAAATGACAATAATTACTTGATACTTTAGATAGATGGATCCCTCACAAAACTAATTCCTTCTTAATAAGAGACCAAATCACAATTCCACAAGAATAGCACAATCTTCAAACGAAATGAAAGATTTTTAGGTCATGAAAATTTATATAAACAACCAATTATGGTATAACTTAAACAAATATTCATAATTGAAATAATATTAGATAAGGTTTAGACTAACCATATAAAGAAACTTATAATTGGCAAGCTACAAATGGTATGAATCAGAGATCCATCCAATATATTCACATTTCATCATCATTATAACTGAACTTTATCTAATATTGAAGACAAGGAACCATGCAAACATGAGAAATCACAAGTGAAAAACCAAAATTCAATGTATTTTTTGTATTAGTATCAAAATTTCTGGTTACAACATTTCCAATTTCAATAACCTTTTACAATGAGAGAAAAATTTCCTTTTATAGGAAAGAATAGAAAACTTAAGGCATGATCAATGGTGGAGATCATATCAACACCAAGGGCCAATATTACATCAGTATTTAATAATTGGATTATATTAAATAATTATTTTATATTCATCATCTATCTCCAACTAAATTAGTTCAATCCTTCCTAAGGATATGTAAAAGTGTAACATATTGCATTAATATAGTTATTCCATCATTAAATTACAGTTAAAACATCCTAGGAAATTTGGGGCACAAGTTCCCAAGAATGTCCCTTTGAGTACATCCAAAATTAAGCCAAATGACACTCAAAATTATGAAAACCTATCATCAATTACACTCCTACCTTTTGATTTTTATTTGATGGTTAATTTGAAGAAAGTTGTTAATACATGAGTGACCTAATTTGATGGACTAGGTGCAACATGAGCCTTGTAGCACTAGATTTCATATTGATCAATCAATTGATGGTTCAAAGTCATCCAGATAGCCTTTTGACTAACAAAGTTTTAAAATTTCACCAAAATTTGAGCAACCCAGTCCATATGATCAAAAGATAAGTCATTTGTTGACTCTTTATGAATCTAAAAATTCCATAGATGATTCAAAAAAAAATCATTTATCTACCCTATGATGTCAACTTCTAACTTAGTTAACTCTCAAAAAATGGCAACAAGAGCCCAAGACTTCTTTTATTTGGGTACCAATTTTACCTACCTCCTGCTCAATTTTACACATTATTTCTCTTTTAAATTTCATAGCATGCATCCAATAGGGAGGTTCCTTGAGCTTATCTTTACTTAGAATACCCTCTTTCATTAAAACTTCATTAGGAAATTTTTGAATGGCCTCTAATTTTAGAAATTCTAGGCCATTGTATTTCTCATTGTTGATACAATTCTCAAATATCTTATCTACTTCTTCCTTAAGAATAATTAATTTATTATGTACCTATACGGAAACATCAATTACCTTATTACCACTATCAAAAAATTTCTTCAACTAGCTCTGAGTGAATTGGGCCCATGACCTCATTTTCTCCATTCTATCTACCTCATCCTTGGACACAACTATCAAGGTCACTACCTTCCCTTGCTCACTCTAGATTGATGTCACTAAATATTTGATGAAGGTGGTGAGTTCAACCACATGGGATCTAAACTTAGCTTTTGTGGCCTCATCCTTATTCATTCTATGCATTATATTGTTCATTGATCCTTGAATCTCATCTATCTCTTGGGATTTATTGGTGGGTTCAAGGTTGATGGTAAAATATTAAATTCCTCGAGAAACAATTTCCTGCTATCTTTGTCCACCATTGGAGTGGCCACGTTAAAATTTCTAGAACTTCAGGCATCCTTGTTAATATGAGAGCTTATTTTTCTTTCTTATTTTCTCTTGGATTTTCTATCCTTCTTAGGATAGCCTCCAACCTTAGTTTAGAAACCTATATTATGCATTTCTTATGTTTTAGTTTCTCTTCCAACCATGAAGGGGAAACAATCTTATCAACATTAAATTTTGTTTGAGGAAGAGGAGAAGCCTCTCTTTGAATATTTTCTATATTTACATTTGTCTCCTACACAACCATTTTTTGTACCTCGGGTTTGATACCTAGGTCCCCTTCTAATGGCTTCTCCTATTTAGTGAAAACTTGTGTTTCTTCTTTAGTAGCTAGGTTATCCATACTTTATTCTTTAATTACAAACTCTCCAATAATTTATCAACATTTTCCATGTTTGGAGGTTCTATTGTCTCTTATGAAGTAGAAGGAAGGGTATCCTTAGCCAATTGATTGAATAAGGACATGCTGACTTGAGAGAACATGGTGGAAGTTTTCTCCTTAGGCATGTGGGAAAGATGAACAATGAAACTATGTGGAAGGTATAGGAAAGGAGGGGAAGAAAAATTGATGGGATGGTAGAGGATATAGTGGAATAGAAAATTGAAGGGATGAAATAGAAGAGTGGGAAGCATGGATTGGGGGATAATGGTTGGTAAAGATTCAATGGTGATGGGAGAAATAGAGTAATGAGGATGGAGGTGGTCATATTCACAGAGATATATATGGAAGAGGTGAAGCATATATGGTAAGAGGGATAGTAGATGCAAGAGGATATGTAGATATTTGAGGAGAAGATGGAGAAATAAAAATGGAAGGAGAGGGAGATGGATGGGAATCCTCTTGACCTTCGGTGGCTTACTCAGATGCAACTACCTTTACCCTCTTAGCCTTCTTGGTTTATGGCTTGGTTCCTTTTGTAGGATCAAATTTCCCCTTGTAAATTGTATGTTTGGAAATAGGCTACCTATCCTCTTCTTTGGTTTTCATTTCCTTGCATTTGGACTTGGAGGATGTCCTTGTCTCATTGATCATTGGCTCTTTACCTTGCTCAACATCTTCTTCTTTATCATAGGAATAATGTTCTTCCTCTATCTCTTCAAATGGTAACTCTACTCCTTGATCCATTAGAGCATAACTTTGGGCCTCTATCCACCTCCTAGTAATCCTTAAGACTAACCTAGTCACAATATTGAGGTTCGTAACCTCTTCTTCAGCCCAATCAAGAAATGGGACTGGCTTATCCACCACCTTGTTGTATTATTTTTCTCAAAGTACATTTCCATCTTGAATTTGAGCACGGATAACACAAATATGAAGGTCCTTGATATACTACATTGTCACCCTAGAATAAGTTCTCTTTCTAACCTCCAAGGCATCATGAAAATTAGCCCAAAATATTCAATGTCCAATTTATGCTTGTATTGTCGATACACATATTTATTCATCTTCTCAGAGGGTTCAAAGTGTCTTCTAATGGTATGGAAATTAAAGTTGTAGAACTAAAGCTCCACATCTCAACCCTTAGTTAACTGATGAGAAGGGAAAGAATAAAATTAACTTCTTATTACAATAGGGTAAGGCACTCTTGCCATATGTTTATCTTTTAGTAATTTTTTTGGCGGTACAAAGTTTCCTAGTCATCTCCAAAAGTACCACCATATCATTGTTGGAAAAATAGTGCATAACATAGATTAATATTTAATATAAATAATGTATGTGATTATGTAATAATCACATTAGTTAGTAGAGATTAGTTATTAGTTAGTTGTTGGGTGGTTTTGGAATGAATGGCTTTATAATGCCAATACTTTGTAATAGTTAGGTGTAATGTGAATGATAATTTCTTGATTCAAGAGAAATATCATTTTTTCCTCTCTCATTTCAGTATGGTATCAGAGTAGGTTTCTTCATATACCTCTCTCTAATCTCCTTCCATTCATTTGTTTTCATCCAAAACAATGTTTATAATGGTGTTGCAATGAGGACCACGTGCAACTTCTATTGTTTTATTCCATTCTTGCATTCATCAATAGGTGAGCAATGTAGACCATGTGTAAAACTCTTTTGACTCCATTATTCATCTGATTTTATTCTCTTTCTCTCCATTGTGTTCATTCTTTCCATTTTTTGACATTCCATTGTGTCCATTGTTATCATCCCAAAAAAAATTAAAATAAAAATTATTTCCCCCAATCTATAGAAGAAGTGTGTGGTATTGGAAATTTTGAGGATTTTGAAAATTGTATAGTAAGAATGAGGCTCGATTGATTGATGTGCTGAAGGAATTTTGATAGTGGGACTCAATCTGACATTTTTTTGAGCATTCCCAGAGACAAAGTCTAGCACTGGTTTGAGCATGACCTCCCAATATCAGGAAGACATCATTGTGAAGACCAAAATATCTATTCTATTTTCATGTTTGTTTGGCATGGAATTAGAAGGCAAAGAAAAACATAAGAGGATGTGTGGAGGAGTATAAACTGTTGCAACCTATGTATTTCATGTGGTAAGAAGTTTCAAAGATTATTATTGGAGGATTGATAGTTGTATAGGAGCGAATTTGTACCCTTGTGTAAATTCCCCTTTTGCATGCCCTCACCTTAGAAAATAAAATCTGAAGGTGAAATTCCACATCACCCATCTAGAATGCATCCACTTGGTGTGTGTTTTGTGTGTCAGTGGGAGAATTTTTGTTAGGGATGTGAGTGTGGTACGAAGATGTCTGCATGGTGTGTTGTTTTCCTTGAAAAATTATTGTGTCCAGAGTCCATAGGTAAGTTACACACCCAATTGGGGTCGAATTGTAACACCTATGTGCAACTAACTGACATGAAAACTGGCTCCTTTCTTCCATTTTAGCCTTCTAAAGCATTCATTTCACAATTCACTTCACTTCTTCACATTCTCTAGCATTCTCACTTGATCTTCTCATAATTCCAGTAATCTCTCCATTTTCACAAGTCCATTTGAGCATTGCAGTAGCTAGAAAATCCATCAAATTAAATTTTGCACATGCTACTCTACCACAAAATTTGTGAGCTTGGAGTCTTGCGAGACCTCCCTTCATCACCGTTGTAGCTATGGTGACTTTGCCAAGTTTATTGCTTGTGTTCTCCCTTCATTGGCCTTGAGAGCCTTTGGGTGGAGGTGGTAATGCTTCACTCCTTCCTTTGTGATTTGATAGAGAAAAATTATCTTTTGTGGTGTTCAGTGTACTTCTTTCAATCTTCTTTATCATATTTTCTACTCCATTGTTGTCTAGTTGTTTGTGGAGGTGGAAACACCAAAGTGGGGGTTTGACTGAGGCAAACCCCTATACATCCCCAAAAAAATTTCCCTCTTGCTTATGTGTAGGTGAATGTGTGTGGAGCTTGTCGGTGAACCAACATTTCAGTGAGTTGGTTTTCATCACCCTAGTTCTCATCTACTTATTCTATCATTTTTGCACTTACTTTTTGTACTTTATCATTTTGTCCTTTTCTTTAAAATCAATTAGCTAGGTTGTCAGTAGGTTTTTGGTAGTTTCTCTATTGTACTTTACACTTTTCAGTTGTACAAAAGCCAACATGCCAAAGAGATGCCAACACGCTGTGCTATCATCCCAAACCTGTGCTACCATCCTCGGATAGAGAGCTATTTGAGGTACAATTCAGACTCTAGAAACTGGATCATCTAGCCCCACCAGATTTTTGGGTCTATAGAGTGATAGAATTACTTCATAGTACTCTTTATTCTCGATCCCCATCCCAAAAACTCTGTTAGAGTGAGGTAAGTTTGGGCAGCCTTCTTCTCTCAGCTCTTCATGACCTAGAGCCTTGACGTGGTTGATCCCCCTCTCTTATATTTTTGGTAAAACCAACGTGAACCATTTTGGTTCCATTTCCCAGTGTTGAAGGGTCATTTCCTCATTTACTAGGAGCATTGTAGGTGTGAGTGTTGTGAGGAATTTTTCCTTACAACCCAACTTGCGACCCCTAGTAGGTGTAGTTGGAAGGTTCCTTAAGTGTTGCAAAATGAATCCTTAGTTGGGTCACTGTCCAAATTGTGAACCTTTGGGGGCTTTATGAGAGTGTTGTATAGTGTACGCGATGGCTTCCTTCTTGCACCTCCCTATCCCCTCTATGTAGCCTATGAGTAGTGTTCTAGGAATAACCTTCACCTTGTAGGACCTTCTGATGGGATTTAATAGAGAGCCATCTCCTCTTTACATCCCTGCATGAATCAATGAGAACACTGTAGTAGGTTTCCTTATTGACACGATGTGTCAAGTGAATATTATAACTAAGGAGATCATGTTAATCAATTTCCTACATAAAGATGGGTACGATGCACCTGAAAGCACCATTCGTACACATAACAAACTTTTTGTACCTCCTCTTGGTAGCATAACCTTGTTGGTCCTTGTTGGACCTAAGTTAGTGAACATGAATTTTGGCATAATCTCAAGGTTCAAACTCTTTAAAGTGAAGCTAGGTATCCCTTGGTTAGTAGCTATGAATGTAGTTCCTTTGGTTTTACATAAATGTCTGGAGTTTATTCATGAGGGTTCAGTGCATGTAATCCATGACACCAACTATAAATTGCCAGTTGTGTGTGGTAGTTATCCCCTAGACCATTTTTGGCACGCACCCATTGGTCCACTTCCACCTAGAACAAACCTCTTGTACCGAACTCATGAGAAGTACAAGAAAGAGAACTTAACGCCTAAAGTGAGGTACCCTCCATCTCCCTATTCTATCTTGCATAGGGCTTGTTTGAAAGTTGATAGTTATGCCACCATGGCACATATAAGGGAAGAAGAGAAGCACTCTCAAGGTTCCTCTTCCTCCTCTTTTGCTATCCATCCTAACACTTCCTCTCACCCTACTGCAGTGTCATTAGATCCTGCTCCATGTTTATGAGAGAACCCTATGGTGCCCGCTTGGAAAAATCCCAAGCATCCTGCATTCAAACTTCCCATTCTACCCACAATTCCTAGGCCCGTTCGATATGGTAAAGGGAAGGGTTTTCATGAAGAATGCTCTATGTCTTGGCCTCCATCACCCCCTATTGCTCTTGCATCTAAAGCAGTGAATGGGAAGAGGCCCACTGTCGAGTTGCTAGAGGCAACTCCCCATGTCATTTCTCAACCTCTTCCTCCTACTCTCATTCAATATTTTGTCCCTCCACTAGAGATGGTTGCGATGGACACCCTATGGCTAAGTAGGAGCCTTTTTTCTTGTCCCAACTTCGAGCCTCTAGCCCGAAGAGTCATAGGAACCACCATGCGCATGAGCACAAGCGTCAAAAAAAGGCTCTGATGGCTGAGCAGGTTGCTTTGTAGAGGAAAGAGGGAAATTCAATCGCCCCTATTTCAAGGCTTCTTGCTATGTCCTCCTCTCTCATCCCATCTACTTTCATTCAATAAAATTTGTTGCTGCTTCTAGCTCCTATTGTGAGTGTGAGTGGCCTGGACCCTAAAAGGGTGTAGTTTTTTATCACTCCTTTGGTCAATCTGCCACTCTTGATGTCCCTCCCATACATCTCGCCATTCTCAAAACTCGTGGGCATGTCAAACACTTCGATGGTTTTTATCACGTTTTTCTCCTCCTCCTCCATGCCTCTTGCCTCGTATGTGGGGAGTTCACACCCTCCGATGAAGTAGAATATGGAGGTTGACCCTTCTAGAAAAGGAGGGCCTAAGAGGATTCCACCTTCTTCAGAGGGTGGTCTTGGACTAGCTTGTGTCATCCTAGTGACAAAGAAAGTTTCAACTTCCCTTGAGTTCGTCACTACTCTTAAGTCACTCGATGAGCCTAGTAATGAATCTCAGGCAATGCCTCCCTCGCCCGTTGAGGTAACACATAAAACTCCCATGAAGTTCATTGTTAACTCTTTAGATGAGGTATCGGCCTTGCTAGTGATCTTCATGAAATCACTTACCATTGATCCACAAGAGCTGATGGGAAAGACCTTAAGGATCCTTCTTTCTTGGCCCTTGTTATGGGAGGGTCAAAAGCACCTCCCCTTAATATTCCACCACTGCAAGCTCATCTATCTTCCCCATGAAATAATTTAGATTGGGAAGTGGATGACCTCTTGGTCGATGATTTTTAGGGAGGGGGCCTCTTCTTTACCTTTAGATTAGGTGTGTGTTTTTTGTGATGTGTTCCCCCATGCTTGTTTTATGTGTTCCTAGATGACCCTTGTCACCCTTGTAGGTGCTTGGATATAGGAGTAATTATGTGTCATAAAATTCCTCTATTTGTATCATCATTCTTCCTCTATTATGTATCTTTATTTTCAAAATATTATGGATGATGCAAAGTGTTGGGGGCATTTAGGCTTACCTTCCATGTTGACCCAATTTTTTATTTTTACTTTGTCTTCTCGTGAATTCTTCACATGGTCTGATATAGTAGGGGGATAATGACAATTCATTAATATACTATTATTATTATTATATATATTTATGAGAAGCTCTAACCCCAAACTATCAAATCACCCTTGTGCCCTTTTCTCATGATGTTTTTTCTCTTTTTATAGTTTTTTATCTTTCTCTCTTCTTTGCTTGAGTTGTGATATTATGGTGATCATGTTTTGTCCCTTGTGTGTGTGACAACATCACCTCGGTGACATCTCGCTATGTCCCATGGGCCACAACATCACTTTTGCATTCTTTATTTTCTATCCTTAGGACATGGCATGCCTCTGCATTTAGCTAGAACCACCTTAAGGAGGAAGATACTATGTCAATTTCAATTTTTAGGAAATACATTCGTCGCCAACAAATATTTTCTCAAAAATCTTTGCAGACTTTTTCAAAAATGACATTCTTAACTTGAACCCCTAGCGGAATGTGTTTCCTTCATCATGGGTTCGCAAAGAAAAAACTTGAAGCACTTTCCTCTGAGGAGGGAGAAACTTTTTCTATAAGAGAAGCCCGGACCTTCCACTTCTGAGGGGGTATTTTCTTCCTTTCAAATTCCTTGATGAAGTGAACATCATTCAAAAGGATTCCTTGGTTTTGAATTGATTTGAAAAAAACATTCTTGCACTTTTAAACAATGTGTCCCTTGAGTGGACCCCTCTTCTTTTGAAGGGTTCCCAAGGGACCCCTTTGAAAGATTTTTGAATTTTTGATTGTTTGTGTGACTGTCTATCTATTTGCATGTGTGGCTGATTTTTTCTTTTTGACATGTTTTATCTACAGATTAACATGTTGCTTTGCAGGTTCACTTATGAATCTGCTTCCAGTCTGAATTTGCAGAGTCCCCTTATACTAAGCTTCCTTCATGAGAGAGTACTTGGGGGAATGCCTTCTTGCAACTCTATGAGCCTATGAGGGGCTTACATCCTGTAGGATTTATCCATTGTTGGTCTAAGGGCCTTCAGTGTACTTTGTGCAACTTCGTAGTTCTGCGGAGCTACAGAGTCCTTTTGTTCAAAAATCCTCAAGAGAGAGTATTTGTGGAGTCCTTTGCCTGCCTTATGCTTTTGAGTTCACAAAATCACAATCTTCTTCCTCAATGGTTCAGGTATACATATCTATCTCTTTGATCTACTTTACCAAATGCTCATCAATATTCACGATCGCTAAAGTGGGGGAAAAATGTATAGGAGTGAATTTTCACCCCTTGTGTAAATTCCCCTTTTGCATGCCCTCACCTTAGAAAATCAAATCCAAAGGTGAAATTCCACATCACCCATCTAGAATGCATCCACTTGGTGCATGTTTTGTGTTTCGTTGGGGGAATTTTTGTCAAGGAAATGAGTGCAACACATGGATTTCTATGTAGTGTGTTGTCATCCTTTATAGATTCATGCATCTAGAGTCCACAACAACATTGCACACCCAATTGGAGTCAAATTGTAACTCCTCTATGCAACCAACCAACCTGAAAAATGGCTCATCTCTTCCATTTTGGCCTTCTAAAGCATTCATTTCACTTTTCACTTCACTTATTCACATTCTCAAGAATTCTCACTTAATCTTCTCACAATTCCAACAATCCCTCCATTTTCACAAGTCCATTTGGGCATTATAGTAGCTAGAAACTCCATCAACTTCACTTTTACATGTGTCACTCTACCATAAAAGTTGTGAGCTTGGAGTCTTGTGAGACCTCCCTTCATCACCGTTGTGGATTAGGTGACTTTTCCAAGTTTTTTGCTTGCATTCTCCCTTCATTGGCCTTGAGAGCCTTTGGGTGGAGATGGTAATGCTTCATTCCTTCCTTTGTGATTTGATAGAGTAACTTTATCTTTTGTAGTGTTCAGTGTACTTCGTTCAATATTCTTTATCATATTTTCTACTATGTTTCTTTTTGGTTGTCCATGGAGGTGGAAACACCAAAGTGGGGGTTTGATTGATGCAAACCCCTATACAACCCCAAAAAATTTCCCCTCTTTCTTGTGTGTAGGTGAACGTGTGCATGGAGCTTGCTAGCAAACTAGCATTTTAGTGAGTTGGTTTTCATCACCCTAGTTCTCATCTACTTATTCTATCATTTCTGCACTTACTTTCTGTACTTTATCATTTTATATTTTTCTTTAAAATCAACTAGCTAGGTTATCCGTATGTTTTTGGTAGTTTCTTTGTTGCAATTTATGCTTTTTTGTCATACAAAAACCAGCACACCAAAGAGACACCAATGCATCACACTGTCATCAGAGACTCACATTATCATCCCTCAGATAGAGAGTTATCTGAGGTATATTTTAGACTCCAGAAACTAGCTCATTTAGACCCAACTAGACTTTTGGATCTATATAGTGACATAAGTACTTCATAGTACTCTTCATTCTCAATCTCCATCCCAAAACATCCATTAGAGTGAGTTAAGTTAGGGTAGCCCTCCGCTCTCAGTTCTTCGTGACCTGGATCCTTGACATGGTTGATCCCCCTCTCTTACAATAGTATATATAAATTAGAGTCGACGAATTAATTGTATATCATTGCTGACAACTCAGTATATGATTAACAAGATTTTGGCAAGATTTTTTGTTGTTGCCATTGGTTGTTATTATATAGCACCACTATTTTTAAATAAGTCATCTGGGTTTGATTAGTGCATGGCATAGATAGAAATCGTTGGAATATCTATATGTGGAAGGGAATAGGCCTAGTGCCTTCAACGCTAAGAAGACAAATCATTTATAATATGCAACATTGATGATATAGGCACATTCACTAATTCATTTGTTTTTATTTGGATCCGCTGATAATAATATTTTGGCTATACTTTTGAGACACAGAAAAGTGTATTCCTCATTTGAACTTCTTTACTAAGAACTGCCACATGAAGACAAAATAGGTGATATTCGAAAGTGTCGGTATTAATATTACTTACCACCAGTGATTCATTGGAGATGGTTGTGATTGGATTGAATGCCAAAGTTTTTTCTCCTATATTAACACTAAATGGGGGTGTTGGAAAAATAGTGCA